>JALGQZ010000005.1:60525018-61055018 GCA_023105745.1 Austropuccinia psidii | reverse complement strand
GGGCCCAGCTGTGATATTTAACCTGTGGCATAATTTTTCCCTCTTTTAATCTTTTTTCTTATATTGAAAACATTTAAAAACATATAAAAAAATCCTTAAAAAATAAATTTTTTCATATTATAAGTGAGGCTTTATTTTTTCATTTATCTATTGAAAAAATCCTTTTTTTACTAAAATGAATTTGCTTTTTCATTAATTTTAGTGTCCGACAACATGGTAAGACAAGAAGATATTAAAACAGCCTCAACAGTAACAAGCATTATTCTTGCAAGCACTGTGAATTCTGACCATAATGGTACAGCTATTATAAGTCAGAATGATCACCAAGAACCAATTCCTTCTGAATTCATTAACTTGGATATAAGTAATACCCTTCAGAAAGCAAGGAGTTTGGCAAATAGTAAATTTTTTGACTAAAATTACTATTTTAAGCTGTGTAATAATAAAATATGCCTTCAACTAGATCAGGAGACAGCTATAACCCCTTCAGCAGATCCCAAAAAGGTCATATATGTGATTATGCCAAAAGCCAATCAGTTACAGAAACACAAGGGTCAGTTGACGACCTCCAAATTAATAAATTATGTCATTCTGAAACTGATATTACTATTTTACCTTCAAAAAGAGCTTACACCACCACAAGAAGCCTAAGTGGAAATTTACAAAACCAGCCAGAAGGCTTACAACAATGCATTGCAGAAAAAAGCATACTAGATTCTTGCAGATGTGTGGAAAAACCGCATAAATTCTTACCTGACTGTGAGAAAATTCCTGGGCCATTACAACACTTGAAAGTTATGAAATGGATGGCATCCATTGATGGAAAAGAAGAAAATGATGCTTTCAACATCAGAATGGAAGAAAAACAACCCTCCACCACCCAAGCAAGTCCAAAAAACAGCCCCAATAGCCAGCAGCAGAAATTCCAATGTGAAAAACCAGCCACAAGCCAAAAGGCAAGGCACCAGCCACAAAGCCTTACAGCCAGGGCTACAGGATCCCAAATATTCAACAGGATGCCATGGAATTGTATTTCAGATGGCCAGAACAATGACGGAATTACAGAAGAGGGAGGAAGCCAGATTAAAATATCAGACATGATTTCTGACATTTTTGATTCTATCCCAGAGTTGTATGAAGTTATAAATGACATAAAAACTTGTGTTTCTGATAAGAATTCATCCATCTGTACGAATCTTAAAGCAATCAACTTAAGTCTGAGCCAAATAAATGGGACACTTAAGTGTTTTCAAAAGTTTTAAGAGCAATTAAAACTTCTCATAATGACAATTCATTTGAAAATAAATTAAATGAACAATATGCCATTGTTAAAGAATTGACAGACAAATATTCTAAATTAAATATTGATGACATGATTGAAACAAGAATAAAACAAGCCATAAGTACTATCAAATAAGGGAATAAAAGTATTCTTTAGAATATTTCAAAATTATTTACTGAAGTAAAGACATATACAATTGCCTTGAAAATGTGTTTTCACACCTCACAAGAGGAAATATCAAAATCATCAATAAAATTGTACCAAATCAGTTCTGCCAATACTAGACAAGCAGAACTATGGCAAGAGTCAACACAAACAGAATATAATCATAAATCTAATGTAACAAATTCAATACATAGTTTACAACATGAATTCAGAAATTCCCAAAGGTGTACCAATAGTAAATTGAATGATATTGAGCAATTTCTTCACACCTTGCCAAGAGTGTCTACACCTTTGCATCAGAATGAGGAAACAAGAATTGCAAATCCACAGGTATTGGAGGTGGAAAACTCCACTTAAAAAGATGATTTTTTCACTTCTTTTTATAACTTGGAACCATCAATGGGCCAAGCACTCCTGAAAGAAGTACCAAAACTTAAAGAATGGCCCCACTTCAGTGGGGAACGAGAATATGACCATATGGAATTCATCAGAGGTATTGACATTATTAAAAAAGATTGTGAATTACCAGACAGATTGGTAAGAGCAATATTTAACACCTTGTTTTCCCAATCAGCTAACAGATGGTATATCAAATTAAGACAAGTACATGGACACCAAAGTTGGACTTGGTGGAAAGCCCAAATTATCAACAATTAGGCAAATAATTTTTGGAGGTTTAAAGTGGAAACAACATTTGCATCTGCCAAATCTGATGCCGATAAAGACAAAGATTTAACATTGTTTTTCCAAAAGAAAGACAGATTAACAGCATTGTATCCTGACATGTAATAGTTTATGATCCACAGAAAGATTCTGAGACAATGTGGAGGTGATTTAGAGCAAACTGTCAAAAGCAGGACTACTGAACCATGTGAAGCAGAAGATATTCTGAATATATTAGAAGATGTAACCACCAGAACCAGGATTGGTTCTAGTAGGGTTAATCTCAAAACAATGCTTAATACAACTTGGAAAGATTCTGTGGAAAAAAATACCAAAGAAAATTCTAATAATGGTAAATATAAATCTGCAGATATAACCATAAAGTGCCATATTTCCCAAAGCACCACCCACTTAGCCCATACATGTCCAAAGAGAGGGGAAATCAATGAAATATTTTCTGAATCTTCAAAAAATATAGAAAATATCAATTCCACTTTTGACATCATGGAATCCTATTCCCACTTGCCACAATTAAGCAATGGTCAACTTGATTTGTAAAAATTTCAAGATGCACAACTTATGAAAACCCAACTAAACAGGGGAAAAGGTTATACAGATGGTAACTCCTGTATAACAGAAGTGGTAATTGACAACAAGCCCACTAAATGTTTACTTGACTCAGGATCCTTCTGCTGTTGTGTTGGCAAATTGTTTCTTAAGACTTGTGTACCAAATTTTGAAGATCAGTTGTTACCAATTGATGGCATAAAATTCAATAGTCCAAGTAATCCAATGAAATCATTGAGGATATTTGAGACCAATGTCATATTTCCACATATCAATAGAAATTTAAGAATCACTGTTTCACTTGTTGTTATGGAAAAATGCTCTAGTACCCATTTTATATTGGGAAATGACTATTTAATCATGTATGAAATAGATTTACATAACAACAAGACAGATACTTGACTATTATAGAAAATAAGTGTCAAGAATTTGCCTTTTTACCATTTAAAAGAAAAATTACAGTGGGTAAAGTAGCACCAGTCAGCATAGAGCTGGAAAGATTCAAATATGAGAAGTTAAATGAAGCCAAAACAAGCCTTCATTTGATTGATAGTCAGGAAAATGGACTTTTTGCCCTTTTATATGAGCACAAAGAAGCATTTCCATCAGAAAAGGAACCATTGGGGGAAATTCTTGGTCATGAAGTTGACATTATCCTTAATATTGACAGAACGTATCCACCACTGTTAAGAAGACCCGCATATCCAGCAAGTTCTAAATAAAGAGAAGCTCCAGAAATTCATATTAATGAACTTCTAGACCTGGGTGTAATAAGAAAGGTTGGCTATAATGAGGAAGTAGAAATAATATACCAGTCAAAGTGGCATGGAATAATGAAAAATATAGAATGGTTGGCGCCTTTAGAGGTCTGAAAACTTACACTGTTCCAGAAAGGTACCCAATAGCAAAAGTCCAAACTGCCCTTGCCCAGATATCTTGAGCAGTATATATAACCACTATGCATACCCTTAAAGGATTTCATCAGAATGTAGTGACACCAAGGGCAAGAACATAATTGAGAATTATTGTCCATTGTGGAGTATATGAATATTTTAGGATGCCTTTGGGTATCGAAAATGCCCCTTCACACTTCCAAAGAATGATGAATGAAATCTTCCCTGAAGAACTTTCAGAAGGATGGTTAATCATTTACATTGATGACATCATTGTCTGTTCCCAAACTTGGGAAGAACATATGAACAGATTATCCAGAGTTTTGACAAAAATCCAATCTGTGATCATAAAAATTTCTTTGAAGAATTTCCATTTTGGATTTAAAGAACGCAAAGCACTGGGACATGTAGTATCTGGTTTATCCCTTGGAATTGACAAAACCAAAGTTTCAGCAGTATTTCTGGAACCCATGCATCAGAACAAGAAATAAATTCAGTCATTTTTGGGTTTTTGAGGATATTAAAGGCAACATATCAAAGATTTTGCATCCATAGCAAGACCTCCTTATCAGTTTTGTGACAAAGACACAGTATTTTTGCAGGTTAAAATTGCAGCATCTTATGCCAATTACTTACTAAGGACTGTAAAGGCAATTATTTGATACATGCCTTGGATGAGATATGGAGAAAATCATATGATGAAGAAATATTCCACTTTCTGGATGGTATAATTTACCACAGAAGTAAGCATTCATGTGTCATAAAAGTTGGGGACAGGTCCTTAATCAATCTTGTACTTAAAGAATGCCATAACAGCCCTTTCCAGGTCATCTGTTTGAGGACAGAACAAGAGAAAAAGTAAAAACCTGCATATGGTGGCCAATGTTACAGAAAGATGATGCAGAGTATTTCAAAACCTGTGACACATGTCCAAAGACAAATAAATTCACTGGCAAAAGACTTGGAAATATGATGAAGATCCAAGAACCCAGTGGACCTTGGTAAATGGTCCATATGGATTGGGTAACTGGCCTCCCACCAGGGGGTGGCACAAGTTATAAATTTTGCCTAGTGATTGTTGACAGATTTAGTAAGAATCCAATCTTTCTACCATGTCACAAGGATGATACAGGCATGGATATGGCTCTTCTGATATGGAATAGAGTAGTATCATGGACTGGCATATTCATAAACATCATTAGTGACAGAGAGCTCAAATTCACCTCAGCACTATATCCAAATCTTCACCAACTTTTTGGGACAAAGTTATCCTTCCCTACAGCCTACCACCCACAAACTGATGGTTTAGCTGAAAGGATGATCCAGACCTTAGAAGATATGTTAAGAATATTTTGTGCATATGGCCTTGAACTTAAAGATTGTGATGGATTTACCCATTATTGATGTACTCTTTTACCAGCACTAGAATTGGCATATAAGAAATTTATTGATGGCAGTACCAATAAAACTCCTGCTATTCTAGAAAAAGGAGGGAATCCCAAATTAACTCAAGATTCCTTGAGGAAAGATTTGGTTGAGATACATCCTACAGCTGCTAGCTTCAAAGGAATGCTAGAGAAAAATAGAAAGCATTAAATAAGGTTCATGGAAGACTCCTTTGCATATGCTAAAGACAAATGGGACAAGTCACATGCCACTCCATATTTCAAAGTGGGAGATTTAGTACTTGTATCCACCACTAACTTCAATAACATCAAAAGATTTAGAATGGTCAAAGCTACCTTTTCAGGACCTTTTGTCATTAAGGCCCTCAATGGATAAAATGCTGTTGAAGTAGAGCTATCTGAAGAAATTACCAATAAGAGTTCTACATTTCAATTGAGCTTGATAAAGCCATATACAGCTAGTGATGCGGAAAAATTTCCTTTGAGGCAGAAATTTCCCCAAGTTATACCACCTATTGGATCATCTTGCATTAAGAATATTACCAAAGTTCTCAAAAAAAGAAAGTTGAGAACCAATAAAGTAAGGGAATACCTTGTTAGGTACAGTGACCCAACTTGTGAAGATGAATAGTTAGCAGAAAAGGAAATTTGTGAAGTTACTAAAGTTCTCAGAAGGTTAAGACACACTAGAAATAGCAATATTACAAAGTAATAATCTTTTTTAGCAGGAGGGAATGTGAGCCTTTGAGGTATTTGCATATACCCAAAAGACCACAAATGACAAAATAAGAAATAAATAGAAAGAAAAGAGATTTATTTATATTATCAAAATAAAAATTAAATTCTAAATAAAAATTTATATATAAAAATAAAAAAATTTAATTGTAATTTAAAATAAAAATTACATTAAATTTTGAAATTGTGAAAATGCATTTTTCCTTGAAAAAATTAAGTAAAGATGAATTTTTAATAAAATCAATGAAATTGAAATATTTTTGTTAAGAAGTTACATAAGATATAACATAAATTTCTATCCAATAAATAACCTTAAGAACATTACTTCACCATTGGATTCCTTGTAAAAAATAAGGTGGGGTTACTCCTGCATAAAATTTCTGTAACTCAACTCTAAATGACCTTAAATTAAGCTTTTAATATTGTGTGTACAAAAGTTCAAAACCATCAAAACCTTAATTTAATTCAAACCAAATGTATTGTTAACCATCAATTTTTTTGTTAAGATTGAGGTGTTGTGTGTAGTTTAGAAGTTATGAGGAATTAAAGTATTTTCAATTGAAATGTCATCATGTGTGCATGTATTACATAAGCTAACTGTAATTCAAATATGAGGTATCAATTATGACAGTTGTTTACTATCAAACTTAATTTAATTGCATTTTTAAATTACAAATGTATTACATGATGAGGAATTAAAGAAAAAATAAATTGGAAAAATTAATTCTGGGGGTGTAAAGGAACTCTCACTCCAAGGGGGAGCCAGAACCCCAAAATCCTTCCTGACAGGTGTGGGATGTCAAAATACAAGCAAATGTTCATCAATTCCGGCCCGGAATTGAGTCACAGGGTCTGTGACTCACTTGATGATGAGGTTTTGACACCAACCATGGTAGTTTTAACCGTTGCCAAGAAGGTAAAACTACCCTTGAGTTAGAAAAATCTTAGTAAAAACAGGTTTAACTGGTTTTTATGACTCTTAAACACATTATGATGTGTTTTGAAGGCTCTAGACCAGGTACTTGTGAACCTTTGAGATATGACCACATACCCAAAAAAGGTCACAAGAAATATTTAAAATAATTATACATTAAAAATAATTACCTTAAAGCTACAAAAATACCATAAATTGGCATAAAACTTGGTTTAACTTGAACACCAATGAATGAACATGTGAAATGGATTATACCATTGGATTCCTCATGGTAAGATTCACATATACCATTTTTATGGCATATCTGTAAAGTCAATATTTAATGAGTTATAAGTAATAATACCTTATAAAAAACGCAAATCCTTATTTATTTCAAAGACCAATGAAACAACATGTCAAATAAATGGTACCATTGCATTCTCCATAAAAATGTGTATATAAAACAATTAACAAGCTAAGCTTCAAAATCAATACTTAAGGAATTAACCTGAATATATGCACTTTTTTGGTCAACGCATATATTCAAGGATTTTAGCCAATATCTTTTGAAATATGCATGATAGAGTGATGAACCAAAAATAAAGTATCACGTAATTACTGTAGGAATACAGAAAGGAGGTTTATTTCACATGTTATAAACAAGGTTAAAACCTGTAAGGGATTATTGATTAAAATCAACAGAGCTGTTGACCACTTTGTTGTGAAAGTGGTCCAAACTTTAAAAAAAGTATACAGTTGGATTCTACTAGCTCATTAGTGAATAATTATGTAATTATTACTATAATATTCAAGGTATAACCCCTTGAAATCATAGCTTGAAGTTTAAAATATTAAATTTTGACAGAAAAGATGAGTTACAAGAAAAATCATCAAAAATATAGTTTTGATGATATAATGAAATTCTCTTGGCATAATAATGAGGTTATAACAAGCTATTAGAATTCTCTCTCTGAATTTCTTTAGCGTGTAAATCTTAAAAGTTATTAAGTATCAAAGTTTGAGCTTAATTTGATCATTTATGATCACTCACTGTAACCTTAAATTAAGTTTAACACTCATATGAGTAATAAAATTGGTGAATAGTGTTAGGTTACGAATAAAAATAATAAAATACACGAATTTTGGGTTTCTGCCAAGCCTTTGACATCATCAAAATTAGAGTTATAGTGATAACTCTAAATAATGGTGTAGTAATGATGTAATATGGTTTGATCATGATGTAATCATCACCAAACCTTAAAATATTGATCAATTCTAGTGGATATTATCAGTACATGTCTACTAAAAGCCTGTTGAACTCTAGGAGGGAGGTATTTACTATAAATAGAACTGTTTTTACTCTGTTTTCCCCTCAGACGCATCAAAAATATTAAATCAATTAAATTAAAAAGGTAATATTTTCATTCTTTAAATGTAAAACTCTTATATTATTCAAGAACAAAGATAATCTTATTATAATCATCAATTTCACGTGATTAAACATTTATTTAATTGTTTTTGTTAAAAATCTCTCCAAAATCTCATTTTCACGTAAAATTCAAGAATATTTGGAATATTCTCTATTTTTTATTGTAAATACAATTTGGATAAGTTTTATTTACAATTTTTGGCATAAAATATCTCAAAATTATTATATTAAGTATTAAAAGTAGGTTATTTTCTCTTCTTATAATAATTTTCTCTTTATTATTGCTTTAATAATTCTTTAATTAATATAAATAGTATTTATATTAATTTATAACTTTAATATTGGTAATATTATTGTTATTAATTGTTTTTTATCAATAAAAAACAATTTTCTACGCCTTTATTATTTGTTTGTAACAATAATAAAGTGCCATTAAATATATTAATTTATTTATTTTATTATATTATATTTTATAATATAAATTATATTATCATATTTATTTAATAATATAATTAATTTTACGCCACAATTATAATAATTCTTTATTATTAAGATTATTTTTATCTTATTTATTTCATTGATAAGGACATTCATAGTACAATAAGTAAAATATTAGTAATTTTTACTTATTGTTTCATAGTAAAACCTTACAGTACAACTACATTAATACCTGATTTAAGGGTCTAAAATGGCTAAAACCAGCCCTTTTTTGGTCTAAAACAGGGTGCAATTATGCCTTAATTTGCTTTTCTGTTGTCAAGTATTTTTCACGACTGACAAGAGGAAACTTTACTTTTTGATTAAGAAAATTGATGGCCATAAAAGAATGTCTTCTTTGGCCCACTTTTCTCTTCATGTTAGAATCTTGTCCTTTTATAAATAAGTTGAAACAATGTTAAACTAATCAAAAAAAGATTACAACAACCCTTTTTAAATCATTTTCAACCTTCTAACAACGTGAAAAAATAATTATAATCATTTTTACCCTTTGAACCACCCCAAAACTTAATTAAAGCATCATTCATCACTGTTAGCTCTGTCACTTTGTTCCCAAATTCGCTCTGGTCACTTTTGGGCGTGTTTTCTCTTTAAATATCTTTTTAAATACTTTCTTCTTTAATTAATGGCTTGCAGTTCTTTTCTCAATTAATTCCAATTGCTATTGCTCTTGAAGAAATTTCTTTTGTAGCCTTAAATATGTTTTGTACAGTATTTTTGGATAAATTTTTATTGTTGGTAAAACAATAAATATTTATAATATTATTGATTTATACTTTTAAAATTAAAAAAAAGAAAATTTGAGTGTTTTCTATTAGGAATGCTATTTCATTCTCTTTTTAATCATTTCTTACACAATACAAATTTTGTGTACAGGAAAAGTACTTGATTTTTAAGCAAAGTTTCATATCCACACCTTATAACAAAATTTGCTTCTGGATTTGATTCTGAAGGTAATATTGGCTTATTTTTTTTAAATAGTCTTGATTATTGTAGGCCTCCCAAGGATTTTTATAAGCATGATTGTTGTTTATTTTCTTCTTTGGAGGATCTTGATGAGTTTCACATATTTGGAATTCATCAGTTTTATTGTACTCTTCTCTATTGTATTCCTTTATAAATTCTTCCACTTTGAAAAAGTCAATAATTGTTTTCTAAGAGCTTCCAAAGAGTCTTCACAGTATTGATCATTGATCATTTCTTATTTGATCTCAATTTCCATATCTTGTGGGGAATTTTGCTTGGGAAATATGTCAAACAGATTTTTCCTACTATGCATTGGTGGTCCGTCATTGATTTCTGAGCAATTAACCAGAACTTGATATATCATAACATTGATTTCAATTGGTTTATAGATCATTTTATTACCCTTTTTCTGCTTTATCAACTTCTCCCATGTACCAATCTGATTTTTCATCATGTTTCCATATATAAATTTGGTTGTTTTCATGTTCATCATCAATTTTCCAGAAGTCAGGGCATGGCCTGCAGCTTAGATTTTTTATTTGGGGGTTTTTGTCATTAATATAATGATAATACTCACTGGGAGGTGGTAAACTTCTGTCTTTCCATTCCTCCCACTTTTTGGGATCAGAGGTAGCCCATTCCTTGTTTTCTTTTATTTCCTTTTCTAAATACCAGGCTAATGACTTTGGCTCTTCTAGTTGGATTTGGTTTGATAGTGCTTCTGTTTATGGTCCCTGTTCTGGCTCTTTTGTTTCTACCTCTTGGTCTCCTTCCAATCCCTCCTGAGATTCATTCTCTATTCCCCTATCCATTGTGGATAATCTTTCATCTAAATTAAATATAATAGACTTTATCTCTTGATAATCTTTTTTTAGTTGATTTGAGAATACTTTTTATTTTTGCTTTAGATTTATCTTCAGCTTCTTTTAATCTTACTTTGATAAGCAAATCCTCTTTTTTTGTCATTGAACAAAGCTCCATTACTCTTGGTGGTCCTGTTTTCCACCATAACATATGGGTTTGGCATATTGACACACATGATCTTCTACCCTCTGCTTCTAGATAGCTAAATGTTTCACCTTGTTTCTGTGGAAATTCCAATCTAATGTTATTTTCTGCCAAGAAGGGCCTTCCAAGCACTGTATGTACTGCTCCCTTGGCAATGAAGGAATGAATTTCATTTTCTTCTCCAGAAGGAAAAAGTACTTTTGTGAATTCAACTAATCCAATTAATGATGTTGTATGTTCTCCAATTCCTCTTAAAATCATTTTGAGATTTCTTTTTGGAAGAGAGTCTTTTCTTTCTGAGTCTTGAGTGATTATTTTGAGCTCTGATCCTGTATCTACCAGTGCCATTACTGGATATTCTTCTTTTAAAACAAATACTTGCATAAACCCAAGTTGACAGGCATAATTAAGCCTTGGTTCTTCAAAGCATTTAATCTTTATGGAAGTAAAATCTGCTTTAATTTACAAAGTTTTTACTGATTTCAAATATTCCTTTGCTCAAATAGAAATTCCTTGCAGCCTGTGAATGAAGGTTGGGGAAACTGTCAGAGTGAGTCTATATAGTGGCTATAAAGTGTAAATACAAGCTAGTATTATGACTTTGACACGTCAAAAAACAAATAATTTTAGTTCTTCAGGTCCTACTGCTACGTGGTAACAGTGGTGATGAGTCTATTGAGGACCTGGGTTGCAATACTCTAATATCTTTGACTGTAAAGAAGTACTACAATAATTATGCTTTAATTATATCTTTTAATAATTCTAAGGACACTACTTATGGATAACAGTTTTGTCACGTAAGAATATGGGTAAATAAGATAAGAATGATGGGTTTTCAAGGAAAAAACCCTTCTTTTTATATCTTTCAAGACTGTCAAGAGTTATTAACTCTTCACACGTCAGAGGAGTGAAAATTTTCACTCCAATGGTCAATCTGTGGTTCTGGATCCTCAATTCTGACGTCAATGTAGGCAGAATTGTGGTTTTAGTACCACAAATGATCATTCTGGGTCAATACAGGGTGAAAAAACCTTTCACCTGCCACGTCAGCACTTGGATGACGTTGTTCTGGTGTCTGTATGATCAATATTAGTCATTCTGGGCGGGTTTAAGCTTTAAACAACCATTATTTTAAGTATCAAGACTGTACTGGTTGGTACAGGTTTGGTACAGGCCAGTATTGGTCAAAATACTTCCAACCAAGATATCTTAGTCAGTTTCTGAGATATCAAGAAACCAAGAGCACAGAATTGAATGGCTTGATGAGCTCTTCAATTTGGTATGCTTCATGTTTACCCTTCTTTCTAATAGCAAAAGTTATAAGGGTTTTAAGTTTTTTGATGTAATTTTGTACATCAGTATGAGGCTTCAAAAAGTTCCATGCCAGATATCTTCTCCAATTTGGAAGATATCTGTATTCTGATGATACAGTTTTTTAGGGCTTGATTAGCTCTACAGTTTGGTATATAACAATGTACAGCTGTATGAGTGTATGCCAAAGATACAGGGGTCTGTCTACTTTCTTGTTTTCAGAATATCTGTATTTTTGGTTGTTAAACCTTTGAACTAAGATCCCTCAGTCAATTGAAGAGATTCAGAGGTCTAAGGTGTCTCAAATTAAAGCTCTTGTTGAGATCTTTAATTTGGTTATACTTTTGTACAGTTTTGTACAAGCCATCTTTGACTTTCAGGGGGTCTTGGTTTTGAAAATAAAGGTTATATGCTATCTCCAGTTGTAGTGGTGTTACAACAACATGGATGATATCATTGTGTATCTCTCTATGTGAGATTTAAGAAAAATACCATTTTGGTATAGAATAACTTAAGTATGCATAAGTTAGATGAGAGGTGAAAATAAGGGTTTTGACTTGTTTATTCTCCTCTAGGTTTCCTTATTCTGTTTGGATAAAGTTGGTGTTTAATTTAAGAGGATTGTTTTCCTCTTATTTATTACCTGTATTGACTATGTTTGTTTGATACTTGTCATACCATTATTTATGGTATGTTGGATGTCATGCTAGTGCTCTGTTTTGAGTCACAGGCTGACATACCCTCCCTCAAAAGAAGGCTGATCATTGATGAGACTCTTCAGCCCCCTGGAGGCTCTGAATCTTCTGAGGTGTATTTGTCCATCTGGGATCTCTTTCTCAGTTAACCATTTATCTTTATCTGCTGGTTGATTCTTAAATCTAACCAGATATTGCCTGTTGTCTTTCCCATTCATTCTTATTTTCCTGGCTTTAATGATCTTTCTCACTGGTCCAGGTGAGTCATCTTCCTCTACCAATCTTTCATGGGTGACTGTCTTCTTTCTTTCAGGGAATTTCTCCTCATCTGTTTGGTGATAAGGTTTAACCAGGCTCACAGGGAAAACTGGGTGTTTCCTACAAAACTCTTTGGTCAGGTTGACTTCTACTGCATTCTTTCCTATTAATTTAATAATGGTGAATGGCCCTATGAGTGAGTCTCTCATCTTCTTGGGTCCTCTTAGATTGTTAAAGTTAAGAGTTGAGATTAGAACTTGGTCTCCTTCTTTGAAATCAGGTTCTTGGTGACTTTTATCATATCTCTGTTTGTTGTATAATTTGGCTTCAGCCACACATTGTTCTGCTTTTTCACAGGCAGTTTTCCACATTGTGTGGAAGTCTTTAGCTGTGGGGTGTACTGAGAGGAGGTTCTTCTTCAAGTAGTCTACTGGAAGTAGTGGGTTCCATCCTTTCTCTAATGTGGCAGGGGTTTTTCCTGTCACTGAGTGTATACTTGTGTTGTATGCCAATTGTACAGCTGGTAGGAGGGTTACCCAGTCATGGGTATATCCCTCATTGTCTTTTTATTCCATGCCATATGCGCAAAACCTTCTAATGATGTCTTCTAATGTTTGGATCATTCTTTCTGCTAGACCATCTGTTTGTGGATGGTAAGCTGTGGAGAATGCTAGTTTGGTTCCCAGCATCTCATATAGATTAGTCCAAAATTCTGATGTGAATTTAGGGTCTCTGTCACTAATTATAATTCTTGGAACTCCACAGTTTGCTATCACATTGTTCCAGAACAATATGGCTGTGTCCATTGCTGTGTCCTCTTTGTGACAGGGGAGACATCTGACACTCTTGCTGTACCTGTCTACTACTACTAGGCATGCATTAAAGCTGTCTTTCCCTCCAGGGACCAGGCCTGTCACCCAATCCATGTTTATTATTTCCCAGGGGTGTTTGGGCTCCTCTATACTATGGAGTAATCCATATCTTTTGCCATGATCTTTGTTGGCTTTTTGGCATCTGGTACAAGTGTTGATGTATTCACTCAAGTCTTGTTCCCACTTTGGCCACCAAGCTGTGCTAAAGACTCTTTCTTTAGTTCTTTCTTCACTCATATGTCCCATGTATGGGCAGTCATGGCATTCCTGTAGTATCAGGGAAATATGTTCTCTATTTATTATTACCAGGGCACTAGTGTGTTTTTCCCTATGGTATAGTAGATCATCTATCAGAAAAAATATATTCTCTGTGAAGTTTTTGAGCCATGGCTCTTCCAATTGGCTTTCTAGTTCAGGACTCCGGTACTTTTGTTTTAATAGTTGTATCAATATACTACACTGTTTGTGTTTATTGTATGATGATTGTACTATGCTAAAGAACTCTGTATTCAGATTAGAGGAGCTGATTCCCAGTATGGGTATCTCTTTGCTCTCCCCATAGCTCTGTGCTGGGTTTGATGGGTCATTCCCTAATTCCCAGTTTGATAGTTTGAAGTTCTTTCTCTTATCTATCTCCATGCATTGTATGGGTATTTTGGCCCCATTTTCTGGGTCATATGCTGGATTCTCTTGGTCATTTTTCAGTGGCCACCTGCTGAGACCATATGCATTAGTATGACTTTTCCCTTCTTTATAGATGATCGTCATATTCCCTCTGTATTCTTGTATGGCTATTTGCCATCTAAGCATGTGTCTGTTTGTTGTCTTCATGTTCAACAGTGATTTGAGGGCTGTGCAATCAGTAAAAACTTCAAATACTGCTCCTTCTAACTAGTAATGGAGTTTTTCTAACTCCCATACCAAACAGAGACATTCTGTCTGAGTAGCTCCATATCTGGCTTCTGAGTCTTTCAGTTGTCTTGATATATAGAAAATTACTCCTTCTTTGGGTATTCCATCCACTAGTTGCCTCCGGTGTAGTGCTGCTCCTAGTCCTTGGCTACACGCTGCATCTATATATAGTTTGAATGGTAGTTCAAAATCAGGCATCATCAGGACAGGGGCATTGGTCAGTTCATATTTGATCTTCTCAAATGCATCCCTTCTTTCTTTGGTGATTTCAAAGACTACATCTTTTGAGCACAGTTTGTATAGGCTACTAGTGATGTGTGCAAAGTTTTTTATGTGGCTTCTGTAGTAACTAGCAAAGCCCAAAAAAGATTGCATTTCCTTAATGTTCTTTGGTACTGGTTTCTTCAGTACTGCAGCAACTTTATTTTGGTCTATACCTAGACTCAGACCTGAAACTTTGTGTCCTAGGGCTAGCAGTTCTTTCTGTGCAAAGTTACATTTTTTAAGAGATATCTTCATGTTGATTGGTGTACATTTTCCTAATATTTTATCAATTTTCCTCACATGTTCTTCCCATTTTTCTGAGTATATTATGATATCATCAATGTACACTACCATCCACCCTTTCATTATTTCATCTTGAAATATGGTATCCATCATCCTCTGAAAATGGGCTGGTGCATTCTTAATGCCAAATGGCATTCTAGTATATTCATATATGCCCATATGGCATATAATTCTTAGCAGTTGGATGGAATCTGGTTTCACCCAATTCTGGTTGAAACCTTTCATGCAATCCATTTTTGTAATAAACTTGGCTTTTGCTAGCTTATCTAGTGTATGTGGTATCCTTGGGATGGGGTACCTATCTGCTTTGGTGTAATTATTCAAAGCCCTGAAGTCACCACATAGTCTGGATTTACCATCATGCCATGTTATAAGGACTGGTGTAGTGACTTCCACTATCTCATTATGTCCTATTTTCCTTATTACCCCCATTTCTAGGAGCTCATTGATATGTTTCTCAATTTCTTTCCTAGTTTCCATGCTGGCTGGATATGGTGGTCTCCTAAGCATAGGTGGATATGGTCTTTCTACATCCAGATATAATTCTATATCATGTCCCTTGATTTTTCCTAGTGGTTCATCTCCTATTGCAAAAGCTCCTCTATGCTTCCTCAATACTTTCAGTAAGTTGAGTTTCATTTTACTGGTGAGTTGAGTGCTATATTGGGCTTCTTTGAATTCTTCCACTAGTTCTTTCAGGGTATTATCATTTGTTATATGATTTATATCAAAGGAAAATTTTTTGTCTTTGTTTGTACCTATGGTAAGATATCTATTTTTACTATTGCAAATGTCCATACCATACATTCTTTGGTACTCTGTACCTAGTAAGAATCCTTGTACATGTGCATTCTCTAGAACTACAAATTCAGGTTCTAGTCTGATATTTCCTTTTTGGTGTGGGATAATTATCTCTTTGATTATTGTCCCCAGTGAGTGCATTTTGCCTGATGCACTTTTAAATTTTCTAGCTTTTGTTGGGATTATATCCTCTTCCCATTTGGGGAAGTGTTGTTTTTGGTATTCTTTTGCTACTATGGAGCAACTTGCTCCTGTGTCAATGATCATTGGGTGTTTACAGTTCTCAATGTAAACTGTCAATTTTGTGGGTGTTCCATGAATGAATCCCATCCCTCTATTTGGGGTTACCAGGAATTTTTGTGCATTGTGTGTGTGCTTACAGAGCTCTTTGTCTGTTGTCATTTGTGGTATTCCTGAATCTAATTCAATGTCTTGTATGTCAAGTGAACTTTCTTCATTGCATTCCACTATGTATTCTTCTATGGTATCAAGTTCACTTTGTGATTCTGCTCTCATACCATTTCCCATACTGTCAGAATCAGATTTGTCACCTGTTTGTTCTTCTTCTGATTCTTCATCAATTGCATATATTTTCTTTTTTGGTTTTGTGCAATTGTTTGCATAGTGGTCTGGTGATCCACAGTTATGGCACACATATTTCTTTTTTGGGGTTTCTTTCCCTTTCTCTTTGTTTGTCTCTTTAACTTCAGACCTCTTGTCTTTGAAGTTTGCTTTATAGGATGTGTACCTTCCTATGGAGGTTTTTTCCTCACATCTTGTATGACATTTGCTATGTCATCAATGCTGCTGATGTTGTTGCATCTGCATTTGACTGCATGTTCTAGATCTCCTGGTAATTTTTTTAGGAGTTTATGGTTTCTCATTTCTATTGTCATATTGGGATCAATAGCTTTTAGCCTTTTTGTTTGTTTGAGACACCATTCATATGGGTCTTTTTCTGTGGAGTATCTTACACTTTCAAAGGACATGGTCTTTTGCCAGATCCAACTACCATTTCTATACTTTTGTATAATCTGGTTCCTCCACCATGGCCAGCTTTTCCTGCCATGTATTTCTTTCATCTCAGTGTACCATATGTTTGCATGGCCTCTGAATGCTGTGTTAAGTCTTGTTGTAATCCAGTAGTCTGGTATTTTTGGGACATCAACAAAGAGTCCATCAATATAGTCAATGATTTCCATATGGTCATATTCCCCAATTCCTGATAACTTTGGCCAGTTTGCTACTTCTGGTAACTGTTTTAGTGCCTGTTTCTCTGAATAGCTGAGATTTTCCCCATCTTGGTACATTGACTCTGATCTTAACTTTGGAATCTGATATTCAGGTTCCTGGTCATAGTCTTTATCCTCTTCTTTCAATTTTGTAGAGGTAGTGGGTTGACCTTGTGTTGGAGGGTATTGATTGTCTTCTCTGTCATAGAGGTAATCAATTTCTTTATCAAAGCTATCCTGTTGCTTGTGAGCCTTGAGGTATATTTTACATACCCAAATAGGCCACAATTATCTTAAAAAGAAATTTTGAATTATGCAAAACTCATAAGTCATGCATATATCCAAAATTCATCATTTTCAATTTCAGAAAAGATGAATAACTTTTTATTGAGTAAGTAAATCCATGGATTTAAGACCAGATTTGGATTCTACACAAAAATTCACCTAGGGTAGCTCCATAGAGTGAATAAACTCAATTTAAGTATTTGAGGTGGTAAAATGGAAAATACTTCAATACCACATCATTAATACCACATAAAAGATCCGTGAAAATTTTTGTTTTTCTTGATTTTTAGCCAAAATAATGGGAAAGTGAGAAATCCCATGTTACATATACACTAAGAATAGTGTTATGCATGTTTTGAGCACTTAATATCATGGTATTCTTACATGGACTTTTGGTACACCCATAGTGGATATCTCACTTTAAGCTTAAATTACTATTTTGACGTAAAAAATAGGCAAGGGGGACAAAAGACATCAAAGAGAGCCAGGGTACCCAACTTCTGAGGCCTCAGAGGCGTGGATAGCTCCAGAGCATGGATCCATGGCTCATCTTGGCCCAATTGGTAAACTAAAACTCTTTGGGAACTTGGTTACCAAGTTACAACTACTGTAAAACATCAGAAAATAGCAAATAACCTGCTATTTTGACGTGCCAAGGAGGTAATGAGCTACTTACACTCCTGTAACCATGTCAATTACTAATGACTTTCCATGGATAAACCCCAAAAGAGTAATTAAAACCCTTTTGGGACCCATATTCATTGATTTACCTCATAGCAACCAGCAAAACACTGCTATTTGCAATTCTACGTAGAAATGAGGTAAAACCTTCAAAAATTCATTAAAAATACAATTCTTAATGAATCTTTCTGAAACTTTCAGGACTAAAGGAGAACTGTATTATCTATGGTACAACCAAAAAGAATTACAGTTTTACTAGTAAAATTCAAAGTTTTACTTACAGTCCATTTTTGGATATTCTACGTGAAACACTGAATCTTCAAAAATTCACAGTAATTACAACCTGTGATGAAATTGGCAATAACATTGATAACTTTGAGAAATCAATGATTATTTTAGAATAAAAGAAGATTTACAAGTGTTACTCCTTTTATTCTTAACCATATTGGGGTTGGTAGTCACGTAAAAGCATCAATTAAGTAATTATGATAATCTTACATGACAACAGATGATGCAATCAATAATCCAAAAAGGTTTATTGTTTTCTCACTCACTGGTTTTTCAGTTTGCTCCATGGCACGCCTCTGTGAGCTGTTGTTGACTTAAAAGAAGCCTCTTCTTGCTGTTTTATCATCATCATCTTATCAATTTATTAAATCTTTATTACCAACAAGTAAGTATTAGTTCAACTATTCTTAAGTGTTTTAATTCTTTCAGAATCAATCAGAAAGACGTGAAATCATAGAATCCAACTATATATTGTTGTAATACTGTTATAAATCATTTTGATCCCTTAAATCCACAATTCCACGTCAAATTTCTCTACTTTTATTATCAATAAGTTCTTTGGAGTATTAGTGAGTCTTTTATCTTTAATTCTTAAAGTTTTTCTCTAGTAATAGTTTTCTTCAAGAATTATCTTTATAATTATTCTTGTAAAAGATAATTATATATTAAAATAATTTTATTATTTTAATAAAAGAAGTTTTTATTATTAAATTCTTCTTGTAATTGATTCTTGTAGACAATTACTGCTCACTGTTATAATCACTAGTAGTGTATAACACGTGAAAGAAATAATTTCATAATTATTTAATTGTGGTTATAATAATTTTTATTATTATATTTCATAAGAACAGACATAGTACTGTTGATTAATAGTAATATTATCATCAGTTTCATAGTCACATCTTACATTTGGGGGCCTGGCCGTGATTTTATCCATAGACTTGGCTTTAATCATATTCTAGACTTCATTTTTGTGTTCTAAAAAACCACCATACCTACCACATCTTACATTTGGGGGCCTGGCCGTGTTTTTTGAACCCTGTACCCTTAATTAATATATTTTTAAGCTCTAAAATATATTAATTTAATTAATTTTTTTCTTTCAATTTGGAGTTAAAATATTTTTATTTTTGAAATTGTTTTAAAATCTTTTTCATTGAGGAATTTGGTTTAATTTTATATTGTTTTTACACGTGGCTTTTTCACATCCAAAAACTTATAAAATTATTCTTTGAGTTACTCTGAATTAATTTTCATTCAAAATCTTAAATTTTAATTTTTTTTCTTTAACAAGAATAATTTTTTTAATATCAAAAAATATAAAACTTATAAAAATCTTTAAAAAATATTTTAAAAAGTATAAAAAATAATTTTTTTCTCTTTTATAATTTCTTTTAGTGTCTTTAATCAAATACTGTGCAGCTGGCAACAGACTCAGTAAAAGATATATCACTAGTCCAGAATCTTCAGAAGCAGAATCTGAAGACAGTATTGAGGTGCAGATTGCTAAAAGAGGCACCTTATTCAACTCAGAAAAAGCTAAATTACCACCAAAAGGTGTGTATTTTATCTTATATTTTCACCTTTTATCTTTAAATTGACGTGAAAATGGTGCATACCAGAAATGGAAGCAACTATTCAGTCCAACCAGATGGATGTGGACAAGGAAGAGGCAAGACCAAATCCAGAAGTGCCAAATCTTCCACAAGAAAGGCACATCTGGAGGATGCCAGAGTTGCCCCCCATTCCCCAAGGTCTGTACCAACAGATTTTGACGTGAATTCTGAGCCTGAACTAATTTATGATAATATTTCCAGGGCTGAACCATTTTCAAGTGGCAGCAATAGAAATATATCAGAGCCAGTACAAAAATTGGTTCAGAGCAGCCAAAGAAGAGGAGTGGGAAATCTGCCCAAGCCTTTGGCAGGGGGCCATGAACTCCTACTTACACATCAAGAGCTTTCTGGGTCAGGAGAAGACCATAGAACTCTTAGGAGGTTGGAGCCCCCTGTCTTGCAAAGACAAGGTCAAAAAGATAAAGAATTGGTTGAAGAACCAGAGTCTTTTATCCATAGACCAGAAGAAAGAATTGGAAATGACTCCAACTTTGGAGACAGAGGCACCAGTGGCATCTACCAGCTCCAAACCAGCTCCAGAAGCATCCAAGGACAAACCCAAAGGACCTCAAAAGAAACAGAGAGGTCCCAAGAACCATCAAGGCAAGGGCAAAGGCAAAGCCAATTGGCACAGACCTTACCCACAAGGGTACAGGATCCCCAGATTGGAGCCTTCAGCCGTGGACAGTGTCTTCAATATGGCCAGAACTCTTATGGAATTCACAGCCAAAGAGCAGGAAAGGATGAACAGGACTTTTCCACGCAAATAAATGATGTACATAGAAGTATTAGTGTAGAAATTGGCAAACTTGAGTCAAAGTTAAAGCAAATTACATTAGACATCAATGATTTAAAGAAAAATGACAAGCAACATTCTGATTGGCATAAATTGACAACTGTCACCCTTGAGTCAATTAGCAATGCTTGTGAAAGAATTGAGAACCAATGTCAAAATAATGACACAGAGGATCTTTCCATCTTTAAAGTAAATGATAGACTTAAAACTCTTGAAGACCATGTCTTACAAATAGTTAAGAACACCAATCAATTTGCTATACATTTAGCAAAAAGTGACAGTGAAAGGCAGAAATTGAAGAATGAAATAATTGCAAGTGTGGAGCAAATTCATAAGAATCATGAACCACATATGCCAAGACATTCTACACCTTTGACTGAAGAAAAACTTTCTGTCAAAGAAAGTTTGACTCCATTCTTAGGAGAGAATGTTATTTCTGCAAAGGATATTCCCAAATTAGAAGAATGGCCAACATTCTCTGGTGAAGGAGAATACAACCATATTGAATTCATCAGGACTATTGATATGTTGCAAGAAGACTTTAATATACCTGATGAAATCATAGTAGGAAAATTACATTGTTTGTTTACCAAGACTGCAAAGAAATGGTATTACATGAGAATAGATCATGGAAGACATGACTGGTCTTGGTGGAAATCTGAAGTGATTACCAAATGGGCCAATAATTCTTGGAGGTTTAAAATGGAGAATGCTTTTGAAAGTGCCATTTTTAACTCAGAAAAAGACAAACCACTTACTTGGTTCTTCAAACAAAAAGACAGATTATCTGCTTTACACCCAGATATGTCTGACACTATGATTAATATGAAAATATTAAGAAAGTGTGGAGGAGAACTGGAACATGCTATCAAAAGCAGATGTGTGGAACCCTGTTCAACAGAGGACTACATTAATGCTATGGAAGATATCATTACCAGAACAAGAATTGGTAAAACTTGGGTTAGAAACCCAATAGAGTCCAAAATAGTCTCAAAGATTCCTAGAGAGGAAAGAAGACCAGAAAGACCTGTCTTGAAGTGTCATAAATGTGGAAGTACTTCACATTTAGCCAACACTTGCCCTAAGAAGACAAAGATCAATGAAGTTCAAATCATTGAAGACATTCAGTGTACTGAAGAGAAAGAAGAGTCTGATCAAGATTCTGCAGTCTCTGAAGATACACCAGTAGAGGACTATCCCATTGAAAACATTTCAGCTTTCTTTGAGGTCACAGAAGTCCATACCCACTTGCCACAGTACAGTGAGGATTGCTACAACCTGATCAATATCCAAGATGCCAGAATGTGTAAAACAAAACCTGCTAGAGGAAAGGGTTATACTGCTGGAGCATCCTGTATCACATCAGTTCTAATGAGTGATATTGAAGCCAAAGTAAATCTGGATACAGGGGCATTTTGCACTTGTATTGGCAAAGATTATCTTCAAATTATACTTCCTGAATGGAAAAACCATCTATTACCAATAGAAGGTGTACAGTTCAGTAGTGCCAGTAACAATATGTACCCCTTGGGCATATTGGATACTAATATTGTATTCCCACATCCAGCAGGAAGTGTAAGAATGAAAACTGAGATTGTAGTAATGGATAATTGTACATCTCAGCATATCATTCTTGGAAATGATTACTTGAATATTTATGGTATTGATATAAATAACCATAAAGACAGATATTTCACAATTGGAGATAACAAAAGGCAAAAATTTGCTTTCTCCAATATGCCAAAACAGATATCTGTAGTATCTTCTGTCAAAGATACTTACAAAGATGAATTTGTGTCTAAACAACTTGTTGAAGCACAAATTAATCCATCATTGTCACCAAAGATGAGGAATGAACTTATTGATGTATTGTATACATACAATAATGCATTTGCATCTGATAATGAACCATTAGGCGCTATAAGGAGACATGAAATTGATATTACTCTTAATATTGATAGACCATATCCTCCAGTACTTAGAAGACCAGCTTATCCAGCCAGTCCCAGAGCTAGAGAGGCCTTGGAAAAACATATCCAAGAGTTGATCCAACTTGGTGTGCTAAGGAAAGTAGGCCATAATGAGGAAGTTGAAGTGACAACACCTGTTATTATTGCATGGCATAATGATAAGTCAAGAATGGTTGGAGATTTTAGAGCTTTGAATACCTACACAGTTCCAGATAGGTATCCAATCCCTAGGATCCAAGAAACCTTGACTCAATTGTCTAAAGCCAAGTATATAACATCAATGGATGCATTAAAAGGCTTCCATCAAAATGTTTTGACGCCTAAAGCTAGGAAATTACTTAGAATTATCACTCACTGTGGTATTTATGAGTATCTTAGAATGCCATTTGGCATTAAAAATGCTCCATCTCATTATCAAAGAATGATGAATACCATCTTCCCCACAGAATTGTCTGAAGGATGGCTTATCATTTATATTGATGATATTATTATATGTTCTGACTCATGGTCTTTGCACCTTGAAAGACTTGCAAGAGTACTTCATAAAGTTGCAGAAGTGAACATGAAAATTTCACTTAAGAAATGCAATTTTGGTTTTGAAGAACTCAAAGCATTAGGACATGTTGTTTCTGGTTTGAGCTTGGGTATTGACAAGAATAAAGTAGCAGCAGTGTTACTTAAGCCAATACCCCAGAATAAAAAAGAAATGATGTCTTTTCTTGGATTTGCTAGTTACTATAGGCAACACTTGAAAGATTTTGCAATTCTAGCCAAGTCACTTTATAGAATCTGTGATCAACAGACTGTATTTGAAATGACACAAGAAAGAATTAAAGCTTATGAGAAGATAAAGAAGGCCCTTACAGAAGCACCTTTACTCCTCATGCCTGACTGGAATATTCCTTTTAAATTGTACATTGATGCATGTGGAGATGGATTAGGGGCAGCCCTACACCAAGTCCAAATTATTGATGACAAACCTACAGAAGGACCAGTTTGTTATATCTCAAGACAAATCAAACCAACAGAAGCCAGATATGGTGCAAGCCAAATGGAGTGCTTATGTTTAGTATGGGCACTTGAGAAATTACACTATTACCTTGATGGCAGTGTTTTTGAAGTGATAACTGACTGTAATGCCGTGAAATCACTTCTTAACATGAAAACTCCCAACAGACATATGTTGAGATGGCAAATAGCCATTCAAGAATATAGAGGAAACATGACTATAGTTCATAAAGCAGGAAACATTCACAAAAATGCTGATGGACTTAGTAGATGGGCTTTAGCCAACACTCCTGATAACCCAGCTTATGTACCTTTGGAAGCTGAACCACAGATTCCAATTGAAGGGATTAACATAACTGATATTGGGACTGAATTCTTTGAAGAGGTCAGAGAGTCTTATAAACAAGACAAGAATTGCCATATCTTGACTTCTTTATTGGATAAAGACTGCAAAGACACATCTTTGGTTAATACACTAGATGAAGTTTGGAAAAATTCCTATTCTGAAGGAAGATTTCACTTGTTTGATGGGATTATTTACCATAGAACAAAACATTCTTGTGTGATGACATTGTGTAGTAGATTGCTCATCAATACCATTCTTCATGAATGCCATGATAGCATTTACTCTGGACACCTATCAGAAGACAGAACACTTGAAAAGGTGAAGAACTGTGCATGGTGGCCATCTTGGAGAAAAGAAACCATTGAATATTGCCATACCTGTGATAGATGCCAAAAAGCAAACAGGAGTACAGGCAAGAAATTTGGATTAATGATCCATATTCAAGAACCAAAATCCCCTTGGGAAGTTGTTCACATGGATTGGGTCACAGCACTTCCTCCAAGTGGTGACAAAAGTTATAATGCTTGTTTAGTCATTGTATACAGATATAGCAAAACTCCCATATTCTTACCATGTCATAAAGATGACACTGCTATGGATACAGCTCTTCTTTTATGGAGTAGAGTTATTTCTCATACAGGGTTATTTAAGAATATCATAAGTGACAGAGACCCCAAGTTCACATCTGCACTTTGGACCAATCTTCATAGATTGTTTGGGACTAAGTTATCATTCTCTACAGCATATCACCCTCAAACAGATGGGCTAGCAGAGAGGATGATTCAAACTCTAGAAGACATGATCAGGAGATTTTGTGCTTATGGATTAGAATTTAAAGACTCAGATGGCTTTACCCATGACTGGTGCACTCTGATACCTGCATTAGAATTGGCATACAAGACATCAGTCCATTCTTCCACAGGACAAACTCCTGCTATGTTAGAAAAAGGATGGAATCCAAGACTCCCAGCAGACACACTGAGGAAAGACTTGATTGACATTCATCCTACAGCTTCCAGCTTCAAATTAATGCTTGATAAAGTAAAACACCATGCAAAACAAAGTATGGATGATGCTTTTGATTATGCAAAACAGAAGTGGGACAAGAGTCATAAAGTACCAGACTTCAAAGTAGGGGACTTAGTTCTAGTTTCAACCTTGAATTTTAATAATATCAAAGGCCCAAAGAAACTTAAAGATTCTTATGTAGGACCTTTTGTTATTGTTGCCTTACATGGAACCAATGCAGTTCAAGTGGAATTGAGTGGTGAATTGGAAAATAAACACCCCACATTTCCAGTCAGCCTGATAAAACCTTATCAACCAGCTGACAAAGAATTGTTTCCTTTAAGGAACCCAACTCCTTTAACTGTGCCCCCTGTGGAACAGAATGAAGACAGAAAGATAAAGAAAGTCATTAAAGAAAGGAGACTTAGGGGTAAAAATCAAAGAGAATATCTTGTCAGATATAGAAATCCAGTACATGAAGATGAATGGATGGCAGAATCAGAAATACCTGACTCAGATAAACTCTTAAGAAGATTTAGACATGAAAGAAGGCCACAAGCCTGAATATGTCTATAAATGTGCTTTAAATTACTTGATCTGAGTAATGTGAAGAGGTTGGACAGTGGACATTAACCCCCTTTTGGGGCCTTATTCTTTTTATCACTAATAAAATTGTAGTACAATTTTATTTTTTGGTGGGAGGGAATGTGAGCCTTGAGGTATATTTTACATACCCAAATAGGCCACAATTATCTTAAAAAGAAATTTTGAATTATGCAAAACTCATAAGTCATGCATATATCCAAAATTCATCATTTTCAATTTCAGAAAAGATGAATAACTTTTTATTGAGTAAGTAAATCCATGGATTTAAGACCAGATTTGGATTCTACACAAAAATTCACCTAGGGTAGCTCCATAGAGTGAATAAACTCAATTTAAGTATTTGAGGTGGTAAAATGGAAAATACTTCAATACCACATCATTAATACCACATAAAAGATCCGTGAAAATTTTTGTTTTTCTTGATTTTTAGCCAAAATAATGGGAAAGTGAGAAATCCCATGTTACATATACACTAAGAATAGTGTTATGCATGTTTTGAGCACTTAATATCATGGTATTCTTACATGGACTTTTGGTACACCCATAGTGGATATCTCACTTTAAGCTTAAATTACTATTTTGACGTAAAAAATAGGCAAGGGGGACAAAAGACATCAAAGAGAGCCAGGGTACCCAACTTCTGAGGCCTCAGAGGCGTGGATAGCTCCAGAGCATGGATCCATGGCTCATCTTGGCCCAATTGGTAAACTAAAACTCTTTGGGAACTTGGTTACCAAGTTACAACTACTGTAAAACATCAGAAAATAGCAAATAACCTGCTATTTTGACGTGCCAAGGAGGTAATGAGCTACTTACACTCCTGTAACCATGTCAATTACTAATGACTTTCCATGGATAAACCCCAAAAGAGTAATTAAAACCCTTTTGGGACCCATATTCATTGATTTACCTCATAGCAACCAGCAAAACACTGCTATTTGCAATTCTACGTAGAAATGAGGTAAAACCTTCAAAAATTCATTAAAAATACAATTCTTAATGAATCTTTCTGAAACTTTCAGGACTAAAGGAGAACTGTATTATCTATGGTACAACCAAAAAGAATTACAGTTTTACTAGTAAAATTCAAAGTTTTACTTACAGTCCATTTTTGGATATTCTACGTGAAACACTGAATCTTCAAAAATTCACAGTAATTACAACCTGTGATGAAATTGGCAATAACATTGATAACTTTGAGAAATCAATGATTATTTTAGAATAAAAGAAGATTTACAAGTGTTACTCCTTTTATTCTTAACCATATTGGGGTTGGTAGTCACGTAAAAGCATCAATTAAGTAATTATGATAATCTTACATGACAACAGATGATGCAATCAATAATCCAAAAAGGTTTATTGTTTTCTCACTCACTGGTTTTTCAGTTTGCTCCATGGCACGCCTCTGTGAGCTGTTGTTGACTTAAAAGAAGCCTCTTCTTGCTGTTTTATCATCATCATCTTATCAATTTATTAAATCTTTATTACCAACAAGTAAGTATTAGTTCAACTATTCTTAAGTGTTTTAATTCTTTCAGAATCAATCAGAAAGACGTGAAATCATAGAATCCAACTATATATTGTTGTAATACTGTTATAAATCATTTTGATCCCTTAAATCCACAATTCCACGTCAAATTTCTCTACTTTTATTATCAATAAGTTCTTTGGAGTATTAGTGAGTCTTTTATCTTTAATTCTTAAAGTTTTTCTCTAGTAATAGTTTTCTTCAAGAATTATCTTTATAATTATTCTTGTAAAAGATAATTATATATTAAAATAATTTTATTATTTTAATAAAAGAAGTTTTTATTATTAAATTCTTCTTGTAATTGATTCTTGTAGACAATTACTGCTCACTGTTATAATCACTAGTAGTGTATAACACGTGAAAGAAATAATTTCATAATTATTTAATTGTGGTTATAATAATTTTTATTATTATATTTCATAAGAACAGACATAGTACTGTTGATTAATAGTAATATTATCATCAGTTTCATAGTCACATCTTACATTGCTGCTGGATGCTCCTCAGATCTCTCCTCACAGTTTGTTGTTCTTCTAGAATTGAATTCAACTGTCTGTTAGTTTTTTCAAATTCTGTCCAAATTTTGGCCAGATTTGTATTCAAGCCTTTTATGACTGTTGCTTGGAAAGCATTCTCTTCTTTCAATGTTTCCACTTCTGTCCTCATTTTTCCTGAGGTTTCACGTGTCCAATCCATGAATTGGGCCAATTTGGTCCATGTGAATTTGTTTTCAAACTCATGAGTATGGATTGTAGTCTCAGTTATTAATTCTGGATCAATTGAGTCAGAACTATCAACACTATTTGTAGGTACAACTATTTTTTGCTTTTGTGTACTTCTTGGACTAAGTCCATCAGCTTTTTCATCAATGGGTCTGCTTCCTTCTTCCTCTGGTTGAAAGAAGTTTTGTTTCTCCCTTGGGCTCCTTTTCTCCTGTTGGAAACTACCTGGAATGGTTGGGGAGCCTTGGATGAAGTTTCCTTTGGCTTGTAAGGCCTGGAACTGCTGGATTGTTGTGGGGAAGATGGGGCTTCTCCTTCCATTTCTGGGGGTACCTGAATCTGACTGGGCTCTTCCTTGTGCCAAGATCTCTCTATGGCTTGTATGGCTGCCTGGTTCTCTTTGATTCTGATTGCTCTTTCTTCTAAGAGTTTGAAATTCTTGTTGGGATTCCAACCTTGCATTTCTGTCATAAGCTCCATCCAAGCCATTTGCTTGAGACAGATCTTCTGAGTTGTTATCCCCATATCTGCCCATGATGCTGCGATAGTGAACATTTTGTTGTCCATGCTCCATGTGAAGAGGTCTTTCAGCAGTTTGTGTATTTGAAGGACCTGTTCTGCATCTGTCCAATCTCCTGGTTGGACTTCTGGGTTGAATTTGATTTGGAACAAGACCTTGGGTAGGAGTTCCCTGATGGTAAGCCCTTTGCTGGTCATTTGGTCCAGTGATTGGCTGTCTTCTTCCTATGTGTCTTCTTGGCCAGTGTTCTGGTTGATTTCTTGGGAATCCAAGATCTCTAAGAAGTGGAGGTGTCATGTTAACAATGTTAAAAAATGACAGACAATGAAAAATGTTGTATGTTTCAAGGTTTATTTACCTTTAGCAGGCCCTTGTACAAATTTATGATCTATACTCTTTGGCAATTTGCCTTTAGAGTTTACAACTGGGTTGATAAAAGTGATTTTCTGTTTTTCAATTTGTTTTGGTGATCCAACTGGTTTGGTTGGAGATTTTCTGGGTTTTTTGCCCCTTGGCATGGCTATTGGTGTCCAATCTTTTGAGTTGATTGTCACTTCACTGTGTCTTTTCTGCTTGCCCTTGGTTTTTGGCAGCACCTCTCTGTCTTCTGAGGCTGTCACAGATGGATTTCCTTGTGACTGGGTTTCTAATGGAATATAGTCTTTTTCCACTATTAAGAAAAGATATTTCACATTGTATATCAGTATTTTATGATAAAACAAAATGATTATATTAAATTCTACTGTTATTTTTCGAAATTTTTGAGGTTTTTTTATGTTTTTTATTATTTTTATATGTTTTTTATTGAAAAATAACAGTTTTTTGAGTTTTTCACTTATGTTTTATAAGTGAAAACTGTAATATCCAAGTGTTTTGTGAATGATTCACTTGGATATTATTGTGTTTTTATGTAAACACGTCCAATTTATTCAATTATAATAAATTTGATTTGTTATTATAAATATTATAAATAATATTTATTTTAACACTTGTTATTGATTTAAGTCATCAATTAATTACAAGTTTTGACGTCAATTTGAGTGATGTCTTGTTTTAAAGGAAATATTAAATTAAAATATTCCTTATAAATAATAAAAAATTATTTTATTATTTAATATTTATTAATTATTTATTAATAAATGTTTCTATATTAATTTTCACGCACTTTGGTGAAACATAATAGTAAAATAAAGAATATACTGTTTGTATATTATTATTTATATTGAAATTTAAATAATACTGTTGTATTATTATCAAATTTCGTGGAAAATATTGCAATATAATGAAAAAAGAGGATATGTACTCTTACTCTCAACAAAAATATTTTGTAATATATATTTTTGGAGGAAAAATTTGTGTATATAATATATGATGCTAAAAAAATGATAATAATAAAATAAATTAGAAATTTTACTCACTGTTACTAAAATACCTTTTAAATAACTGAATTTTACGCCTAATTCAGTTCAAACACGTCCAATAAGGTTGAAAAAACCACGGCCAGGCCACCAAAATGTCAGAGTGAGTCTATATAGTAGCTATGTAGTGTAAATACAAGCTAGTATTATGACTGTGACACGTCAAAAAACAAATAATTTTAATTCTTCAGGTCCTACTGCTACGTGGTAACAGTGGTGATGAGTCTATTGAGGACCTGGGTTGCAATACTCTAATATCTTTGACTGTAAGGAAGTACTACAATAATTATGCTTTAATTATATCTTTTAATAATTATAAGGACACTACTGATGGATAACAGTTTTGTCATGTAAGAATATGGGTAAACAAGATAAGAATGATGGGTTTTCAAGGAAAAAACCCTTCTTTTTATATCTTTCAAGACTGTCAAGAGTTATTAACTCTTCACACGTCAGAGGAGTGAAAATTTTCACTCCAATGGTCAATCTGTGGTTCTGGATCCTCAATTCTGACGTCAATGTAGGCAGAATTGTGGTTTTAGTACCACAAATGATCATTCTGGGTCAATACAGGGTGAAAGAATTTTTCACCTGCCACGTCTGCACTTGGATGACGTTGTTCTGGTTTCTGTATGATCAATATTAGTCATTCTGGGCGGGTTTAAGCTTTAAAAAACCATTATTTTAAGTATCAAGACTGTACTGGTTGGTACAGGTTTGGTACAGGCCAGTATTGGTCAAAATACTTCCAACCAAGATATCTTAGTCAGTTGCTGAGATATCCAGAAACCAAGAGCACAGAATTGAAGGGCTTGATGAGCTCTTCAATTTGGTATGCTTCATGTTTACCCTTCTTTCTAATAGCAAAAGTTATAAGGGTTTTAAGTTTTTGGATGTAATTTTGTACATCAGTATGAGGCTTCAAAAACTTCCATGCCAGATATCTTCTCCAATTTGGAAGATATCTGTATTCTGATGATACAGTTTTGTAGGGCTTGATTAGCTCTACAGTTTGGTATATTACACTGTACAGTTGTATGAGTGTATGCCAAAGATACAGGGGTCTGTCTACTTTCTTGTTTTCAGAATATCTGTATTTTTGGTTGTTAAACCTTTGAACTAAGATCCCTCAGTCAATTTAAGAGATAAAGAGGTCTAAGGTGTCTCAAATTAAAGCTCTTGTTGATATCTTTAATTTGGTTATACTTTTGTACAGTTTTGTACAAGCCATCTTTGACTTTCAGGGGGTCTTGGTTTTGAAAATAAAGGTTATATGGTATCTCCAGTTGTAGTGGTGTTACAACAACATGGATAATATCATTGTGTAGCTCTCTATGTGAGCTTTAAGAAAAATACCATTTTGGTATAGAATAACTTAAATATGCATAAGTTAGATGAGAGGTGAAAATAAGGGTTTTGACTTGTTTATTCTCCTCTAGGTTTCCTTATTCTGTTTGGATAAAGTTGGTGTTTAATTTAAGAGGATTGTTTTCCTCTTATTTATTACCTGTATTGACTATGTTTGTTTGATACTTGTCATACCATTATTTATGGTATGTTGGATGTCATGCTAGTGCTCTGTTTTGAGTCACAGGCTGACAGAAACTGATAGTATTTCTTCCAAGGTTAAGTTAATTTGCTGTTCCAAGATTTTCTTTACCACATTTTAACTTGCAAATTTTGGTTTTAATTCTTTCTTATACTTTATTACTTCTTTATTATCAGTTTTGTGGTGAACCATCTTTTTTTTTAGCTTGTCACCTTCCTCTTCAACATTCTCCTTGTCTTTGTTTCAGTTCCTTCAAATGTTTCATTTCTTGTAGTGTGTTTATCTTTATATTTGGCTGGAAGATTTAATTCATCTCACCTTCAGCCTCATCCTCATGATAGGTTCCTGGTAATATGGGTTTTTCACTTTGAGAATCTTCATTTTGGCTTTCTTTCTTAACCAATCTTTTCTTTGTCTGTCTGAGAGTTACATGTGTTTCCAAAATTTCAGTGGGTGAAGGTACTATCGGTGGTCCCCAATTACCCCAGGCTTCTACTTGAGCAATTGAAACTTCTTTTTCTTCCTTTTTTAGCTTAACTTTCTTTTGATCTTCTGGTGTTGATGGAGGATTTTCATTTTGAATTATGTATTTTGAAATTTCTTCTTATTCCTTATCAGATTCCCTGACTAAATCCTTCCCACAATGATGGAAGTTACCCTCCTGGACTCCATATGGCATATCAGTTCCATATCAACCTTATGGCAATTTCGCCATATCCATAATCACTGGCCAAATTGGCCCTCTCATCTTTTCTGGCCTTTTATTGTCATTTCACTCCTATGGCCAACCTGGCCCTTTCACCTTCATCAGACCCTTCCTGGCCTTTCCCTGCTTTTGGGCACTCTTTGGTATTTTCCAGGCAACAGGGAAAATACATTCCAAAAGCCTGTATTTGGCTTTTTAAGCTATAAATACAGTTTGCGCACTTTGACACATTTTGCACACTTTGACGCAATTTGCACACTTTGACGCGCTTTTGCACATTTTGAGCAAAAACAGTTTTTAAGCTGTATTAGCTGTATATGGCCAAATACCCCAAAATACACTTTGTTACCTCTGAAGCCTCCAAAACCCAAGTTTCCCTCTTATCCTCTTGGCATCATTCCAAAAGACCTTTGGCCACATTCAATCTTCAATAACCAAAAATGCCATCAATGGTGTTAAAAACCATTATGAACCTTTTTTAACCAGCAATTCAATGGCTCACAGATCAAATTGTTATTTAACTTTTTATTGAGGTCATCAATGCAGCACGTCATCCACATAATTCATCAAGTCTCAAGGACCAGTGTCAATCTCAAATACCAATGACGTCATCAAGCAATCATTGGCTATTCTCATTCACAGTAAACCTCCAAGGGAATACTGGCAACATACTCTCAAGGGATATTCAAGAGGCAGTTCTAAAACCAGCTGTCAAGTGTCAATGCTTCATCAATCCCACTTGGCAACCACATTCATTTCAATACACTCTGGATTCATCAAGACCTGTATTTCAATCATACATCATGGGAAAATCATTCAACACAGTTCATTTCCCAATCTGGCAAGGTATACACTCCATCAGACAATCAATACAGCTTCCAGTATTCAATACAGACCAGCTTCCAGCCTGAAGGAGTCAAGCTCTCAACTTTTCACAAATACCAGCCTCCTTTGACCCTGGGGGTTTTTTCCCCAGTTAATTGATATATTTTGATTTTATTTTATCTTTATTAATCTTAACATTTTAGTTAAGTGAATATTGATATTATCAGGTCAGTCATTTACCACCTTTTCTCTTCTCTTTCTTTGCCTGTCAATGTATATTTGGAGGTCATATCATTACTAATTCCATTGTTCATTTTGGCAGGTTGAAACAGTGATGAAGGACTTACTAGGTTGGCTCTTTGGCCATTTGGTTTCTCATTTCTCTCATTGCATCTCATCTTTGTACTTGAATTCTTCTTGGAGAAATTCAATTCTTTTTTTTATTTTCTTTATTCTTTTGGAGTGTTCCAAGTGAGCTCTGTGATTGGTGACTTCCAGGCCACTCTTGTTTTTTTGTCCAAGAGCCCCTGTGACATTATATTAATTAACTGCTAATTTCTTTTCATCCGGTTCATTCTTTCTTTATAACTTCATTCACTAATTTCATTGAAATTATGACTATTCAATGCTTATGAGCTTTATGATTCTTTGTCACCTCTAAATTTTCTATCATTCATTCTTCATTTTGAAAATTGAAAGCTGACCCAATTTTATTTCTGTTTCTCTTTTAAATCTTATTCAAACATCAACTTCTTAATTCATTTGTAATTCAGGTGTAATCCTAAATTTCATTTTATTTTCAAATTCCTCATCTAAATTCATTTAGACACATTCTTCACATCAAGATTCATTGTGATTCATTATTCAAGAGTTTTGATTTCCAAGAAGAGCTCACTTGATTTGAATTGATTGATTGATTTGACATAAATTGATTTTGCCTCATGAATTGATTTTGATTGATTGACTTTCTGTAAGATTTTGATTTTGATTTATTTGAAATATTGATTGATTTAATTAAAGTTTTAATTTGATATTTAACTGATTTATTTAACTCAAGATCTCATTTTGATTTATTGATTTTTCTTCAAGATATTGATTTTTGACTATTAACTTCAAGCTTTATTTCCAATTGCCTCAAGTGTTCATCTTCAAATCTTGATTCTTCATTTTATTTCATTTTTATCCTGAAATCATGCCCATCCAACACTCACCTCCTGCAAGGAAGACAAGATCTCAGGCCAGAACTCAAGCTGTTCTCACTCCAACTCCAAGGGCTCCTCTTGATGGCACCCCAGCAGTTTCTCAACTGAGGGCCAAATCGGACAGGGGACCCATTTTGAAAGGAGCAGCACCATCCAGGAAGAAAGGAAGAGGGCCAAGAAGATCAAGTTCATTTTCAAGAGTAGTTGGCAGATTTCCAGGAACTTCAAGGACCATTTTCAGGAGGAGGAGAATTCTGTGGAAGAGGAAGAGTCTGATGGTACTGAAGGTGTTCCTGCTCCTTTGGGAGCATCTCAAGGTACTGAAGGGCCAACTCTAGCCCTGTCTAATCAGCCTGTCTCTCATCAGTATGAGCCATCTTTATTGGCCATTATGCATTGAATGACTCAGACTATGGCCAATCTTCAAGAAGCTTCATCCTCTGAAGCATCAAGACCACCAGCCTTCAAGACTCCATCTATGAAGGCACCAGAATGCTTTGATTATTCAGTCTTGTCAACTTATTTTTCATAATGAATCAGCAAACTTCTCTCAAGAAGGAAAGAAGGTCCTTTATGCCACTTCATTTCTCATTGGCAGGGCTGTAAAATGGATTGAGACTTATCTTTCCAATTTTACCAATCAAGATCCAAATTACCTTCTCAATTCATGGAAATTATTTGAATCTCAACTCTTCACCTTATTTGGGACCCAAATGAAGTCAGAAAAGTAAAAGCAGAATTGGATTATTTAAGAATTAAAGATGGTGGGCATGTATCTTGATACATTGCTGATTTTAGAAGTATGGTCTCAAGAATTGGAGATTGGGGTGAAAGGACTCTTATCCATCATTTCAGGAGGGGGTTGCCATCCAGGAGTTGGGATCAATTGGCCTCCCATCCTTCAAGAATTGACTCTGTCCATGACTTAATGGACGTTACCTCGGAGCTTAATACCAGGTACCATGAGAGGAAAAATGAAAAGATTCATGATCAAGAGAAGAAGCCAGAAGCCTCAAAGTCAAATTCTTCTCATCCTCAAAGTTCTTCAAGCTCAATTCAAAAGAAGAAGAAGAATTTTCACAAGAGGGAAAAGCCCCATTCTTCTTTATTAAATAAAGATTTCGAGTTGATGAATTCTGAAAAAGAAATAAGAATCAAGGAGGGTTTATGTACCTATTGTGGTGGGAAGCATAGTCTTGAGTCGTGTTTCAAAAGGCCTGAAACAAGCTTACCCAACCATCAGGCAAATTTCCCAGCCATGGAAAGGCCTGAGTGCGATTCATGTTGTGTTCAATGTCCTTCACTGTTTTCAATCCAGAGAACAATTGTGCATTTTGAATACTGGTGTCAAAAATTCTGTCAAATTCTTTGTTTTCTCTTCTCTCTCTGATATGCTTTCCAGTATTCTCATTGATTATGTTTCTACCAACTCATTTATTGCAAAGCAGTTTGTTCACAAGTATTCTTTGACCATGTCAGAACTCCCAGAGAATATTCCCCTTATTATTCTTGAATCCTCAGAGTCTGCTTCTTTATTTGTGACTCACCAAGCTAAATATATGGTTGACCTACCTTCTTTCCCAAGCTTTGAATGGGACCTTTTAGTCATTAATCCTCCCAAGGGAGAAGACCTCTTATTGGGCTTTGACTTTCTAAGTCGTTTTAATCCTTCTATTGATTGGAGGCAAGGGCTGATCACCTTTGATGCTGATCATAAGGACCATTCTGATCCTCCAAAATCTTTCAGTAGGGACTTTTCTTCTTCCAAGTCATGTGAAGCTCTGGTTGGTGATGCTAGAGCACCATCATTTCCATCTTCTTTCCATATTCCTTCCCTTAATTCCCATCAGTCAATACTATCATCTAGAGATGAAGTCTTCAAAGAGATTCAAGATGTTGGAGAAGATAATTCTGTATCTTCACTTTATCTCTTCTTTGGCAATATGGACCTTCCTCCTTCATGTTATCATGACTCACTGCAAGAGTTGTGGATGAAGAGGAAGAGCCAGAAGGAATAGAAACCATGATGAAGGTTGTTCCTTCTGTTTATCACCACTATTTGGATGTATTCTCCAAGGTGAAAGCAGAGAAACCTTCACCTCACCATGCCTGTGATCATCATATCAAGCTGGAGGGGTCTCTACCTCCAGTTGGGGTGATCTACTCTTTATCAAACCAAGAGTCAGATACACTCAGGGCCTACATTTCAGAGAATGTAGAGAAAGGTTTCATCCGGCCAAGCTCCTCTTCAACAGGAGCACCTGTTCTTTTTGTCAAAAAGAAAGATGGTGGCCTCCGTTTGTGTGTTGATTACCGCAAACTCAATGCTGTTACTAGGAAGAACAAGTATCCTGTTCCTCCTATGAATTAGCTTCTCACTGTTTTCAATGGTTCTTCTATCTTCTTCAAGATTGATTTGTGTGGTGCATATAACCTTCTCAGAATCAAGGAAGGTGGTGAACATTTGACATGTTTTAGAACTAAATGTGGCAGCTATGAGTATTTGATTATGCCATTTGGGCTCACCAACACTCCTGCTTCTTTTCAAAGCCTTCTCAATCATATTTGTTATGATCTTCTTGATATTTATGTTGTGGTTTATTTGGATGAAATTATGGTCTTTTCCAAATCTGAAGAAGAACATGTCACTCATGTGTCCACTGTTCTTTCCAGACTCAGAGCCAATAACCTCTTTGCTAAGGCCTCCAAGTGCCTATTTCATGTTTCTAGTGTAGAGTACTTAGGGTATGTTGTTTCTTCTGAAGGCCTCAAGATGGACCAAGCAAGTTCCACCAAATTCTCAACTGAACACTTCCAAGAAACTTCAAGGCTCTTCAATCATTCCTTGGCTTTGCCAAATTTTACCGCTATTTCATCAAGAATTATTCAAAGAAAACTAGTTCACTCACAAGCTTCCTCAAGAAAGATTCCCATTTTCCCCCAATGAGGAAGCTCTTTGACAGTTTCATCAACTCAAAGAGGCATTTACAGTTGCTCCCATCCTTTCCCACTTTGATCCTTCTCTACCCACCATTGTAGAGACTGATGCATAAGATTATGCCTTGGGTGCTTTATTGAGTCAGATTTCTGACTCAGGAAAACATCCCATTGAATTTGATAGCCACAAGCTTCTCACAGCTGAGCTAAATTATGAGATTCATGACAAGGAACCCCTTGGCATGGTCTGGGATCTCAAGCTCTGCAGAGCTTTTATCCTTTCTCTTTCTTCCTTCTTTGAAGTTCTCACCAATAATTCCTCACTTCAGTATTTTATTTCATCAAAGATTCCCACTTGCTGAGCTTAATTTCTTTCTGAGTTCCACTTTCCAATCACCTACAACCCTGGCCACTGGGCTACCTTTCCAGATGCATTGTCACATTGGGACAATGTTTACCCAGAGAGGGGGGAAGATTTCATCAGCAATAATCCAATGAATTATCAAAAAATAATCAAGCAAGATGAAATTCAAGCCTCACAATTCTTTGCAGTCAAGGTGGAAGCATTTTCAACTTTGATTGAATCAATTCAGAAGGCATTATGGCAAGATTATCAAGATAGAAGTATCCTTCAAAATTTGGGTAAAGGTAAATATGTCCAAGATTATTCTGTTTATTCCTCTTCCCAACTTCTCCTGTTCAAAGATCAGGTGGTGGTCCCAAATGACCACACAATTCAACTCAGCATACTTCAAAAGAGGCATGTATCTCCTCTAGCTGGACACTCTGGCCAAGAGAAGACTCTCACACTTGTCAAGTGGGATTTTCACTTGCCTGTCATGAATCACTTTATCAAGGATTATGTATCATCCTGTCAACAGTGTTCAAGAAACAAAAATATTCATCACAAGGAGTTTGTAATGCTCCAACCTCTTCAAATTCAAAATGGTCTTTGGATTTGTCTTTCAATGTTTTTCATCACTCAATTTCCACTGTCCAATTCCTTTGACTCAATCCTTGTCATAGTGGACAGATTCACAAAAATGGCAGTTTTCATTCCCACAATTTATTCAATAACTTCATTAGAGTTGGCCCATTTATTCATCAAGAATATTTTCTCAAAGCATTTCCTTCCTTCAAGCATTGTTAGTTATAGAGTTTCTCTTTTTGTTTCTTCCTTTTGGACCAATCTTTGTCAGAAGCTCAAGATTTCAAGAGATCTGTCAACTGCTTACCATCCAGAAACTGATGGACAGACATAGAGGGTAAATCAGATACTAGAACAGTACTTTTGGATGTATTTCAGTTATCATCAAGATGATTGGAACACCTGGATCCCTCTGGCTGAATTTGCCTACAATAACTCTGACAACTCTTCAACAAAACAATCACCATTTTTCACTGTTTATGGAAGAGATCCACATTTTGAATCAGTTCACATTACTCAAGATACTCCTTCTGGAAAGTTATCAACCAAAATCCAATCAGTACAGCAAGATTTCAAGAGAGAACTTGAAGTTGCCATAAACAGATTTAAGAGGTATGCAGATAAAAGTAGAGCAAGCCCACCTGTTTTCAATCCTGGTGACATGGTATGGCTTTCTTCCAAGAACATCAAAGCAACCAGACCCACCAAAAAACTGTCTGAAATATGGTTGTATCCTTTTCCAATCATGAAGAAGTTCAGCACTCATGCCTACCACCTCAAACTCATATCTCAATGGAAGTCCATCCACCCAGTCTTCCATATTTCACTCTTAGAACCAGTCAAGACATCAAAAATACCAAATAGGCATCAGGAGCCTCCTCATCCAATAATCATTGAAGAAGTGGATTGAGAAGTCTCTCAAATACTGGATTCCAAGATCAAGAGAGGAAAATTATGGTAGCCTCTGGTGAAATGGAAAGTTTTCAGCCAATACCCAGAAATATTCACTTGGGAACCATCTAAAAAACACAAGAGTTTACCTGAACTGTGCAAGGATTTTTGTTCTTTATATCCTGACAAGCCAGGACCCAATTCTTCAAGAGCTTGATTTTTTATGGTGCTTGGTGGGGAGTGAAATTACCAAAAGTAAATCCCACTCCTGGTATGCACCTGTAGGGGTATTCTACCCTTTCTTGTTGTAAGAATCACCTTGGCCACTCTGTCAGCATTCTGCAACTTTTGGACACAGATATTTGGCCTGGCTTTCAACATCAACTCAAAAATTATGGCCATTTTTACCCTGGGCAAATGGACCATTCATTTTTTTGTTTCACTTCCAAGTATTTCCAATTCCAAGTCATTCTTTCAACAAATTCATTTTATTTTATTGCAGTGGTGGGAGTGGTAATTACCAAAAGTAAGTTCCTCTCCTGGTGTGCACTTCTCTGAGGGGTCTACAATCTGTCAAAACATTAGCTTAGCCACTTTGTGAGCACCTGGCATCAAAATTCTGTTTCCAGGTCCTTGGACAATTTCAAAATCAGTTATCAACCTCTGTTATGAAGATTGGAACCCCCTCAAGATTCATTTCTCTTTTATTTTTTGTTTTCTTATTTTAATTTTCAATTTATTATCATTTCAGATTTTCTCTTTATTTAAGTCAAAATCAAATCATGAACCAAAGTCATTCATTTTAAATTTACATCAATTCTGAAGCCAATGTCAAAAGAAGATGAAGAAAGTCCTGTGTCACATGCCAACTTTCCAATGTCAGTTTCAAATTATTTTTCTCTTAATCAATCCTCCTGAATCCCTGTCTCAAATCCTTTCCAGTTTCCTCAACAGTCTTCACCTTGTGTTGGTGCTCAGGAGCTCACCATTACAAGGTGGGTGGTACTGTAACAACCATGGAAATTACTCTCCTGGAATCCATATGGAATATTAGTGCCATGTCCATAATCACTGGCCAAATTGGCCCTTTCCTCTTTTCAGGTCATTTCACTCCTGGGGCAAAACTGGCCCTTTCACCATTATTGGGACCTACCTGGCCTTTCTGTGCTTTTGGGCAATCTTTGGTATTTTCCAGTAAACAGGTAAAATGCAGCCCAAAAGCCTTTATTTCGCTTTTTAAGCTATAAATAGAGTTTGCACACTTTGACGCATTTTGCGCACTTTAACGCAGTTTGTGCACTTTGACGCACTTTGAGCAAAAACAGTCTTTGAGCTGTATTAGCTGTATCTGGCCAAATACCCCAAAAGACACTTTTTCACCTCTGAAGCATCCAAAACCCAAGTTTCCCTCTTATCCTCTTGGCATCATTCCAAAATACCTTTGGCCACATTCAACCTCCAATAACCAAAAATGCCATAAATGATGTTACACACCATTATGCACCTTTTTTCACCAGCAATTAAATGGCACACAAATCAAATGGTTATTTCAGCTTTTTATTCAGGTCATCAAGGCAGCACGTCATCTGGAGGATTCGTCAAGGCTCAAGGACCAGTGTCAATCTCAAATACCAATGACATAATCAAGCAGTCATTGACTATTCTCATTCACAATAAGCCTCCAAGGGAATACTGGCAACATACTCTCAAGGGATATTCAAGAGGCAGTTCAAAAACCAGCTGTCAAGTGTCAATGCTTCATCAATCCCACTTGGCAACCACATTCATTTCAATACAATCTGGATTCATCAAGACCTGTATTTCAATCATACATCATGGGAAAATCATTCAGCACAGTTCATTTCCCAATCTGGCAAGGTATACACTCCATCAGACAATCAATACAGCTTCCAGTATTCAATACAGACCAGCTTCCAGCCTGAAGGAGTCAAGCTCTCAACTTTTCACAAATACCAGCCTCCTTTGACCTTGGGGGTTTTTTTCCCCAGTTAATTGATATATTTTGATTTTCTTTTATCTTTATTTATCTTACCATTTTTGTTAAGTGAATACTGATATTATTAAGTCATTCATTAAGCACCTTTTCTCTTTTCTTCCTTTGCCCGTCAATCAATATTTGGTGGTCATATCCTTACTAATTCCATTGTTCATTTTGGCAGGTTGAAACAGTGATTAAGGACTTACTTGGTTGGCTCTTTCCCATTTGCCTTCACATTTCTCTTATTGCATCTCATCTTAGAAAAATTCAATTCTTTATTTTTATTTTATTTATTATTTTGGAATATTCCAAGTGAGTTCGCTTATTACTGTGAGCCAGGCGACTCTTGTTTTCTGTCAAAGAGCCCCTGTGACAATACCTTGGAGATTTGGTTCCCTCTGATGGTACTCTTAGGAAATTAGGGTAAAGTAAATTTAATCCTTGCCTACTGAAAATCCTCTTTTCCATATATTCTTCCAAGTAGCTTCATCTTGCCAATAAACAGCCATTTACAAAACATTAATAACACTTCAAGGGTGGTGTTGGATAAAGTTGCTCTGGAACATAGGGTTGATAATTTGCAGGTAAACGTGCCTGGGTATTTCTTGGCCTGAATGGTTGTGCATTTAATGCTAAGCCTGATCCTTGAGTGTTTGTTTTATACTTCCAGACCATCTTTGGTGGATTCACATCCTCTGATAGTTCTTTAAGCTGGTCCAAAACATCCTTCATTGGGTTCACTTCTTTTGGGGCTTCATTGACATGGCCCTGTTGAGCTGGTGGATTCTTTATTTTCTTCCTAATATCTTTCATTTCATTGATAACCCTTTTACTTTTGATTTCATCTGAATTTGATAATTGTGATTTTACTTTAATAACTCTTGCTTCCTCCAATTCTACCTCAATATAATGTCTCAGAATATCCATTTTATGTAAGATATATTCCCCATGGCTTGCTCAAACCATGGTCCTGTCTTTTATCATTTCTTTGGTAACTCTAATTTTGATCTCTGGTGATAAAGAATCAAAGAAATTTTAATAATAATCATTCTCCTTTTTGATATACCCATGATTAAGCAGATATTTTGGAATTATGTCATATTCCCCAATGCACTTTCTGTATCGGGACAAAATTTTGACTCCTCCTTCCTGTTGAAGTTTATTAAATATTCTTTTTAATGAATCTTTCCTGTGTGTTCTTTCTGGTTCCACCTATCTCCATTTACTGATGATTTCCTGTCAGCCTGTGACTCAAAACCAGAGCACAAGCATGACAACCAAAATACCATAAACCAATGGTATAGCCAAGATACCACCAAAACATGGAGCTGAGCCAAATCAGCTCAAAAGGTATCAAAGAAAAGTGGAAACTCACCTCTTTCTGAAAATATAAGTCCCATCACCATAGGAGAAGGAATAACAAAGTCATTCCTGCTCAAAGTTGTTGCTGAGCATAAACCTTAATTTTCACCTCTCATCTAAAATCTAGAATAAGAGGCTTAATCCCATTAAATTGGTATCCAAAATGAAGCTCTAAGCCTGGTCTATCCAATGGTACCATTCAAACTGAGCTAGCACCAGTATTACTTGATTTATGGTCAAATTCAGGCCAAATAAGTGTGAACAAAACATTCACCTCTCATCTAACTTCTAAAGTTTTAGTGTGAGATACCTGAAGTGGGGTCTTTTTGGAAATAGCACAATCAGGGCTATCTTATGGTGCCATCCACTTCTTCATATCTCAACTATAACAGAAGTTATGAGGCAAACAAGCTCAATACAGCTTTTTGCCCAAACCATGCCCGTGTGCAAAAACCTTGTACATGGGATAACTCTGTAATATTTACTGATAACCATACCAAATTGGGTATGATTGTGTAGATCTCATACAGGGCTATCCAATGAACCAACGTTGAGCATGATATCTCAAAAAACCAACAGAGTTATGGCCATTTGAAGATTATAATCCCACAATATGGTTAATACAGCTGTATTATGACAGGATACAGTTGTACTCTGATTATTAGGTGTCAAAAAGACAAAGAAGCATTTTAATAATTCAATACCTCATAAGTTAGTCAATACTGGGGTCCCATACAGTTTCTGTACAGCATTCTACATGTCATACACCTCAGAATCAAGCTGTGAGGTCCCCAGGTGAATATTTTCACCCTTTATTGGTGAAAACTTCCCAGATGTGGTTTCAAAACCACATCTGGGCCGAATAGAGGCTATACAGGCTGTTTGCAAGCCACAAGCCAGTCCTAGAGAGTGAAAAATCTTCACTTCCTCTACGTGGAAAGGTCTAGCACCCTTTCCACCCCATTTCAGGATAAAAAGGAGGCTTTTCCACAGCCAGAATTGGCTCCTCATCCTGCTCTTGAATATCCTACGTAGTAAACTGTCCAAAACATTTTTACTCTTGGGTAATAATCAGGGTATAATTATAATTTTAATTTTTGTAGTTCTTATTATAGTAATCCAACTGGTAAGACTGCATACAGGGTTCTCAATAGCTCTCTTCAGCACTATTTCTCAAATAGTAGAACCCTTTTATTATATTATTAAAAATCTCTTATTTTAAAATAATTTCCATGTGTCACAGTCATAGTTCTAGTTGCAAATATCCTAATTACTGCTTCAACATGGACTCCAGCTGACATTTTGGGGGCCTGGCCGTGTTTCTAACCTTTTTGGACCCTTATAAGTGAGTTTTTCTCTTATTTCTCACTTTCTGACATTTTTTTATCTTTTTTTTAGGCGTAATATTACTCAAAAAATATATATATTTTATATATATTCTCTTTTTTGGTACATATACAACCTTTTTTACTCATATTTTAAAGAGTACCTGTCACGTGGCTAATAACCACAAGACCCTTAACACATAAGCCACCAATACAGTCTTATTTTTGAATTAGAATAAGACACCTCATACTAATAAACCAACATTTGAGGCATGGTTGGACATATTGTTAACTCAATTGCCCTGTTACACACCACTTTTTGACAGTTTACACTTGTGAAATACAAGTTATTCTTTGAGATATTGGAATACAAACAGTATACCAAATATCAGTAATCTGTATTTCTGACGTGATATTGTTAATTCAATCACACTGTCATTGTACAAGGGCACACTGTAATAATATACAAGCCCAGAGGCCATTCTTAGACGTGCAAAACCAGCATTTCTTGAGAAGTCTTAACTGACTAAGCCCTCTTTTTCCTGTTTTGATTCAGTGGAAGATAACTTCATGGCTTGAAAGCCAGTCACAGGCCAAGACACCAGTGACACCCTCAGAACCAGAGGGGAGCAAAGGCAAAGGGAAGAGGCACAGTGAAGGCCTGATAACATCAGAGAAGTGGACACCCATTGCCACACAGAAGAGTGGAAAACCACAAAATTCTGCATAAATACAATGTAAACCAACCTTGATAACTTGTACAGGTAAAATTACTAAAATAAACCCAGTTGTAACCTCTAAAGGTAAATTGCCCAAATCAGCAGACAACAAATTTGTACAAGGCACATTCAAAGGTAAATACCCTTAGAACCTAAAGTTTTTGACTGCTTGCAAACACTAACATGTCACCTGTACACCTCAGAGATCTTGGCTTCCAAAGGAACCAACCAGAGGACAGAGAAGGTTTGTCCAGAACCAGAAGACCTGAAAGAGAAAACCTTGGACACAGTAGTGGATGGCAAAACAATGAGGGAGATAATATCAACCCTGCCATTCACACTCCAATTCAATGGAGACCTCAAACCAGAGTACTGGAAAGACATGGATCAAGTTCTTCAGCTCCACCAACTCCTCAAGGACTTATTCCAATGGAGCATGGACAACAAGATTTTCAACCTGGCAAGTCACTGGGCAGAACTTGGATCAAGTTTCCAGAAGATCTGTTTCAGAGAGATAGACTTCAAAGACCTGATGGTAATCACCAAAGGTTGGAATCCAACCAGGCAGTTCAGACTCCTGGAGGCAAGGGCACAGAGGATAAGGGAGAATCAAGCCACTATCCAAGCTATAGAAGAACAGTTAACCCAGACAGGGCCTACTCAGATTCATTCAGGCTCACAAGGAACAGGCCAAATCAGCTCTCCAGTGGCTTCAAACTATTCACAAACCAGCAGATCAGTGGCCAAGAGTCACCATTCTTCACAATTCCAGGAAGTTTCCAGGATAAGACAAGGAAACAAGGGCAAGAACAAAACCTCTTTCAACCAGAGGAGGAAAGAGTCAGACCCCATGATCCAGAAGCTGTTAGATTTGGTAAAAGAAGTACACAAGAACCATAAGTAATTGTAAACCACTTTAGAATCAGTAGTCCTAGTAATAGAAACATTACCCCCACTCAGACTGAACATACCATTGTCACATCTGAGAGTATCATCAACAGTGATACACTGTGGTTACAAATGTCCCAATATGCTGAGCAATCTGCCAAACAGTTTGCAGAAATCGAAGCTGGCCAAGAGAGGATGAGAAAGACTCAAGCCTCCTTGGAACAGATAGTTAAGAACCTTCAGGAAGGATATGCTCAACTGAGCAAAGCCTCTGAAGAAACCAACAAAATACTGAATCAAGTCTTTGAAGAACAACACCACAGCACAAGGGACAGGGAGTGTCTGAATCAAGACATTAACAAATTGTTTAATGCCTACCATAGCTTGAAGCCCCAACCACAAGGCCAAGTTATGGATAATCCATATCAACCAGCTGACATCAAACCAGATGCCAGGTTGATGAATAAGGCATGATCCCCATCACAATACCAGGATGGGGATGGCATGTCTTATTCAGAGAGGAAGCCTTGAAACAACTTCCTGAGGCCTCAAGTTGGCCCAAATTCTCTGGATCAGGAGAATATGATCATATGGAACTCATAGATTATATTGATGGACTCTTCATTGATGTACCAGGAATACCAGATTACTGGATTAGTGCTAGATTGAATACAGCATTTAAAGGTCATGCTAGTATATGGTACATAGAAATGAAAGAAATCCATGGCAGAAGAAACTGGCCATGGTGGAAGAGTCAAATCATCCAAAAGTACAGTAATGAAACTTGAATATGGCAGAAGACCATGTCATTTGAAAATGACAAATACTCTGTGGAAAAAGATCCATATGAGTGGTGTCTTAAACAGTCTAACAGACTTAAAGCCATTGATCCTCAGATGAACATCCAAATGAGGAATCACAAACCTCTGACACAACTGCCAGGAGAACTAGAGCATGCAGTAAAATTCAGATGCAACCAAAATTGCACTCTAGATGACATTGCAAACACCTTACAAGACATAAGGAAAAGGACTAATATAGGGAAATTCACCCCATATAAGAGCAGTAGCTTCAAAGAGAAACAACCTTTTAGAGTAGAGTTTAAAGACAAACCCAAAGAAAGAGTGGAAGAAGTGGAAAAGAAGAGGAATTCTTGTCACAATTGTGGTTCAACAGACCACTATGCCAACAACTGTCCAAAGGCAAAGAAAAAAGTCTATGCCATTGAGAAAGTCCCAGAGGAAGAATTTCCAACAGAGGATTCTGAATCAGACTCCATGGGTGATGCCATCAGAGAACCATCTGATGATAATCAAGACCCAAGAGAGGAATTCTTAGCGGAATACCAAGAGGAAACCCCACTAGAAATTCAGGACATACAGTTGGAAGCAGGCATGCCACAGGAAACTGCTAACAAAAACTTGTGCAAACACAACAAGATGCACAAACATTCCTGGTTACACAAACCAAAGGAATGGCATATATACATGGGACAGCCACCACAATGACTGTTTGCATTGACAATGCTGAGCATCCACTGATCTAAATAGTGGAGCACACTGCTCCATACTGGCCAGAAACTATCTGGATATCCACTTCCCAAACTGGGAAAGACAGCTCTTGCCTACTAAGGCAAAGAACTTTAAAAGTGCATCAGGGAAGATGACTTCCATTGAGACAATTACCAAAGAGATAAGTATACCCCACAGGAAAGGTAATATCAGACTCAACCCAGAGTTTGTAGTGCTTGATGATGCCCACATCCAAGGATTTTTACTGGGAACAGATTACCAGAGGATGTATGGCATAGACATTCAAAACAGTAAGAATAGGCACACAGCCATTGGTACTAACAAGGAAAAGAAATTTTCACTTGATATATACCAGATATCTTCTCAAGATCCGCTAGAAGAACTTCTGAAAGAATTCAGAGAGGGACAGTTTAGGACTACCCTCTCCAGTAAACAAAAACTAAGTTTACTAAAGATGCTGATAAAGAACAGACCAGCATTTGCCATTGGTGAAGAATCATTAGGCAAGATCAAAGGCCATGATATAGAACTATATCTGGATGTGGAAAGGCCTTATCTACCCATGCTTAGGAGACCTGCTTACCCAGAAAGCCTGCAAACAACGAAAGAAATTGAGAAACATATCAATGAACTGCTGGATATGGAAGTCATCAGGAAGATTGGACATAATGAAATAGGGGAAATAACCACCCCTTTCCTAATCACCTGGAATGATGGCAAGTCTAGAATGTGTGGAGATTTCAGAGCTCTGAATAACTACACAAAAGCAGACAGGTACCCTATACCCAGGATACCTCATGCCTTGGATAAACTGGCAAAAGCCAAATACATAACCAAAATGGATTGTATGAAAGACTTCCACCAAAATGGAGTTAAACCAAACTCCATGAAATTACTCAGAATAATATGCCATATGGGCATATATGAGTATACCAGGATGCCATTTGGCATCAAAAATGCACCAGCCCATTTCCAAAGGATGATGGACACAATATTTCAAGAAGAAATACTGGAAGGGTGGATGGTAGTATATATTGATGATGTCATTATATACTCAGAGACATGGGAAGACCATGTGAAATACATAGACAGAGTACTAATTAAATGCACACCCATAAATCTGAAAATTTCACTTAAAAAGTGCAATTTTGGCCAACAAGAGTTACTGGCTCTAGGACATAAAGTCTCAGGTCTTAGTCTGGCAATTGACCAGAATAAAGTAGCAGAAGTGCTGCAAAAAACAGTACCAAAGAGCATCAAAGAGATGCAATCTTTCCTTGGGTTTGCTAGCTACTATAGAAGCCACATCAAAAACTTTGCACATATAACTAGTAGTTTATGAAAGTTATGTTCAAAAGATGTAGTTTTTGAAATAACTAAGGAAAGGAGGGATGCATATGAGAGGATCAAATATGAACTCATAAATGCACCTGTGCTCATCTTACCAGACTTTGAACTACCATTCAAGTTATATATAGATGCAGAATGCAGCCAAGGCATAGGAGCGGCCCTTCACCAAAGACAAATTGTGGATGGTGAACCAAGAGAAGGTGTAATATGGTACATCTCTAGGCAACTGAAAGATACAGAAGCCAGGTATGGGGCCACTCAGACTGAATTTCTATGTCTAGTCTGGGCTCTAGAAAAACTCCATTATTATTTGGAGGGTGCAGTCTTTGAAGTCTACACAGACTGCACAGCCTTGAAGTCTTTACTAAACATGAAGACTACAAACAGACATATGCTGAGATGGCAAATAGCCATCCAGGAGTATAGAGGAAACATGACCATCATATACAAGGAAGGTAAAAGCCATACCAATGCAGATGGCCTCAGGAGATGGCCACTGGAAAGTGTCAAAAGCAATCCAGCTTATGACCCTGAAGTTGCAGCTAGAATCCCCATCCATTCCATGGAAATAGATAGGAGGAAAAACTTCAGATTCCCTGAATGGGCACCAAAAGGTGGTACCCTTGACAGTGGAAACACTGATTCAGAAGAAACAGAAACCCCCATACTGGGAATAAGTTCCTCAGAACTGCACAATGAATTCTTTAGTGCAGTACAGAAGTCTTATGCCAAACACAAACAGTGTAGCATACTACTCCAACTCCTTCAACAAAAGTACAGGAGTCCATAACTGGAAGCCCAGCTGGAAGAACCCTGGTTGAGGGCCTATAAGGACAACAAATTTTTCCTTATATATGGCCTGCTTTACCACACAGAAAAACACACAAGTGCACTCACAGTGGTAGACAGAGACCACATCTCATTGATTCTGCAAGAATTCCATGACTGCCCCTATATGGGACACATGAGTGAGGACAGGACCAAAGAGAGGGTAGCAAGCACAGCTTGGTGGCCCAAGTGGGAACAAGAGTTGAGTGAATACATTAACACTTGTGAAAGATGCCAAAAGTCAAATAGGAAACATGGGAAGAAGTATGGGTTACTTCAGCATATAGAAGAACCCAAGCACCCATGGGAAACCATCAACATGGACTGGGTTACAGGACTTGTGCCAGGAGGCAAAGAAAACTACAATGCCTGTTTGATCATAGTTGATAGGTTCAGAAAGGGCATGAGGTGTCTGCCATGCCATAAATAGGACACAGCAATGGATACTGCCCTGTTATTTTGGAATAACATCATATCTACCTTTGGAGTCCCTAAGATCATCATTAGTGATAGGGACCCAAAATTAACATCTGAATTTTGGACCAACTTATATGGCATGCTTGGTCCCAAGCTTGCTTTTTCCACAGCTTACCATTGACAAACAGATGGCCTAGCTGAAAGGATGATCTAAACAATGGAGGACATCCTCAGGAGATTCTGTGTCTATGGCATGGAATACAAGGACCATGAAGGATACACCCATGATCGGGTTACCCTCTTACCAGCAGTCCAACTGGATTATAATACAAGCCAGCCCTCTACCACAGGAAAAACACCTGCACTGGTAGAGAAAGGGTGGAATCCCTTGTTGTCAGTGGACCACTTGAAGAAAAAACTTCTGACTATCCACCCCACAGGCAAAGACTTCCATGATATGTGGAAGAGGGCCTTTGACACAGCTGCCAAATGCATAGCTGAGGCAAAAGAGTACAATAAGCAGAGGTGGGACAAATCACATATGGAACCTGACTTTAAGGAAGGGGACCAGGTGTTGGAGTCTACACTGAACTTCAACAATCTCAAAGGACCTAAAAAAAAGAGGGAATCATTCCTAGAACCTTTCACTATCATTAGGTTGATAGGTAAGAATGCAGTGGAAGTCAGACTTACAGAGGAATTTTCCAGGAAGAACCCAGTCTTCCCAGTAAGTTTGGTCAAACCATACTTCCAAACAGAGGAGGATAAATTCCCCTCCAGGAAAAAGAACCCCACACCACCTGATATAGTGGAAGTGGAGGATTCCCCAGGACCTGTGAGTAAAATTATCAGGGCCAGGGAGATCAGACTTAATGGAAAGGATCAAAGATAATACTTAGTCAGATTTAAACACCAAACAGCAGATAAAGAAAAATGGTTGGCAGAATATGCCATACCAGATGGGAACCTTCACCTAAGGAGATTCAGGGCCTCTAGGAGGACTGAACATTCTTGTAACTGATGAGCCTTTTTTAAAGGGAGGGTATGTCAGCCTGTGACTCAAAACCAGAGCACAAGCATGACAGAAAAAATACCATAAACCAATGGTATAGCCAAGAAACCACCAAAACATGGAGCTGAGCCAAATCAACTCAAAAGGAATCAAGAGAAAGAGGAAACTCACCTCTTTCAGAAAATATAAGTCCCATCACCATATGACAAAGAATAACAAAGTTATTCCTGCTCAAAGTTGTTGCTGAGCATAAACCTTAATTTTCACCTCTCATCTAAAGTATAGAAGAAGGGGCTTAATCCCATTAAATGGGTATTCAAAATGAAGCTCTAAGCCTGGGATATCCAATGGTACCAGCCAAACTGAGCTAGTACCAGTATTACTTGAGTTATGGTCAAATTCAGGCCAAATAAGGGTGAACAAAACATTCACCTCTCATCTAACTTCTACAGTTTTAGTGTGAGATACCTGAAGTGGGGTCTTTTTGGAAATAGCACAATCAGGGCTATCTGATGGTGCCATCCACTTCTTCATATCTCAACTATAACAGAAGCTATGAGGCAAACAAGCTCAATACAGCTTTTTGCCCAAACCACGCCCATGTACAAAAACCTTGTACATGGGATAGCCTTGTCATATTTAATGATAAACATACCAAATTGGGTATGATTGTGTAAATCTCATACAGGGCTATACAATGCACCAACGTTGAGCATGATATCTCAAAAACTGACAGAGTTATGGCCATTTGAAGGTTATAATCCCACAATATGGTCAATACATCTGTATTATGACAGGATACAGTTGTACTCTGATTATGAGGTGTCAAACAGATGAGAGACATGTCAATACTTCAAAACCTCATAAGTCAGTCAATACTGGGGTCCCATACAGTTTCTGTACAGCACTCTACATGTCATACACCTCAGAATCAAGCTGTGGGGTCCCCAGGTGAATCTTTTCACCCTGTATTGGTGAAAACTGCCCATATGTGGGCCCAATACAGGCTATACAGGCTGATTTCAAACCACAAGCCAGTCCTAGAGAGTGAAAAATATTCACTTTCTCTACGTGGAAAGGTCTAGCACCCTTTCCACCCCATTTCAGGATAAAAAGGAGGCTTTTTCACAGCCAGAATTGGCTCCTCATCCTGCTCTTGAATATCCTGCGTAGCAAACTGTCCAAAACATTTTTACTCTTGGGTAATAATCAGGCTTTAATTATAATTTTAATTATTGTAGTTCTTATTATAGTAATACAACTGGTAAGACTGCATCCAGGGATCTCAATAGCGCTCACCACCACTATTTCTCAAATATTAGAGCCCTTTTATTATATTATAAACTATTATATTATTAAAAAGCTCTTATTTTAAAATTATTTCCACGTGTCACAGTCATAGTTCTAGTTGTAAATAGACTAATTACCGCTTCAACATAGAATCCAGCTGACATTTCCTTTTTCAGTTGATCCAAATCCTCCATTTCATATTCATGTGTTCCTTCAATTTCATATCTGATCTCCTTAACTTCACTCCAGAATGCTATTTGCATGGCCAAATCCCTTTCATTGGCTTCTTCCATTGATACTATTCTTTTGGCTCTCTTGATAAAATCCTCAACATCAAGCCCTTCAAAGTTGAGGTTATAATCCTTTGCCTTTCTTTTAACAATATTTCTTGTGTGTATTGTAACTCTTCCAGCTTGCTGCATCGGTGTTGTAATATTTACCCTGTTTGAAAATCTTGCAGCTCTTGGAAATGTTCCTGGTGTGAATCTTGCAAATGTCTTTGGGGTTGGTGATTGTGATGGTTGCTGGGGTCTGAGCATTCTTTTAATAGTTGCATCCCCAGTAGTTTCAGGTGATAATTGAATTGATTTTTTCTGCTTTCCATGTCTTTTTGAAGTTCTTTCCATAACCTTCTAAAACTCTAACCTTTTCTTCTGAAGTTCTTCATAATTTCTGACTAAGAAAAATCCTCCTCTTCACTTTACTCCTGACCTAATTCTTCAATTCTGGACTGCTCTTTTTCCAATTCCTCCTCCAAGGTGAGAGCCTTCTTTGATTATGATGATTCCCCCATGAGGATTGTGATCTAAAACAATGATTATTATTTTTTATTCTATTTTTTTTTGATTTATTCTTTTTTAATTTTTTTTTAATTTTTTATGAATTTTTTTTGATGATTTTGAAGATTTGACCTTTAAGATTGAAATTGTAATCTTATTAATGACACTAAGTGGTGTTGTTAGATGATCTATATAAAAAAAGGGAACTTTTGGGACATCATCTGTGGGATAAATAAAGGGAGGTACCTTGAGGGGGAAATTATTGGCGAGTCTGTTTTTAATTTCAGAATTAGCCAATAACCAGGGGTGACAAGGTGTATCACCTACCCCACTAAGTATATGGAAAAAGATACCCTTTTGATGAGATCACAAATCAATTATTTAGTTTTGTGGCTTTTCAATTACAGAATTTTATTCTGCAGTCTCTATCAGTCTGTCAATTAAAGATCACTATTACCATTATGGTAATAGTTAATATTTATTTAATAATTAAGGTTTTCTTAACTTCCTGTTATTGATTCTATAATTATTGTTGATTGATTCTTCTAGGTTTCTTTCTTTCTTTACTGTAAATATTCAAAGAAGATTTTTCAAGATCACTATTGATATCAATAATAATATTTATAGCTCCTTAATAATTTCAAAGGTGATTTAATAATACTATCAATATAGCTATAATCATTTAAGTGTAAGATAACTTTTAAGGGTGGTTTTGTTTAATATAAGGGTAAGATATAAATAATATGATAGTAAAATAATACTATTAGGAACAATATAGATATAATCCAATATACCTAAAAGGGCTATGATATAAGGTATTGTGGTAACTCCTCTTGTGTGGGATTAAAATGAGGCAGTACCTGGAGGAGGAAATGAGAGGTATCTAGTTTTGAATTGCTAATAACTCCTGTAACCAAGGGTGGCAAGGGTGTATTGCCTTCCCCTCCTCAAATACTGAACAAAATCTTCCTTGGAGCTCACAAACCAAAATAAAATTAGTAAGTGGCTTTTCAACTGCAGAAGACAAAATTCAGCAGTCTCAGATCAGACCTATTCTATATATAATAATAAAAAGAAATGTCAGTAATTTGGTTAATTTTTAAATTTAATGAAATACTTGTCTGTTTTAATTTTAATTTTTTTTAGTTGAATTGAGTTGAGTTGTTTCTTCTTGGTTAAAATTCCTTTTGTAAGATTGGAAAATTTGATGGGTGTTAATAAAGGTACTTTTGTTAAGGTAAAGTTATAATAGAGTCAAAAGATTTTTTTAAGTTTTTTTAATTTTTTCAGGAGTGTTTAATAATGAGATAGAATAGTATTTGTTAAGCTTAAGAGGTAAGATTCTTTGATTATGGATTCTCAAAGGGGTAAGTTATTCTTTAAGTCTTTATAAATGGTGTTAATCTTACTGGATAAAATATCTTAATAGAGTAGTAACCCTAATATTGGGTACTGGATAATTTTCATTTTATTTTAATAATAATAAGATTCCACTGAGCTTAGCTACTGGGTAATCTTCAACACTATACTTCCACTAAGCTTTAGCTACTGGGCAAGTAAAATTCACTATAATTTTCTGGACTACCTCCCAGGTGATGGATGACTTATTCCTCTGCTTGCAATGTGCAGGGGATATAATGTGCATGGGGGGAGAGAGCCCCTCTATTTATACCTTTTTTGCACTTTAATTCCTCTTAATTTCATCTTGTGACTCCATTTTTGGTGAGGACCCCTCTTGCATGGGTCAGGTCATTTACGTTTTGGTGATAATTTTTTCTCTGTACAGCCTCTCTTCATCACCTGATTGTCTTTTGTTGAACTAATTATGATGTGATATTCTTGGATTTTACTTGCATGCATGAGGTGATTTCATTTTGGCTGAGGATTTTTTGTGTGCATAGCATTTTTTCTGTCACATGATATGCTGTTGGTGGGTGCAGTATCACATGGTGACCTTGTATTTCCTTTGCATATGTCACTTTTAGGATTGGTAGAAGTGCCTATGTAATTAATGCAGGTTTCCTGGCTGTGTTTCTTCTTTTGAACTTTAAAATGAGGTCAGGTGATAATTTCTTTCACTGATGAATTAACTGTTTTTTATGAGATGATGTGATTTTTGAGTTTTACAAATGCTGTGCATGGTCATGTGGTTGAGATTTAATTAAAATTGTCTACTGCATGCAGCTTGTTGTAACTAGCTTTGGTTTGCATGAGGTGATGATTGGTGTAAATAATTTTGATTCTGTTTTAAGGTTTCAAGTGGGGTTACTGTGGATATAGGATAAGGTACTCCTGTGGCTGTGTTGTAAATGCATTGCAGGAATTGAATGGGCTTGGGCTTTGCATCATGTCACTTTGAATGCAAGTTGGCTGTGTAACTAATGCATGTCTTATTTTCATTCTGCAGGAGTCCTGTGGCTATAGAGGGGGGTAAAGCTGGGTGGTACCTTATTTGTTGTAACTAGTTTGCTATCTGTAACTTGATTTTTTAATATGCATAATGAAATCAAATAATTTTTTGTTAAACACGTACACTGCCCTTTGGTGCCTGTTCCATTGTTTTATGATTTAAATCCAACTTCTTGTTGTAAAATTGACCTTTTGGTGTAAAATTTGAGTGTAAGTCTTCCCATAGGCTGGATTTACTGCTGTTATGGGGTACTATGAGCTTGAACCTGGTGAAAAAAAAATGTATTGAATACCACATCCCCCTCTCCATTTAATGCTGTCCCCAGCATTCCAGGTGAGAGCTCCCTATTAATCATCTAATTCTGTGGTTTCCTCTCATACCTCTTCCTCATTTATTGGTTCATATTCTACACTTTGTTCTTCTTCTGTGTCTTATTTTGTGTCCATCAACTTTCCTGTAAGATGTGTCTATGAAACTGTTGATAATATTACTATTAATCAGAAGTACTATGACTGTTCTTATGAAATGTAATAATAAGGATTTATTATAACCACAATTAAAGAATTAAAGAATTATTTCTTTCACGTGTTATACACTACTAGTGATTATAACAGTGAGAAGTAATTGTCTACAAGAATCAATTTCAAGAAGAATTTCATAATAAAAACTTCTTTAATTGAAATAATAAAATTATTTTAATATATAAAGATCTTTTGCAAGAATAATTACAAAGATAACTCTTGAAGAGAACTAATTTTGGAGAAATTATTTCAGAAGTAAAGAGAAATCACTCACTAATACTTCAAAGAACTTATTAAAGATAAGAGTAGAGAGATTTGATGTAGAATTGTGGATTTAATGGATCAAAATGATTTTATAGAAATATTACAAGAATATATAGTGTATTTCTATGATTTCATGTCTTTCTGATTGATTCTCAAAGAATAAAACACTTAATAAAAGTTTTAATTAATACTTACTTGTTGGTAACAATGATATAAATGAACAATGTGAGGATGATTTGGAAAAAACAGCAAGAGGAGGGCTCTTTTAAGTCTAAGACAGCTCACAGAGGCTTTCCATGAAGCAAACTGAAAAACCAGTGAGTGAGAAAACAATAAACCTTTTTGGATTATTGATTGCATCATCTATTGTCACGTAAGATTGTCATAATTACTTAATTGAGGTTTCTATGTGACTACCAACCCATTTATGGTTAAGAATAAAAGGAGTAACATCTGTCAATCTTCTTTTAATCCAAAATAATCATTTATTTCTCAAATTTATCAATTTTATTGGAAATTTCATCACAGAATGTAGTTTCTGTAAATTTTAAAAGATCTTTGTTTCACGTGGAATGCTCAAAAATGGACTCTAAGTAAACCTTTTAATTTGATGTATAAAATTATAATTCTTTTTATTTTTAATATTAATTATAATGTTCTTAATTGGTACTGAAATTTTCAGAAAGATTCATTAAGAATTGAAGTTTTAATGAATTTTTGAAGTTTTAACCTCATTTCTACGTAGAATTGCAAATATCAGTCTATGACTGGTTGCTATGAGGTAAAACAATGGATACTAGTCCAAAAAGTGTTTCAATTACTATTTTGGGGTTTATCCATGGAAATTCATTAAGAATTGACATGGTTACAGGAGTTTAAGTAGCTTTTTACCTCCTTGGCACATCAAAATAGCAGGTTATGTGCTATTTTCTGATGTTTTACTGTAGTTGTAACACGGTAACCAAGTTCCCAAAGTGTTTTAGTTTACTAATTGGGCCAAGATCAGCCATGAATCCAAGCTTTGGAGATTTCAAGGTTTCAGAGGCCTCGGAAGTTGGGTACCCTGGCTCCCTTTGATGCCTTTTGTCCCCCTTGCCTATTTTTCATGTAAAAATAGAAATTTAACCTTAAAGTGAGATATCCACTATGGGTGTACCAAAGGTGCATGTACAAATACCATGATATTAAGTGCCCAAAACATGCATAACACTATTCTTAGTGTATATGTAACATGGGATTTTTCACATTCCCATTATTTTGGTGTGAAATCGAAAAAAACAAGAACTTTCATGCATCCTTCATGCAGTATTGATGATGTGGTATTGAAGTATTTTCCATATTACCACCCCAAAGGGTTAATTTGAGCTTATTCACTCTATGGAGATACCTAGGTGAATTTTTGTGTTAAATCCATGGATTTACTTACTAGATAAAAAGGTATTCATCTTTTCTGAAATCAAAAATGATTAATCTTGAATATATGCATGACTTATGGGCTATTAATAGTTCAGAATTTGTCTTTAAGATAATTGTGGCCTATTTGGGTATGTAAAATATACCTCAAGGCTCACATTTCCTCTTGGGTGAAACCTCTTGACTTGAGATGCTGCAAATCTTCTTGCTAATTCTGTTCCATCCAGCTCCTCAAGTTTATATGGTCCATTGTTTATTTGTCTGATTGCTCTGTAGGGTCCATTCCATTTGTTTTTGAAAAGTAGTCGCCAATTAGTTTCTATTGCTTTGTTGTATACCAGGACCAAATCTCCTGGCTTAATTGGTGATGTTACTTGGTGTGCCATTCTTGTATCCCAATATTTCATTGAGTCCTCCCTTGATTTTTTGAGCTTTTCTGCTTCTTTCCTTCTCATTTCTTATTTTCCTTCTAATTTTTTAGCTATGGCTTCCAATAACTCCTCAGCTGTGGATATTTTGTGCCATTCTACTGCTAAAAAGGTTTTTGTTTCAATGTCAATTGGTAATACTGGTAGTTGTCCAAATTGCAGTTCAAATGGTGAGGAACCAGTTTTTCTTTTAGTGGAAATTCTGTCAGCCAATTTCACTAGTGGTAGATATTTTTTCCATTTTCCTCCACTTTCCCCACAAAGTTCAACTAGTGCATCTTTGAGTTGTTTATGGCCCCTTTCCACCATTCCTTGAGACTCTGGGTAATAGGGTGTGGTGACTCTGATCCTTGATACTGATTTCCTTACTTAATATTGCAATTCTTTTCCAAACTCTGGCCAACCATCAACAGTTACTTCTTTTGGTGAGCCAGACCTGCATATCCATTCTGAGGTGGACCATTATGCAACTGCCTTTGGTTTTAATTTGACTAGTCCAACTGTTTCTGGCCATCCTGAAAAATCATCTCTGGCCAAAACCATATAATTCCATATTCCAGATTTAATATGGACTGCATCCATACTGAGCCTTTCAAGATTGTTGATGTTTCTGTAGATTTTCCTTGTTCCCTTTGTAAGTTTTGACTTCTCTTTTGACAGGCTAGGCAAGATTGAACCCATTTCTTGACTGATTTCTTCATTCCTTTCAACCAAAATCTTGCTTCAATTCTTCTATAATTTTCATTTTCCCCTCTGTGGCCCATGTCTTGATCAAGTGACTTTAAAATGAAGCTTTGAAATTCTTGACTTGATATCACCAATTGAGGCTTTGGGTTATTTCTTCTTTTAAGCTGGCCATCTTCCAAGAAAAAGTTGGTTGAACTTCTTTTTATCCTTCTAAATTCTTCATCTTTACTTGATTGTGGTTTTTTTATTTTACTTAAGTATTCTTGCATTCTCTTCCAAAATCCTTCTTGTTTGGTTGGAACTTGTATTCCTGAAAAATGAAGTGAATTTACATTGTTAGCCCCTAATCAAGGGTGTGGCTTGATCCAATCTTCTTCTTCATCAAATTCTGGTGCATCTTCATCTTATTCTTCTGAGTTTTTTGGTCTTCTGGATAGCCCATCTGCCATAGCGAAAGTCTTCCCTGGTTTGTGTACCAAATCAAAGGAAAATAGCTGAATGAATGCCACCCATCTTGTCATGGGGGCATTTGGTAAGCAAGGGGTGTTTGTGAGCCTTAGAGGTAATTTCATATACCCAAAAGACCACAAATATAAAAAATAACATATTAATATAAATAAAATAAATTTATTTATATTATTAAAATAAAAATCAAAATATAAATATAAAATTATATTAAAAATAAAAAATTAATTACAATTTAAAAATAAAAAATAAATTAAATTTTGTAAGTATAAAATTACTTTTATACTTGAAAAAATTAAGTAAAAATAAAATTTTAACAAAATTGTGAAAAAATAAATAAATTTGGAAAAAAGTTATATAAAAATTATCATAACTTTTTATCCAATAAATAAACACATAAAATTTATTTCACCATTGGATTCCTCATAAAAAATCAGGTAGGGTCACCTCTGAGTGAAATTCTTGTAACTCAACTCTAAATAAGCTTAAATTAAGTTTTTAGTATTTTCAATACAAAAGTTGAAAATCCTCAAAACTTTAATTTAATTCACACCACATGTGGTGTTAACCATCAAATTTTGTGTTAAAATTGAGGTGTTGTGTTTAGTTTAGAAGTTATGAGGAATTAAAGTATTTTCAATTGAATTCAATTGAAATGTCAAAATGTGCGCGTGTATTACATAAGTGAACTTTGATTTACATATGAGGTGTCAATTATTACTGTATTGTACTGTACAATTGAATTGAATTACATATGTAAATTATAAGTATAATACATGATGAGGAATTAAAGGAAAAATAAATTGGAAAGATTAAATTTGGGGGGGAAAAGGAACTCCAGCTCTAAGGGGGAGCTAGACCCCCAAATTCCTTGCTGACAGGCGTGGGATGTCAAAATTCACGCAAAAGTTCATCACTTTTGGCCTGGAATTGAGTTACAGGGTCTGAGAACTCAATTGATGATGAGGTTTTGATACCAACTGGGGTAGTTTTAGCTGTTGCCAAGAGGGTAAAACTACCCTTAAGATAAAACAATCATAGTAAAAACAGTTTTAACTGGTTTCTACGCCTCTGACACACATTCTGACGTGTTTTGAAGGCTCTAGGCCTGGTATTGCTATAGTAATGGCTGATTTAAGGGTCTAAAATGGCTAAAAATGGCTAAAAATGGCTTAAACCAGCCCTTTTTGGTCTAAACCAGGGTTCAATGATGCCATAATTGGCTTTTCTGTTGTCAGACTGTTTTTCACGACTGACAAGAGTAAATTTTACTTTTGGAGTAAGAGAATTGATGGCTATAAAAGAATGTCTTCTTTGCCCCACTTTTCTCTTCATGTTAGAATCTTTTCCTTTTATTAATTAGTTTAAAACTGTTAAACCAATCAATAAAAGATTCCAACCACCCTTTTTAAATCATTTTGAACCTTTTAACCACGTGAAAAAATCATTATAATCATTGTTTGTAACTCTTATAATCATTTTTACCGCTGAACCACCCCATAAGTGAATTAAAGCATCTTTCATCACTGTTAACTTTGTCACTTTGTTTCCAAATTCACTCTGGTCACTTTTGGGCGTGTTTTCTCTTTAATATTCTTTTTAAAGACTTTGTTCTTTAATTAATTGCTTGCAGTTCTTTGCTCAATTAATTCCAATTGAAATTGCTCTTGAAGAAATTTCTTTTGTAGCCTTAAAATATCTCTTGTAGAGTATTTTTTGGATAAATTTTTATTGTTGGTAAAACAATAAATTTTTATAATATTATTGTTTTATACTAATAAAGTTATAAACAATAAAATTGGCGTGTTTTCTCTTAAAAATAATATTTCTTACTATTTTTTACTGAATTTTACCTTATACAAATTTTGAGGACAGGAAAAGTACTTGATTTTTAATCAAAGTTTCATATCCACACCTTACAGTGTTGATAATTTCAATTAAAGCCTTGGCATCAGGTTGTAATTCAAAATGTTTCCTCCAAAGTATTTTCTAAAGCTTCTTGAGAATTCTTGAAACTCCACAAAGTTCTAATTTGGGTTGTGAGTATTTCAATTTTAATTATGAAAAAGTTATTGATTCATATAATACTGATCTGTCTTTTCCTTCTTTATCTTCTTGAGTGAGTACTTCTCCTGCAGCAATGTAGCTTGAATCCACTGCTAGCTTAATTTTTCCTGTTCCTTTGTCATAATCCAATTTCTTGAGGGTTATTTCTTCTCAAACTATTCTTCTGAGCTTATGGAAAGCATCTTCACATTTTTCATCCAAGTCCCAGTCAACATCTTCTCTGGTGAGCCTTCTGAGTTATGCAACTGGTGAAACGTTTTCACTGAACATCCTCACATAGGCACAAAGTCCAAAAAATCCCCTCATTTCCTTCTTATTAAGAGGTGTGGGCCAATTTTTAATTTTATTGATCTTTTGTTTTACAATTGTTCTTCCTTTAAATGATACAGCATGCCCTACTATGTCCAAAGCTGGAACACAGTATGCAAACTTTGATCCTGAGATAGTAAGTCCTTCTTCTTCAATCCTGAATAAAACCCTCTCTAAGGTTATGGCAGATTCCCATATAAATATTCTGATTGAGGGGTATTCTGGGAGTGTTTCTTGGTTGTAAAGTGATCTTGGTTCTTCTATTCCTCCATAATGAATAAAGATTCCTACACTTTCTGGTATTTCTTCTTGAAGTATCCAGGTTATTTGGGCTTGGTATACTGCTACTGAGTTGGTGGCTCCTTAGGGTAGTCTTGTGAGCTGCATCCTTCCAAGGGGTGTTTCAAAACTGGTGAGGGGTCTTGTAATGACATCTAATTCTCTTTCATCATATTGTCCCATGATGTCTCCTAGTCCATAGCATGCTCTTCCTGCAAATGCATCTACAAATTCTTCGAAATGAGGTGGTAAGCCAGCATCCTTTATGGTGACTTTGTTGATTAATTGAAGGTCATGGACAATTTTGAGTTTCCCATTTGATTTTGCCACACAAAAGATTGAGCTTGTGTAGCTTGAGGTGTATTGCTCATAGAGTCCATTCTTGATTCTTTCTCTGATTAATTGAGTAAAATGAGGTAAAATAGATTTGGGAATGGGAATCGGTTTCTTCTGCCAAGTTACATGAGATGTTACTGGTATTTTGTAAGGTTTTCCATATGAGTTCTTGAGTAATCCTCTTTATTCTTCACAGAAATCTAGTGCTTTTTCCTCAAAAGTGATAAAATTTTTGAACAAGTTGATTTCTTCATTTGATAAACATCCTGGTGGGCCAAAATTAACTGCTTGCAGTCTTTCATTGGTGACCTTGAAGGTTTCTTGTAATATAGGTGGGTTTGGTGATAAGTGTGTTTCATAAGGAGCTCTTGACAAAGGTTGTCTTTCCAAAGGTGGGTTAAGGTCTTGAGGCATTGGCTCATTGACTGGTCTCACCTTCTTCAGGACTGATTTTTATTTGCTTCTAAAATTTGGTGATCCATCTTCAATTAGTTATTTTGTTTTTTCTTATTTATTTTAATTATTTCTAAAACTTTGCTGGTGTGCTGAAATATTGAGGTCTTCACAATTCTTCTTTCTTCTTTCTTCCATAAAAAATTTAGTTTAAGGTCATAAAGGACTTAAAACTAGATGTGTAACCCCTGTATATTAGGTATACAAGTCCTGAAATTTTAGTCATGCAAGGACCTCCTGGCCTAATCCAAGGGCTTATCTTGATTCTTGAGCTCCTTTGGGCTTGATTTTGTACTCCACTTGACTCTTGTTTTATTCTTTAAACCTCATGATTCCCACTTGATGCAAGATTCTTCTGGTTTTTTTACATTTCTTGGTAAGCAATTTCCTTGTCTTAATTGATGGCTTGGGACTCCACTTTGTTCATTCTGGCAAATTTGATAATTCTAAACACCTGTGAAACCCCTTGTTCCTGTTACACAAAGGGAGCAGTTTTATAAGGTGTGGATATGAAACTTTGATTAAAAATCAAGTACTTTTCCTGTCCTCAAAATTTGTATAAGGTTAGAAATGATAAAAATAGAATGAAATATTATTTTTAAGAGAAGAAAAGCCAATTATATTTTTTTAACTTTATAAGTCTAAAAAAGCAATATTATAAAGATTTATTTTTCAGCAACCATGAAAATTTATCCAAAAAAACTCTACAAGAGATATTTAATGCTACAAAAGAAATTTCTTCAAGAGCAATTTCAATTGGAATTAATTGAGCAAAGAACTGAAAGCAATTAACTCAAAGAAAAAAGTCTTCAAAAAGATATTTAAAGAGAAAAAATGCTCAAAAGTGACCAGAGTGAATTTGGAAACAAAGTGACAAAGGCGTAAAAATGATCTTAAGATTACATAAAATGATTATAGTGATCTTCTCACGTGGTTAAAAGGTGAAATATGATTTAAAAAGGGTGGTTGTAATCTCTGATTGATTGGTTTAACATTGTTTAAACTTAATTTTAAAAGGAAAAGATTATAATGTGAAGAGAAAAGTGGAGCAAAGAAGACATTCTTTTATAGCCATAAATTTGCTTACTCAAAAAGTAAAATTTCCTCTTATCAGTCGCAAAAACACTCTGACAACAGAAAAGCCAATTATGGCATCATTGAACCCTGGTTTAGACCAAAAAAGGGCTGGTTTAAGCCATTTTTAGCCATTTTAGACGCTTAAATCAGCAATTACTATAGCAATACATGGTCTAGAGCCTTAAAGACACGTCAGAATGTGTGTAAGAGGCGGATAGATCAGCTAAAACTGTTTTGAATAACATTGTTTTAGCTTAAGGGTAGTTTAACCCTCTTGGCAACAGTTAAAAAAACCTGATCATCAATTGAGTCACAGACCCTGTGACTCAATTTCAAGCCAAAAGTGATGAAATTTTGCGTGAATTTTGAAATCTCACGCCTGTCAGCAAGGATTTTGGGGGTCTGGCTACCCCTTAGAGCTAGAGTTCCTTTTCCCCCCCAATTTATTTTTTCCTTAAATTCCTGATCATGTATTATACTTGTAATTTACATATGTAATTCAAATAAGTTTTACAGTAAAATACAGTAGTAATTGATACCTCATATGTAAATAAAAGTTCACTTATGTAATACACGCGCACATCTAGACATTTCAATTGAAGTCAATTGAAAATACTTCAATTCCTCATAACTTCTAAGCTAAACACAACACCTCAATTTTAACACAAAAGTTCATGGTTAACACCACATGTGGTGTGAATTAAATTAAAGTTTTGAGGATTTTAAATCTTTGTATTGAAAATACTGAAAACTCAATTTAAGCATATTTAAAGTTGAGTTACAAAGATTTTACTCAGAAATGACCCCACCTAATTTTTTATAAAGAATCATAGGTGAAATAAATTTTATATGTTTATTTATTGGATAAGAAGCTATAATATATTTTATATAAACTTTTACCAAAAACATTTTAATTTCATAATTTTTATTAAAAATTCATCTTTACTGAATTTTTACAAGTAAAAATGAATTTTCATGATTTTAAATTTAATTGTAATTTTATTTTTAAATTATAATTAAACTTTGATTTTTAAATATAAATTTGTATTTATATTTTTATTTTTATAATATGACTAAATTTATTTTATTTTTATGATATAAATAAATTCATTTTATTTATATTTGTATTTTAATTTATCTTTTGTGGTCTTTTGGGTATATAAAAATACCTCTAAGGCTCACATTCACTCACCCTAAAAAAGAATATTACTTTGTAATATCATTATTTCTATTATGTCTGAAACTTCTGAGAATTTTAGTAGCTTCAGGTATGTCCTTTTCTTCTAACAATTCATCTTCACATGTTGGGTCACTGTACCTCACAAGGTATTAGCTTACTTTGTTGGTTCACAATGTTCTTTCTTTGAGAACTTTGGTAATTTTCTTACTACCAGATGGCTCAACAGGAGGTATAGCTTGCGGAATTTTTCAGCATTACTAGATTTATATGGCTTTATCAATCTCACTGGAAATGTAGGATGCTTATTGCTAAGTTCTTCAGATAACTCTACTTCAACATCATTTTCTCCATGGAGGGCCTTAATAACAATAGGTCCTGCAAAGGATTCTTTCAGATTTTTTGATCCTTTGATGTTATTGAAGTTAGTGGTGGATACAAGAGCTAAGTCCCCCACTTGAATTCTGGCGTTGCATGTGATTTATCTCATTTGTCCTTAGCATATGCAAAAGAGTCCACCATGCAACTTACTGCATGCTTTCTAGCTTTTTCTAGCATTCCCTTGAAGCTAGCAGCTGTTGGATGTATTTCAATCAAATCTTTCCTCAAGGAATATTGGGATAATTTGGGGTTCCATCCTTTTTCTATAATAGCAGGAGTTTGATTGATACTGGCATGGATTGATGTTTTATATGCTAATTCCAGTGCTTGCAACAGAGTACACCAATCATGGGTAAATCCATCACAATCTTTGAATTCAAGGCCACATGCAAAAGATTTTTTTACAAGTTCCTCTAAGTTTTGGATCATCCATTCAGCCAGACCATCAGTTTGTGTGTGGTAGGCTGTAGAGAAAGACAGCTTACTGCCAAATAGTTGGTGAATCTTTGTCCATAGTGCTGAAGTGAATTTGGGATCCCTATCACTAATGATATTTCTAAATATCCCAGTCCATGACACTACTCTATTCCATATCAGAAGAGCTGTATCCATGGCTGTATCATCCTTGTGGCATGGTAAAAAGATTGGAGTTTTACTGAATCTATCCACAACCACTAGGCAAGAGTTATAACTTCTGTCACCTCCTGGTGGTAGGCCAGTTACCCAATCCATATGAAAAATTTCCCAAGGTCTGCTGGGTTCTTGGATTTTGATCATATTGCCAAGTCTCTTGCAAGTGAATTCATTTGCCTTCTGGAATCTGTCACAGGTTTTGCAATATTCTGCAACATTGTTCTGCCACATTGGCCATTATATTCAGGTCTTTAATTTCTCTCTTGTTCTGTCTTCAGACAGATATCCTGAAAAGGCACTATCATGGCATTCTTTTAATAAAAGATTGATTAATGACCTGTCCACAACTGTCATGACACATTTGTGCATGGTCCTGTGGGAAATTATAATATCTAGTAGGTGAAATCTTCCTTCATCAAAAGATTTTTTCCATACTTCATCCAAGGAATGTATTAAAGAGTTGTCTTTACAGTTTTAATTAAGTAATTGGCATAAGATGCTACAATTCATATCTTGAGTGTAACTATTCCTGACTTCTTCAAAGAAGGTGGTGTTCAAGTCTGTAACACTGATTCCTTCTATTGGGATTTGTGGTGAAGCTTCTTCTGGCACATAAGCAGGATTATCAATATTATTTGGTAATGGCCATCTGCTGAGTCCATCTGCATTCTTATGAATATTCCCATCCTTATGAACAAGAGTCATGTTGCCTCTGTATTCCTGTATGGCTATTTGCCATCTGAGCATATGTCTGTTTGGTGTTTTCATGTTTAAAAGTGATTTGACAGCTGTACAGTCTTTTATCACCTCAAAAACACATCCCTCTAAGAATTGGTTCAATTTCTCCAAGGCCCAGACAAGGCATAGACATCCCATTTGACTTGCCCCATATCTGGCTTCAGTTGGTTTGATTTGCCTGGATATGAAACATATGGGTCCTTCTACAGGTTTGTCATTTATGATCTGAACTTGGTGAAGTGCAGTACCTAGCCCATCCCCTGATGCATCAATATACAATTTGAAAGGCAATTGAAAGTCTGGCATCAGTAAGAGTGGAGCAGTGGTCAAGGCTTCTCTTAGAGACTCCAAAGCTTTGACTCTGTCAACAGTCATCTCAAAAACTGTGTCTTTGTCACAAAACTTATAAAGTGGTCTTGCTATGGGTGCAAAATCTTCAATGTGTTGCCTGTAATATCCTGCAAAACCTAAGAATGACTGAACTGCCTTTTTGTTCCGAGGCATGGGTTTTAGCAATACTGCTGGAACTTTGTTTTTGACAATTCCAAGGGACAAACCAGATACAACATGTCCTAGTGCTTTAAGTTCTGTAAATCCAAAATGACATTTCTTCAAGGAGATTTTCATATTTACTGATTGTTTTTTTTTCAAAACTCAGGAAAATCTGTACATGTGCTGCTCTCAAGTTTTGGAACAGACAATAATGTCATGAATGTAAATGATTAACCATCCCTCTGAGATTTCTTCAGGGAAAGTTTCATTCATCTTTCTTTGGAAGTGTGAGGGTGCATTTTTGATACCAAAGGGCATCCTCAAGTATTCATACACTCCACAATGAACAATAATTTCCAAGTATTTTCTTGCTCTTGATGTCACCACATTTTGATGGAATCCTTTAACGGCATCCATAATGGTTTTAAACACTGCTTGAGATATTTAAGTGGGGGCAATTTGGATTTTTGGTATTGGGTATCTGTCTGGAACAGTGTAAGTGTTCAGAGCTCTAAAGTCCCCAACCATTCTAGATTTTCCATTATGCCATGCCACTATAACTGGTGTAGTTATTTCTACTTCTTCATTGTGGCCTACTTTTCTTCTTACACCAAGGTCCAGAAGTTCTTTGATATGAATTTCTAGAGCTTATCTTGATTTTGGACTTGCTGGATAAGCAGGTATTCTTCATAGTGGTGGATAAGGTCTCTCAATGTTAAGAATGATGTCAACTTCATGACCAATAATTGCTCCCAGAGGTTCTTTGTCTGTAGCAAATGCTCCTCTGTGGTCATACAAAAGGGAAGAAAGTTCATTTTCTTGCTTATCAGTCAGATGAAGGCTTATTTCAGCCTCATTTAACTGTTCATACTTTAATTTCTCTAAGTCTAAGTTGATTGGTGATACTTTGTTTACTGTAATTTGTCTTTTAAATGGTAAAAAGGCAAATTTTTGGCGCTTATTGTCTTCAATAGTAAAGTATCTGTTTTTGTTGTTATGCAAATCTATCCCATACATCATTAAATAGTCATTTCCCAATATAAGAGGGGTATGAGAGAAATTTTCCGTAACAACAAATTCAACTGTAATTTTTAGATTCCCATTTATGTGTGGGAATATGACATTGATATCAAAAATTCCTAATGCTTTCATTGGATTACTTGCACTATTGAATTTTATACCATCAATTGGTAATAATTGGTATTCAAAAATTGGTACACAAGTCTTAAGAAAGGATTTTCCAACACAAGAGCAGAAGGCTCCTGGATCAATCAAATGCTTGGTGGGCTTGTTTTCAATCACCACTTCTGTTATACAGGAGTGACCAGCTGTATAACCTTTCCCTCTGTTTGGTTTGGTTTTCATGAGTTGTGCATCTTGAACTTTTGATAAATCAAGTTGACCATTGCTCAATTGTGGCAAGTGGGAATAAGATTCCATGATTTCAAAAGGGGCATTGATATTTTCTATATCTTTTGAAGATTCAGAAAATATTGATGGCTTATCATCTGAATTATCTTCAATTATGTCATCTTTTTCAACATCAGGTTCCTTTTCTATATCAATTTAATTGATTTTTCCTCTTTTTGGACATGTATTCGCTAAATGGGTGGTGCTTTGGCAAATATGGCACTTTCTGACTGTATCTGCACATTTATACTTAATATTACTAGAATTTTTTTTGGGGTTTTTTTCCACAGAATATTTCCAAGGTGTATTAAACTTTGTTTTGAGATTCACCCTACTAGAACCAATTTTTGCTCTGGTGGTTACTTCTTCCAATATATTGATGATATCCTCTTCTGAAGATTGTACAGTAGTCCTGCTTTTGACAGCATGCTGTAAGTCACCTCCGCATTGTCTCAGAATTTTTCTGTGGATTCTAAATTCTGACATGTCTGGATATAATGCTGTTAATCTGTATTTTTGTTGGCAAAACCATGGTAAAGCTTTGTCTTCATCAACATTAAATTCAGCAGATTAAAAGGCTGTTTCAAATTTAAACCTCCAAGCATCATTTGCCCATTTGTTAATGATTTTGGCTTTCCACCAAGTCCAACTCTGGTGTCCATGTGCTTGTCTTATTTTGATGTACCATCTATGATCTGATGTGATAAACAAGGTGTTCAATCTTGCTGTTAACAATCCATCTGGAAATTCAAAATCCTCTTTGATCATTTCAATTCCTCTAATGAATTCCATATTGTCATATTCTCCTTCACCGCTGAAGTGAGCCTATTATTTAAGTTTTGGAACTTCTTTCAAGAGTTCTGGTCCCCTTGATGGTTCTAAGTTATGAAAAGAAGTAGAAAATTCATTTTTTAACTGTGAATTTTAAATATCCAATACTTGTGGATTTGGAATTCTTGCATCTTCATTTTGATTCAGAGGTGTAGACATTCTTGGTAAAGTATTTAGCAGTTGTTCAATATCATTAATTTTATTGTTATTATGCCTTTGTGAATTTTTTAATTCATGTTGTAAGCTTTTTATAGAGTCTATGACATTCTTTTTATGATCATCCTCTTTATATGTAAGCTCATTCCATAAGTCTGTTTGTTTGGTATTATCAGATATAACTTCATTTAACTTTATTGTTCATTTTGATATTTACTCTCTTGAGGTATCAAAATGCTTTTTCAAGGCAACTGTATTTGTTTTTACCTAATCAAGTGATTTTAAAATATCATAAAGAGCTTTCTTATTATCTTCTTTGATAGTATTAATAGCTTGTTTTATTCTTGTTTCAATTATGTCATCAATATTGGATTTGAAATATTTGTCTGTTAATTCTTTAATAACGGCAGATTGTTCATTTGTCTTGATTCCAAAAGAATTATCATTATTGGAAGTTTTGTTTGTACTTAAAACCCTTTCAAATCATTTAAGTGTATCATTTATTTTGCTCAGACTCAAGTTATTTTTTTAAGATTTTCACAAATTGATGTATTCTTATTAGAAAGGTGACTTTTTATGTCAATAATAGCTTTGTTCAACTCTGGAATACAATTAAAAGTATCAGAAATCATTTTTGATATTTTAATCTGGCTTCCTCCTTCTTTTGTAATTCCATCATGGTTCTGGCCATCTGAAATACATTTTTCATGGCATCCTGTTGAATCTTTGGGATTCTGTAGCCCTGGGTGTAAGGTTTTGGAGTCGGTGCCTTCCCTTTGCCCTTGTTTGGAGTTTGTGGCTACTTTTTCAGGTTGAAATTGCTGCTGCCGGCCACTGGGGATGTTTTTGGCACTTGTTTGGGTGGTGGAGGGTTGTTTTGCCTCCATTCTAATGTCAAAAGCATCATGTTTTTATTCTCCATCAATGGATACCATCCATTGAGCAATTTTCAAGTATTGGGATGGCCCAGGAATTTTCTCACAGTCAGGTAAGAATTCATGCAATTCTTCCTCAGGTCTGCAAGCATCAGGTACTCCTTGTACTGTAGGGCATTTTTGTAAGCTTTTTGGCTGGCTTTGTATATGTCCACCAAGGCTTCTTGTGGGGGTGTCAGCCCTTTGTGAAGGTAAAATGGTATTATCAGAATCAGACTGACTTATTTTAGTTGTTTGGAAGGAATTAACTGACCCTTTTCACTCTGTACCTGGTCGGCTTCTGCCATAATCACGTCTATTACCTTTGTGGGAGCTGCTTGAGGGGTTATAGCTGGCTGCTGACCTGGTTGAAGGCATAATTATGGTTAAAAAGGCTTAAAATAGTAATTTTACATCAAAAAACTTACTATTGGACAAATCTTTGGCTTTCTGAAGGCTATTACGTCACTCCAAGTTGACAAATCAGAAGAAATTGGCTCTGGTTGAATATTGTGAGTCACAATAATAGTACTATTATGATCAGAACTAACAGTACTGGCAGGAATAATGCTGGTTACTGTTGAGGCTGTTTCAATGTTTTCTTGTCTTACCACATTGTCAGACACTAAAAATAATGAAAAAACTAATTAATCAAGTAAAAAAAAGGATATTTCAAAAAAGAAATAAAAATATAAGCCTCACTTATGATATGAAAAAAGTTATTTTTTATTATTTTTTCTGAATTATAAGTATTTTTTATATGTTTTGGAATTTTTCAATATAAGAAAAAGGATTTAAAAAAAATTAAAATAATATATCACAGGTAAAATATCATGGCTGGTCCCCCAAATGTTAGGTGTGGATATGAAACTTTGATTAAAAATCAGGTACTTTTCCTGTCCTCAAAATTTCTATAAGTCAAAAATCAAGAAATAGTAAGAAATATTATTTTTAAGAGAAAACATGCCAATTTTATTGTTTATAGCTTTATTAGTATAAAAAAATAATATTATAAAGATTTATTGTTTTACCAACAATAAAAATTTATCCAAAAATACTCAACAAGAGATATTTAAGGCTACAAAAGAAATTTCTTCAAGAGCAATTTCAATTGGAATTAATTGAGCAAAGAACTGAAAGAAATTGATTAAAGAAGAAATTCTTTAAAAATAATATTAAAGAGAAAACATGCCCAAAAGTGACCAGAGTGAATTTGGAAACAAAGTGACAAAGCTTACAGTCATGAAAGATGTTTTAATTCACTTTTGGGGTGGTTCAGGGGTAAAAATGATTATAAGAGTTACAAAAAACGATTTTAATGATTTTTTTGTGTGGTTAAAAGGATTAAAATGATGTCAAAATGGTGGTTGGAATCTTTTATTGGTTGGTTTAACAGTGTTTAAACTAATTATAACAGGAAAAAATTCTAACATGAAGAGAAACTTGGAGCAAAGAAGACATTCTTTTATAGGCATCAATTTTCTTACTCCAAAAGTAAGACTTACTCTTGTCAGTCGTGAAAAGCACTCTGATAACAGAAAAGCCAATTATGGCATCATAGAACTCTGGTTGATACCAAAAAGGGCTGGTTTAAACCGTTTTTTGCTATTTTTAGCTATGTTGGTCCTTCAATCAGCCATTAATATAGCAATACCAGGTCTAGAGCCTTCAAAACACGTCAGAATATGTGTAAGAGACGTATAAACAAGTTAAAAATGTTTTTACTATTATTGTTCTAACTTAAGGGTACTTTTACCCTCTTGGCAACAGCTAAAACTACCCCATTGGTATCAAAACCTCATCATCAATTGAGCCCACAGACCCTGTAACTCAATTTCAGGCCAAAATGGATGAGCTTTTGCATGAATTTTGACATCCCACCTCTGTCAGCAAGGACTTTGGGGGTCTAGCTCCCCCTTAGAGCTGGAGTTCCTTTCCCCCCCAAATTTAATCTTTCCAATTTATTTTTCCTTTAATTCCTCATCATGTATTATACTTATAATTTACATATGTAGTTCAATTGAGTTGTACAGTTAAATACAGTAATAATTGATACCTCATATTTAAATCAAAGCTCACTTATGTAATACACGCGCACATTTTGACATTTCAATTGAATTCAATTGAAAATACTTTAATTCCTCATAACTTCTAAACTAAACACAAAACCTCAATTTTAACACAAAAATTGATGGTTAACATCACATGTGGTGTGAATTGAATCAAACTTTTTAGGATTTTAAACTTTTGTATTGAAAATATTAAAAACTGAATTTAAGCTTATTTAGACTTGACTTACAGAAATTTCATCCAGAGGTGACCCCACCTGATTTTTTATGAGGAATCCAATGGTGAAAGAATTTTTATATGTTTATTTATTGGATAAAAAGTTATAATAATTTTTATTCAATTTTTTTCCAAATTTATTTATTTTTTTTACAATTTTGTTAAAAATTCATTTTTACTTTAATTCTTTCAAGTTTAAATGTAATTTTACAATTTCAAAATTTGATATAGTTTTATTTTTAAATTGGAATTAAATTTTTGATTGTGAATATAATTTTATATTTATATTTTCATTTTCATTTTAATAATATAAATAAATTTCTTTTATTTATATTTATATGTTAATTTTGTATTTGTGGTCTTTTGGGTATATTAAATTACCTCTAAGGCTCACAGGATTTCTGTTGATAAATTTCCAGAAGGAGTGTCTTTAGTGATGTGAACTGAGTAAAAATGTGCATCTTTTCCATAAATAGTGAAAAACGGGGATTGCTTGGTTGAAGAGTGATCAGAATTATTATAGGCAAATTCAGCCAGAGGATGCCAGGTTTTCCAATCATCTTGATGATATCTGACATACATCCAAAGATACTGTTCTACTATCTGATTTACCCTCTCTGTCTGTCCATCAGTTTCTGCATGGTAAGTAGTTGACAAATCTCTCTAAATCTTGAGCTGCTGACAAAGATTGGTCCAAAAGGAAGAAACAAAAAGAGAACCTCAATCACTGACAATGCTTGAAGGAAGGCCATGCTTTGAAAAGATATTCTTGATTAATAAATGGGCCGAATCTCAATACATGGATTATAATGATTAAGAAATTCAAATCCTGATATGAGTTATTCTCCCTTGAGAGTATCAATGACTAAAAGTTCCTATTCAAATATTGGAAAGGAAGGGGGATCAACCATATATTCAGTATGGTGAGTCAAAAATAAGGAAGGGGACTCAGAGGAGTCCAAAATGATAAGAGGAATCTTCTCTGGAAGTTCTGACATAGTCAATGAGTACTTGTGAACAAACCTCTTTGCAATAAATGAGTGTATAGCACCAGAATAAATGAGAATACTGTAAAAAACATCAGAAAGAGAAGAAAAAACAAAAAAATTGAACATAATTCTTGACACCAGTATTCAGAATGCACAATTGTGCTCTGGAAGGAATGCTGTGAAGACCATTGAACACAACATGGTCTCGAATCAGGTTTTCCCTGGCTGGGAAATTGGCCTGATGGTTGGGTAAGATTGTTTTGAGGCCTTTTGAAACAAGACTCAAGACTATTCTTCCCATCACAATAGGGACAAAGACCCTCCTTGATTCTTCTTTCTTTTTCAGAGTTCATGAGCTTGAAGTCCTTATTCAACAAAGAAGAATGGGGCTTGTCCCTCTTCTGAAAATTCTTCTTCTTCTTGTGACTTGAACTTGAAGAGTTTTGAGAATGAGAAGTACTTGAGCTTGGGGCTTCAGTTTTCTTTCTTGATAGTGATTCTTCGCCTTTTGCCTTTGTGGTGCCTGGTATCAAGTTCCAGGGTAACGTCCATTAAGTCTTGAAGAGAATCAATTCTTGAAGGATGGGAGGCCTATTGATCCAATATCCTGAATGGCAATCCCTTCCTGAAATGATGAGTGGGAGCCCTTTCACCCCAATCTCCTGAAATCGGCTATGTATAGTGAAACATGGACACCCTGATTCATTCTTATTGAATTCAATTCTGCTTCAGCTTTTCTGACTTCATTTGGGTCACCAAATAGAGTGAAGAGTTGAGATTCAAATAAAGGCCAAGAATTGAGAAGGTAACTGGAGTCTTGATTGGTGAGCTTGGAAACATAAGGCTCAATCCATTTTGCAGCACAGACAATGAGAAATTCAGTGGCATAAAGGACCTTCTTTCTGTCTTGAGATAAGTTTTCCGGATCATTATGGAACTTTAATTGGCATGACTGAAGGAAGCTTCTGACCTTGAAGGGCTGAGTCCCATCAAAGCATTCTGGTGCCTTCATAGATGGAGTCTTGAAGGAAGGTGGTCTTGATGATCCAGGAGAAGAAGCTGCTTGAAGAGTGGCCATAATTTGAGTCATCTGCTGCATAATGGCCAATAAATATGGTTCAGATTGATGAGAGACAGGCTGATCAGACTGGGCTAGAGTTGGTCCTCCAGTACTTGAGGATGCTCCCACAGGAGCAGGAACACCTTCAGTACCATCAGACTCTTCCTCTTCCACAGAATTCTCCTCCTCATCATCATCATCTTCACCTTGAACCTTGAGACTGGTTCTTGAAAATCCTGGAAAGCCACCAACCACTCCTGATAATGAAATTGATCTTCTTGGCCCTCTTCCTTCCTTCCTGGATGGTGCTGCTCGTTCCATGCAGAGTCCTCTATTCAATTAGGCCCTCAGTTGAAGGACTTCTGGGGTTCCATCAAGAGGAACTCTTGGAGTTGTAGTAAGAGCAGCTTGAGCTCTGGCCTGAGAACTGGTTTGTCTTGCAGGAGGTGAATGTTTAACAGGCATTATTTAAGGAAAAAAATATATAATAAATGAATAAAATCAGATTTTTATTGAAGTACGGAATCAACAATATAATCTTGAGGAAATCAATAAATCAATCAAGATCTTCAGGTACATCCATCAATCAAAATCAAATGAGTCTTGAAGTCAAAATCAATATCAATGAAAATATTGAAGTCAATAAAATCAATCAATCAAAATCAATGAAAATCAAATCTTGCAGAGAAAATCAATCAGTCAAATGAGTTCTTGAATCAAAATCAATTTATTTAAATTGTTAATGTGAATTTCAGCAAAATCAATGAAAATCTTCAGGTCAGTCAATTTTCTTGAAGTCAATGTCAAATATATCAAATCAGTCAATCAAATCAATTATCAAGTGAATTCTTCCTGAAAATCAAAATGAAAAAAACACCTGAATTAAGGATAAAATGAGATTTATTATTGAGGTTAATATTGAAAAGCATAACAAAAGTAAAATTGGGTCAGCTTTCAATTTTCAGATTGAGAATTAATGGGAGAAGATTGAGAGGTGACAAAGAATCATTAAATTCATAAGCATTAAAGAGTCATAATTCTGATGAATCAATGATTGAAATTGATGAAGAATGAATGAATAAAATGATGAATAATGAATGAATAGAATGAAGAAAATTATGAGTTAATTAATATAATGTTACAGGGGCTTTTATGGAAGCAAGAGATCCTGGCACTCAGGAATAAAGAACTCATTTGGAGGAATCCAAAAGATATAAAGAATAATAAAGACTGATTTCTTTAAAGAAGAAAAAAGGGAAAACACAAGGATGCCAAAGATAAAGAAAAGATAAGAAGCCAAAGGCCAAAGATAATGAAAGAAGCCAAAGGCCAAGAAGCCAACCAAGTGAATCCTCAATTCACTGTTTCAACCTGCCAGAAAAGGAAATGAAATTAGTAAAGGATATGACCACCAATATCCACTGACAGGCGAGGAAGAAAAGAGAAAGGGTGATGAATGACTGACTTAACATTATCAGTATTAAATTTAAGAAAGTGAAAGAAAATAAAGATAATAGTAAATCCAATATATTAATCAACTGGGGAAAAGTCCCCAGGTGTTGAAAGGTTGCCAGTATGTATGAAAAACTTAAAGACTGATCCTGGAAGGTGGATCACCGGCTATATTGTCTGAATTGGGCCTATTCAGTTATGGCCATCTTGAAAATGAATTGTGTGATTGAATTCCCACAGTGGAAGATTGAATTGGCCCAATTGGGACAAGGACATACAGGTTAATTGATTGATGCCTGTATGGACCAATTGAGTTGTCCAAGGAGTATTGAAATAATTTATGCCTTGACACCTGATTGAAAGACTTTATAACCTCTGAGAATGCTCTTGGAATAATCCTGAATGAAATTGTCACCCAACTCCTGCAGGGCCAGGTGATTGGGATCCTTGAATGGCCTTCTGATTGCCGCCATGGATTGCCAGACTGATGAGCTAAAGAATCCTCCTTCAAAATGGGTGTTGAATTTTGGGACCTTGATTTGGAATTGTGGGATTTGGTCCTGAAAACATCCCCATTAAATTGCGGCGCAACAATGGTGCATAATGGTATATAATACCATATATGCACCACTCCTGCAACCTTGAGTACGGGGTGCATGGAGGAATGAAAGAATTCCCCTTAAGTTGAGGGGAGTGTTTGCTGAGCTGGTCTGGTGGCCTCTGGTGGTTTCCAGAGGCCATGGCTGGAATAATGGTCCATGGCCAAAAATGGGTCCTACAGGTTCTATAGCCATTTTGGTGTCCAAAGGGTTTTGGGCCAAATTTGGGTCCAAGGGATTGCTGGCCAAAATTGGCTCAGGTGGGTCCAATTTGGGTTTGGGACCCACCTGCCGTTTGAAGCTAGATGGTTTCCCCCTTTGGCCTCATTGGATTAGGCCAAAAGGGGTCCAATTGGCCTATGGACCACAGACCGTGAATTATGGCCCACGGACCGTAGAAGCCATAGCGGGCCTAAATGGCCCAAAAAGGCCATTTAGGCCTCAACCCCCCTAATGAAAGGGGGTGGCCCAAAACCAAAGATGATGGCTAGGGGCCCAAAATAAAAGATAAAGGCCTGGGGGTTGGTGATATGGAAATTGGCCAAGGAGGCCAATGATGGCAGGATATGGCCTGAGGCCATGAATGACGATGGTGGCCAGAAATGGCCAAAAGGAGGTGTTATGGCCAAAATGCCATGGAGTACCCAAAGGGACCAATTGGCCATAAAAGATATGGTGTGGCCAATTGGCCCCAACTTGGTTCCAGGTTAGAATTTCCGCAACACCCATGGAGGAGGGTCAATCTTTGTGGTTGTGACAGGGTGGTGCTTTGGAAAATATGGCACTTTCTGACTGTATCTGCAGATTTATACTTAACATTATTAGAATTTTCTTTGGGGTTTTTGTCCACAGAAGCTTTCCAAGGTGTATTAAAGCATGTTTTGAGATTCACCCTACTAGAACAAATTTTGGTTCTGGTGGTTACTTCTTCTAATATATTGATAATATCCTCTGATGAAAATTGTTCAGTAGTCTTGCTTTTGACAGCATGCTCTAATTCACCTCCACATTGTCTCAGAATTTTTCTCTGGATCATAAACTCTGACATATAAGGATATAATGCTTTTAATCTGTCTTTTTGTTGGAAAAACCATGGTAAAGCTTTATCTGTATCAGCATTAAATTTGGAAGATTCGAAGGCTGTTTCCACTTTAAACCTTCAAGCATCATTGGCCCATTTGTTGATAATTTGGGTTTTCCACCAAGTCCAAGTTTGGTGTCCATGTGCTAGTCTCAATTTGATATACCATCTGTCAGCTGATTTGGTAAATAAGGTTTTAAACCTGGCTGTTAGCAATCTTCCTGGTAATTCAAAGTCTTCTTTGATCATGTGAATACCTCTGATGAATTCCATATGGTCATATTCTCCTGCACCACTGAAGTGAGGCCATTCCTTAAGCTTTGGAACTTCTTTCAAGAGTGATTGGCCAGGTTATGGTTCCAAGTTATTAAAAGAAGTAGAAAATTCATCTTTTAATTGATAATTTCAAATATCCAATACTTGTTTATTGGTAATATCTGTACCCTGATTTTGATTCAGAGGTGTAGACATTCTTGGTAAGGTGTTTAGTAGTTGTTCAATATAATTCATTTTACTGTTGTTACACCTTTGTGAATTTCTTAATTCATGTTGTAAGCTTTGTATAGAGGTTATTACAAGCTTTTTATGATCATCCTCTTTATATGTCAGCTCATTCAATAATTCTGTTTGTTTATTATTATCAGAGATAACCTGATTTAACTTTATTGTTAATTTTGATATTTCCTCTTTTGAGGTATCAAAACACTTTTTCAAGGCAATTATATGTGTATTTACTTCAGTAAATGATTTTTAAATATAATCAAGAGCTTTCTTATTATCCTTGTTGGTAGTATTTATGGCTTGTTTTATTTTTGTCTCAATCATGTCATCAATATTAAACTTAAAATATTTGTCTCTCAATTCTTTAATAAAGGGAGATTGTTCATTTATCTTATTGCCAAAAGAATTATCATTATTGGAAGCTTTAATTGTTCTTAAATGTTTTTCAAAACACTTAAGTGTTTCATTGATTTGGCTCAGACTCATGTTATGTGTTTTAAGATTGTCACAAATTGATGTATTTTTATCAGAAAGATGAGTTTTTATGTCAGTTATAGCTTCATACAGCTCTGGAATAGAATCAGAACTATCATAAATCATTTATGATATTCTAATATAGCCTCCTCTTTCTTTTGTAATTCCATCTTTGTTCTGGCCATCTGAAACACATTTTCCATGACATCCTGTAGCCCTGGCTGTAAGGTTTGGTGGCTGGTGCTTTTCCTTTGCACTTGTTTGAAGCTTGTGGCTGCTTTTTCACATTGGACTTGCTGCTGCTGGCAACTGGGGCTGTTTTTGGCACTTGCTTGGGTGGTGGAGGGTTGTTTTTCCTTGATTCTAGTGTCAAGAGCATCATGTTTTTCTTCTCCATCAATGGATGTCATCCATTGGCAATTTGCAAGTATTGGGATTGCCCAGGAATTTTCTCACAGTCAGGTAAGAATTCATGCAGTTTTTCCACAGATCTGCAAGGATCTGGTACTCCTTTTACTGTAGGGCATTGTTGTAAGCTTTTTGGCTGGCTTTGTATATGTCCACTGAGGCTTCTTGTGGGGGTTTCAGCCCTTTGTGAAGGTAAAATGGTATTATCAGCATCAGAATGACCTATTTTAGTTGTTTGGAAGTAATCAACTGACCCTTTGCCTTCTGTACCTGGTCGGCTTCTGCCATAATCACGTCTATTACCTTTGTGGGAGCTGCTTGAGGGGTATAGTTGGCTCCTGATCTAGTTGAATGCATATTTCATGATTAAAAAGGCTTAAAATAATATTTTTACGTCAAAAACTTACTATTGGACAAATTCTTACCTTTCTGAAGGGTGTTACTTATATCCAAGTTAATCAATTCAGAAGATATTGGTTCAGGTTGGTTATTTTGAGTTACAATAACAGTGTTATTATGGTCTGAATTAACAGTACTGGCAGGAATAATGCTGGTGACTGTTGAGGCTGTTTCAATGTTTTCTTGTCTTACCACATTTTCGGACACTAAAATTAATGAAAAATCCAATGAATTAGGTAGAAAAAAGGTTATTTCAAAAAAATAAATCAAAATATAAGCCTCACTTAGAATATGAAAAAATTATTTTTGATGGGTTTTTTTGAATTATAAGTATTTTTTATATGTTTTTGAAATTTTTCAATATGAGAAAAAAGTTTAAAAAAGTAAAAAATATGTCACAGGTAAAATATCATGGCTGGAACCCCAAATGTAAGGTGTGGATATGCAACCTTGATTAAAAATCAGGTACTTTTCCTGTCCTCAAAATTTGTATAAGGTAAAAATCAATTAAAAATAGTAAAAAATATTTTTCTTAAGAGAAAACACACCAATTTTATTTTTTATAACTTTATCAGTATAAAACTATAATATTATAAGAATTTATTGTTTTACCAACAATAATAATTCATCCCAAAAATACTCTACAAGAGATATTCAAGGCTAAAAAAGAAATTCCTTCAAGAGCAATTTCAATTGGAATTAATTGAGAAAAGAACTGCGAGAAATTAATTAAAGAGAAAAGTCCTTAAAAAGATGTTTTAAAGAGAAAAAAACACCCAAAAGTGACCAGAGTGAATTTGGAAACAAATTGACAAAGTTAACATTGATGAAGGATGCTTTAATTCACTTTTGGGGTGGTTCAGGGGTAAAAATGGTTATAAGAGATACAAAAAAAATTATAATTATTTTTTCACGTTTTTAAAAGGTTTTAAAATGATTTAAAAAAAGGTGTTTGGAATCTTTTGTTGATTTGTTTAACAGTGTATACACCAATTATAAAAGAAAAAGATTCTAACATGAAGAGAAAAGTGTGGCAAAGAAGACATTCTTTTGTTGCCATCAATTTTCTTACTCAAAAAGTAAAATTTACTGTTGTCAGTCGTGAAAAACATTCTGACAAAACAAAAGCCAATCATGTCCACATTGAACCCTGGTTTAGACCAAAAAAGGGCTGTTTTAAGCCATTTTTAGCCATTTCAGACCCTTAAATCAGCCATTACTATAGCAATACCTGGTCTAGAGCCTTCAAAACACGTCAGAATGTTTTTAAGAGGCGCAGAAATCAGTTAACACTGTTTTTACTAACATTGTTTTAGCTTAAGGGTAGTTTTAACCTCTTGGCAACAATTGAAACTGCCCTGGTTGGTATCAAAACCTCATCATCAATTGAGTCACAGACCCTGTGACTCAATTCCAGGCCAAAAGTAATGAAATTTTGCGTGAATTTTGACATTTCACGCCTGTAAGCAAGGATTTTTGGGGTCTGGCTCCCCCTTAGAGCTAACACCACAGAAAAAAGCTGGGGACTTGCATAAAGGTCCTTTACAGTATCTTCAGCTCATGTCTGAGTGTATCTCTGGAAGTATCCCTAGTTTAACTCACCTTCTTTATATTCTGACATTTTTACTCCCCCTTTAATTTTTATTAATATTTTCTCAACTCAATATAAACACTGGAAACAAACATAGGTGATGAATCTTATTCAATTTTTGGATTGTGAGAACATTGAAATTCCCTCATGATGCTTATAGTTAGTAGAATAATCTTCAAATTCTCTCATCAATTGAGCTCCTTAAAATTTACTTCATGAATGATTGTGAATTTTGAAAGTTCATCCAGCTAAATGGGGAGCCTTGAAAAGGAATTCTTTGATACTTGTAGCATTAATTGGTTCTTTGATCTTATTGTCTTCCACTGCCTTGATTCTTGAATTTCTCTGATTTCAATTTATCTTTCAAGTTGTCTTAAGCAATGAGGATAACTTAAGAATTAAGAAATTCTATTTACCAGAATGCTTGTTTTCAGATGAATTAAAAATTAAGCTTGAAATGATTTCCCACAATGATGATAATAAGTAATGATGAATTTGAAAACTATAATGGTAATTATTTTGAGGGAATCCTGTCTAAATTTAACTTCAAAATCGGTGTTCCTGCTTAAAATTATGAATTTTTCGGAACAATATGATCCAATAATTTTATAACAAGTAAAATAACTCTCCTTGAGTGATGATTATCATCATAGAAATTGGGAAAAATCATTGGAAAAAATGTTACCATACAAACCAATCTTAATTTATGAGAATAATGTTTCAAAATTAAAAATGAATAAATGAAGAGAATAAAAGAAACTTGAAGCTCTTCAAATAGTGAGTCAATGGCCTTCAACATGATTTAATGAATACTTTTGAAATTAGATTCTTCAGAATATCTGCAAAAAATAAACAAAGTATAGGAATACTTTGATGAATTTGAAAAAGTTGGAAAGGGGTTGCATGGGCCACAACTGAAAAATTTTGATCAGTGCTGGATATATTTTGGAGAGAACTCCACATTTGGAAAGGAACTTGTTTTCTCATATATAATTTCTTTTAAAATCAAAATCCAATGATTTGGGACAACAGTAATAACAAATTTAATTGATCTTCAGATTTGGAATATATTTATGTCCATTAATAAACTAAGTTTCAAAAAATAATTGATTTTTTACACTATTAAGAAAAATTCAAGGGCTAAATCTTTAGCTTATCAAAATCACTTACAAAATCCCTGGGGGTCTTTCCACTATATAACCCATGCAACCCCATCATTTATGTTCCATTTGTCCTAAAAAAATCATATCGCACTGATATTTTAAATTTTCAATCTAAAGATTTACAATATGATTTCAATATTTTGTCGTGGGTTTTTGATTATTCAAATTGAAAAAAAAAATCAATATTGATCAATCCTTTCCAACCTCTCTGAGCTCAGTAATATTCAGAAGAGTATTTAATTCTATTCATATCCTATTAGAATCTGACTTGAGTAATCTTGGGAGCCTTGATTCTTTTCAAAGTTTACATCTGGGTCCACTGCTTGATATTTTTGGAGGAGTGGCTGAAGGCTTGAATCCTGAAACATATAAAAAATACAAAAAAAATGATAAAGTGCTTTTTATAAATTCTTTAGTAAATTTCAAGAATAAAGATAAAAATATCCTATTACATGAATGTGTTTTTGTGGCTAGAGGGAATATTTTACAAACAAGAGAGGCTTTCAAGAATGCAAACATGACTCTGAGACATATTTGAAACTATATCTCACCTTTATTTATTGATATTCCTCAATATTGTGATCTTTATCAAGCTTCTAACAATACAAGTTTAGCTATTTCTGTTACTTCAATACCTAATTGTCAAACAAATCTTTCATTGCACCAAATCCAGGGTATTCCCTTTCTCTTAAATATGGAAAATAATATGGAAAGAATTTGTGATAACCTATGGAAACATTCAGATAACTTATGGATTAAAAAGATGGTTTCTAATTCTGTTGAAAATGGGCTGAAACCACAAGATATTGTGTGCAAAAGTAGGGGTGGAATATTGGCTGATGATATGGGACTTGGAAAATTGTTGACAACTTTATGCTTGATTAAAAAAACACAAAATGAAGCACTAAAGTACTCAGAAATATTCAAGGACCATGTCCCAGCTACTTTGATCATTGTACCACTTTCTACCTTGCATTACTGGGAGAATGAAATAAGACTACATCTTCATGATGGTAGTTTACCATATTCAATCTTGCATGGTTCCAATTGTCAATTCATTTCATTCTAAAATTTGAAGCAGAATTCAGTTATTATCACCACATATGATGTCCTTTCTGGTTATAATGTTGATGATGTTCATGGGATGAGAATAAATTGTCTTTTGGTGAATTGGTTCAGAATAGTGTTGGATGAAGCACAGTAAGCTTCTCTTTGGGATTATTAAATAAAAAAGTACTGAAACTTTTACATCAATTAGCTAAATAAAGAAACAATCTACTCATAGAGCATTCACAATATTGATGTGAAAATCTGAAAGAAAGTAATTCCTTACAGGAACACCATTAAAAAACAATTTTGGGATCTTCATAGTCTGTTGAGGTTTTTACAAGTAGAACCATGGAATCTCAAGTCTTTATGGAAAAATTGCATAATGAAACAAATATCATCTGGGAATCAAATGGCAATCCAATCATTACAGCTTATAATGCAAACACTCACCTTGAGAAGATTGAATGCCAACCTACTGGATCTTTGCAAGAAAGTGCAACATGGAGTTGGAATTGAGATCTATGAGCCATGGAAAACACTTTATTTCAAAAAGCATGAAGAGTTTAGTTCATTGTATGGAAAAAAGGAGTCCAAAGCAGTTCAATGGGATTCATCAGAATTTTTCTCCAGATTATCAGATTTGAGAGAGCTTGGCAATCATACAGTACTAATAGAAAGGGAAGAAGGGGGAAGGCAATATACCTGGAAAGAAGGATCCAAAGTGGTGCATCTTGTTAGCCATCTCAAGGAGTTTTTTCAGAAGGACCAAGGATTAAGATATCCCAAAGCAGTTGTTTTTTGAGAATACAAAAGGTTTCTTGATAGGTGAGCTAAAATCCTTCTACTAACTGTCATTTGAAGGATTTTATTGATCAAATATTGTACAAAGTATTGAAATTGCACTGGATGAAAGTCGAATATCCAATTTGATGATGCATGGAATGCTCAAAAATGATCAAAGGATACAAATCCTTGAAGAATTCAGAAAAAATCCAAAATCTCAAGTTCTTCTTACAACAAAAGGCACAGGTGGTGTTGGTATTGATCTGAGATGTGCTCAAAATGTCTACATAATGGTAAGACAGTATTTAGATACACTTTCAGCTTAATATAATATTATTCCAATTACTTAAATTAGAAACCAGGTTGGAACCCTTGAATTAATGATCAAGCAGTTGTAGGCTTTATTGGCTAGGGCAAAAGAAAGAAGTTCATGTATTTCATTATGTAACTGTTGGTAGTATTGAGGTGAATATTCAGCAAGTTAGAAGGAAGAAACAGCAGCTTCATATGTAAGATAGTTTATATTCAACCAATATTTATCTTTTTTAGTAGCTAAACAATTTTTATTTCATTTCAGGTTGAGCATTGGACATTTAGGTACTGTGGATCATGAATTGGAAAAATTGATTGTGGAAAAAATAGAAGTATCATGAATTATTTTTTTAGGTTTCAAATAGTTGAAGTAAATGATGAATATCTATACATGGCTTTGATTGTAACATTAGCTTCTCATCATTAGTAAGCTTTGAAATATAATCATTTGAATAAAGATTTTCTGGAAGTACAATTGGAACTTTGGCTTCTTTCTCAAAAATACCACTTTGTTCTCTTCTACTTTCCAAGACATTTGGAATTATATTGAATTTAATTTTTTGAATTTGCTTTTGAACTAATAAGAAATCTAATTGACTTGCTAACTTTGAGAATAAATATGACCTCCAAGGGGACTTTAGTTTTATTAATGATCCATTTTCAGCTTCAGTATCAGAGCAGCATTGTGGCTCATCAAATATGGAAGCTTCATCTTGATTAATTTTCAATGATAGTAATGTCTCTGAGCGATTTGATGATAACTGAATATTAAATAACATCAATTGGTGTAAAAATCAATCAAAAATAAAATAACCAATTTATCATTCTTAAGATCCTCTTGTTTCCCTCTGAACCAGCGCATCAGTATTCAAGACTTATTAATATGTGTATTATCCTTTGGATTTATCAAGAACATTTTCAATTCTCCTTGTTGGTGTAAATAATTTTAGTGCTTGAGAACAAATTTTGCAAATATTTGATTCCATTTTTATTCCCAAAATTGATTCCAAGCAAAGGTTGACATTGGGAAGCTTGATTTGAAGAGATCCTCTAGAAACATAGTTTTGTACATTGGTGAAATTAATATTCTTGGGTTTATAGACAGTCTATCCTCTCCTGAGTTGTGAGTATTTGGATTTGTAATTGGATTATTGGTGCAAGAAAAGCGTCAGTTCTCAACAATTCTGAGATTTTCTTCTTATGGAAGAGATTTCCAACTATTTATATCAGATGGAGATTGGAAATAAGTGATTTCCATGATCAACCAGCATAATTGATGTATGGATCTTGATATTGCACTGGTAGGAAGTGGGATGATGGGATGTAATATGTTGTTTATAGTCCTGTTTGATTGTTGTATAGAGGTCTCCAAAAAGTAATGGGAAGCTTTAGGCATAGTAAAAGAGGTTAATTAAAGTCAGATCTCTTGGTATAGGTGGAAGAATCAAGAGAAAGGCTCCTATTTATCATAAATTAGAGGATTTTGGAGCCCTGTAGTCACTTCTTACAGTTTTAATGAGCCTGAAAAAAGCTATCTTGTGTAAAAGGAGCTTATTTTGGAAAGTAAGCAATGAGGTATCAGGTGAAGCAAAGTAATCTTAGCACACTCAAACATGATTTAAATAAAAATAACCCTTTTTTGAAAGAAGAAAATTCAATTACAGAAAAGACTGATCAAATTAATAAGGTTTTGGTGTTCTTTGGACCTTTTATGAGTGAGCACAAATCTATTAGGAATATTGACTGGAAGAACTTCTGAATGTGCTAGTATCAGGACATATGAAATCATAAGATGTAAAATTGAATAATTGAAAGATATTAAGCTATTCATTCCATAATGAATTGGATGGTTTTCCTCTCTTTCATCAAGGGTATTTTCAATTTGAGCTGAATGGGATGGTCTTGTGCTGAGGCAGGACACTAGAAATTCCAGGCTGAGTCTTTAAACTAACAAGGGATCATCTTCTGTTGATTTTGTGATTTCAAAATTTTCAGGTTGTATGAGATCTTGTGTAGAAACTTATATTGAATCCAGTTTTAGATTGGCCCACAACTGTTTCTTTTGAAGATTAGGGACAATGAGGGATTGTGCCAATTGAAAGAGGGGTTGGTGTGATTTGGGTATTTTTTGCATTGAAATTGTAGAATCCAAAAGAAAGATAGGGACATTCCAAGAATCAGGATCATTGAAAGGATCATATTTCTTTGGTGAAAAGATATCTAATCCTGAAAAAATCAAGTAAATATTGATGTTCTGGAAGAAACATGAATGAATGTCTTTTGTATTTACCAGATTTATCCAAATCCACTAGCCATTTAGTAATGCTAAGATATCCAATACTTTGAAAGTGTATTCCTTTGGGTAGTTTGGTAGAAAATGGCCTTTGGGGAATTTCCTGGAATTATTCTCTTACTACAGCTTCAACATTAATCTGGCATTTCTTCCATGATGATACAGACAGTGGCTGATAATAGCTGATTTTTCCTTCAAAGTGATCTGAGTAAATGGGATTGAATAATATAGATTGAGGAAGTTTTTTCTTCTTTTGGGATGTTGAAGGCTCTTCATTACTGGTTTGAATTACTTTTGAGGTTGATGGGTTGTTATCTACAAGTATGAAATTGGAGTTAGGTTTTTCTTTTGAGTGTTTGGTAGATGTAGGTTGTATCAAGGGCTCCTCTATTTTTGATTTGGATTTTTTTCTCATGGTGGAAGCTGGAAAAATTTTTATACTTGATTGATCATTTTGAGAAATACTATTGACTTCAGGGCTGGGGTTTGACGTGGATAGGGCTTTTTCAAAATCATTTTGAGGTTGGAATAGTCCTGGGTCTAGACTTTGAGAATCTGACTGGTCTTGTGGGTGTGATTTTGCAGTATCACAATTGCATTCCAATTTCTAAGAAAAAAATGATTCAGGGAATATAGTTTAATCTTTGAGTAAAGCCTAAATAAAATATTGAAATATACTTCTTGATTCTTTTTCTTTATACTTTGATAAATTTTGGTATTTTTGTTACTCATACTAGAAGAAGATATGAAATACCTCTTTATTGATGTTTGGAGGATGCTGAAATAACAACCTTGGCACCAGGGAGTAATGATCCACCTAGCTTTACACCTGAATTATGATTTTAATTCCAATTAAAAATGGCTTCATATGGGCAAAAGCTGGAAAAACATACAATACAGATCATCTTCAAGTATTTTGGAGACCTCTTGAATTTTTTTATTGCATATTCAGGAAAGTGAGTATTGCACGTAGAAAGCTTGAGAGAAGGAAGAAATTTGGAGATTTTGCATATGAATTCTGATTTTTCAACCTGCTTTGGCTCTATTTGAAGTAATGGATCCATTTTGGAGCAGTGATTATTTGAAATTTACTAAGGGTTAATTATTATAAATAAGTTTTTAAATTTTTTTTTTCAATGAAATTGAAAAAAATAGAAGGTGGGCTTTCTTTACAGTGTTCAAGACAGATTGTACTATTATGGAATGTAGGATTTTGGGAAGGCATATATAATGATGACTTTTGATAAATATCAATATTTTTTTTTGAGAATTGCTTAATATATAATAGCTTTGGGACAAATGAAAACCAAAGCAGGCATAAACAAGTGGCTTATATATTAAAGCATGTTGAGACCCTATAGCTCAGTTCATCTTTGAAAACATTAAATAAATAACAAATTTATGACTGATGGTCAAAATTGTGAAAGCCCACATTGTGGGTAAATTATAAATTCTCACAATGGCTTACTTTTTGAAATATTTTAAATCATGTTTTCTTTTGAAGTACATTTATTACTAAACTCTAAGCTTGGCAAACACATAGGACACTTCAGCTCTCAAATACACTACAAAAATACTAATTTTATGACTGCCAGTCATGATTTTGAAAGGCATCTTTCGACTTGGTTATTAATTCAATAAATTGGTGAATTGTTAAAATAATTTAGCTCTAATTATATTTCCAAATACATCTATTACAAAACTATAAGCTTGGATACAAAAAAGGACTAGGAGATAAACATTTTTCAGGATTAATACGGTTATGACTACTTGAACCAGCTTCAATTCCACTGAGAGAAGATCTTCCTGGCCTCTGTATGATGTGACGTCCCCTTTTTGTCTTGGCCTTAATCTCTAATAAAATATTTTGGAGTCCGATTGGTTCTTTTACCAGTAAGTGGTTTCTTTCAACTTCTGAAATTTTGTTTGAGTATATTGTGGAATAACAATATAAAGGTAAGCAATGTGGGGCATTAGTTAAATCAGAATTATAGTCTAATTTATCTCCGTCCCTATGAAGCATACGTTGAACTCTATTCTTTTAAAGCTGGGTTTTGGCACCAAGGGTCATTGCTAGATCCAATTGCCTTGTACACAAGATCAAACCTTCACTACGCCAAACTCAAACAAGTCTTTTTGGTTATTTTCCCAAGTCATAATTATCCTCTACATCTGAATTTGCTTTTATATCAGTATATATTGCAGATAAATTGTTGTTTTGAGGGAATAATTGACGTGCTATTTTGGAATGGGTAGCTGTAACCTAAATATAAAAGTAATATTAGATTTTTGTGTATGTCTAACAAAAGAATAAGAATGTGCATTCTGCCTCCCTCTAGTGTTTTTGTATTTCTTAGCTTTTTGAAATTTAACCTCCTCTGCAGCCTGGCCAAGTTTTGAAAGCTTTTTCATTTTTTTACCCCTTCCATTGACCCAACATTTGATTGATAGGTTTAGTTTATTGGGATTGTTGATATTTAAGCTGGGTTGAGTCTGGCTCCAATTGAAAAAATGTTTGGAGATAATGTTGGCTATGGCTGCATTCCAAGTGGAGTTATTGAATGAGGTTCCCCATTGGAAGGGAATCCTCTTGAATCCTACTAGCTGGCATTCCTTTTCAAAAGCACACTTTTCAACTATTGAGAACTTGATCTTGTTATTGAGAACACCACAACTTGGTTTAAATTCAGGTGGCTGCAATTGTTGAGATATAGAGGTGCTTTCTTGTTTGACCAGAATTTTGCGCTCACTAATTGGATGATCTCTCAGTCCCTATTCAAATATTTCCAAATGGGTCCTGATGTGTTTAGCTTGGTTTCTGATCCAATGAATATGAAATTCCTCTTCATCATTGGTAGGATTGGATAGGAAGTGATTTACAGAAGGTGGCATACCCATTAAGAAGTAGATGAATTCTCGCAAGTGGACTGATTCAGTGGATGCCTGACTTGGAAGATTGTTCTTTGTTACCAATCTTGTGATGCGGTGATTTCTCCCTTGCAAAATTCTCTTATTATTTCTGGCCCTCTGTTGGTCCTCTTCTTTTTGAATCCTGAATTCTACTCCAATAACTGAAAACCAAATCAGTTAGTAATTTTCAATCAGCTTTAGGAAAGATACTCACCACTGGATGTTACTTCCTCTTGTCCCTGCTGACTGGCATTCTGTGCAACTGCATCCTCTATTCCAAGTCTTTCCAAATCTTTCAGAAAGATGTATTTCTTTCCAGTGGAGTCAGTATGGATGCTTTCGCGTTTTTCTTCATCTGAGTTGATTATTGAGTGACCCTATGTTGGTTGGTTTTGTGATGAGGATCCAGAATTTTCTCTGTGGAATGTGGAGGGGGAGCCACCCATTGCATTGGAAGACATTGTAATATAAATTTAAATAATTGGAGTTAAAGTGAGGAAAATGAGGTAATTATATTAATCAAAGTTTGAGGATTTTAAACACAGTTGGAGTGAAGATTCAACATATGAGAATGAATTTGATAGATGAGAAAGCTCAGGAAAGCTTAAAGCAGTTTTGTGAAGTGGAAATACAGACATTTTTGTTGGAGAAGAGATATTTTATATACACATTTTTTCAAACCTGTTCTATCCAGCACCAAAAAACCAAATTATGTCTTGAAAGATCTTTGGGAGGCTTAAACATGGCAGATTGACAATTTAAATCTCTTTTAAAAGGGATTTGAGTGAATTATTTGAAAAAAAAATTCATTTAATAGCATATAACAATATCAACAAAGGAAAAAGTATTTTTTTGTCTCCAAGGAAATCTTTAGTGAGCAGTGATAAGGAAACCTAAGGCTGAAAGGGGTGTGGTGCTTCAATCACCTATCCATTTCTGCTGAGGTTTGAAAGGAAACGGTAAGAAGCTGTTAAAATATATGAGATAATGAGTAGCAGTCCAGTGAATCACTTACTGATGAATGTAGAGATACCAAGCATAGTGTAGCCTGATCAATTCCAAAGGTTCCAGGAGTATTCTTGAGGCTTGCAGAATGACCCAAAACTGATTGGGAGTTGATGATTATGCATCCTCTTTCTGGTCCAATAGAATAGAACAATTGAGATCTGGAAAAGGATGGAAAGGGTCTTTTTCTATTTCATTATTCTCAAGCTTCTTAAAAGGTTTGATTATTAGCCACCATATGTTGGGATCACCTCCAACTATTGAGGCAATATTATCAATATGGCCCAATGACTTGACATTATTAATGCTCTACTCTATGATACTGTCTTCAACATGTGATTTTAAATTACAATACCTGTTTTTTTCAAAAATTATTGACTTTTTGCATTCAAAGAGGCTTAAAACATCCCTTAAATATCTTGAAACTAGTAGTTTCCACTGTTGAAAAATAGCATCATGCAATTGAATTGTATGACTGGCACTGATATTTTTTGATTGATGCAGAGCATTAAGGGGATTGTTCCTACCCACTCTTTGTTGAAGATTAGGCAATTTGGAAATCCATTGATATTGTACTTGAGATATCCATCTTTTCAGTATCATTTGGGAGATCTCAGCTACAATTGGTAATATGTGGGTAAGTATTGTGTGAGGGTGATTTTTTGAAATAAAAATATATAATTCAAACTCAACATGGCTTATTATTCTGTGGTATGTCCCCAAATGTACAATTCATTCTTTTGTATTCCCACACAGCTAAGCTTCTTGGTGGCCCTAGCTCCTTGATAACTTTTGGTAAATGTTGTGTTAGGTGTAGATTAGGTTTGGAGTTCATCATGGACCAACCCAAACAAAGTGTTTGACAATAGATCTTTGTAGTACTTTCAATCTTATCTATAGCTTCTTCATTAATGCTTGTTCTGAGGAACATGTTTGTTAATTTAACTAATGAAATTAGTGATTTGAGTAGAAGATACTTATCAAGGTAGTTCCCTTGGAATTTTACCCTTTCCTCCCCATGAGGTATTTGTGAACTCCATAGTGGTACAAGTGCCAAAGGTAAATACAATGTTATCAAGATTTGCCACTGTGCTGCTTTGAGTGTCTGAAAGTTTTTGAAACCAAATTTTCTGGGTAGACAAGAAAACCATTATGGGACTTTTGTTTGATTGATGAATTTTTGAAGTACCTCTAATTTGTCTTTTTTTAATCTTGCAGTTTCATCCCCCATTGGATTTAAATACTGATTATCATCAGAAGATAAATCAGAGGGAACCAATGAATCACTACCATGTGTAAAAGGTAATAAGTTGAGTACTGTAGAAGTGGTTGTCTGGGATCTAAGAGAATACCTGGAATTTGAATTTCTTTTTCTTTTTGAAGTTTGATCACTTTTGTCCCTGGAGGCTTCACTAAAACCTTTGTGCCTTTGGGATGTAGGAGGTCAAATGCGGGCAAGGTTAGCTTTTGTAAGGTTTTGTTCCTTGAGTCTACTTATTTTGTCAGAATCATTGTCATCTTCATTTTTCCTTTTTCTTGGACGCCCCAATAAACAAAAAGGATATTTGGATGGATTTTAGTGTGCCAAAAAACTTTGCTTTTTCCTTTCAAGCTCTAACTTGTGAACAGCCAACCCCACCTTGAGGAAAGATATGCAATAGTCTTTGATATCCGCTAGAATCAAAAAATGCATGATATCTATGCCACAAAAGTCAATTGGTCTCCAGTAATCCATTTTATTTAGATTAATCCACCAGACACCATGTGATTTTATGAATTCATCTTGTTCCTTTTTGGTTTGAAGTTGCAGCCATTAATTTGCCTTGAAAATATGATTTTAATGTGTCCTTGTTTCAAATTTTGAAATATCTATTTCATTGATGTCCACCCTTGTAATGTTAGAAACGGAGAAAAATCAATTGGCCGAATGAGAGGCAAGTCCAGCCACTTTACGTAGAGCAGGAAAATCTGCTATTAAAGGTAATAAAGCCACTCTAATAAGTCTACCCTGTGGAAATTTGTGGGAATTGGAAAACCAAATACCATTCCATAACATTTGAAGCTCAATCACAAAAGGCTCCAAAATTGAATTCATTTGATCAAGAGATGGCTCTTTGGGACCAGGAATTATTGCATATAAAAAGAATTTCTCCTCTTTGTGACATTCACTTGGAGGAAGATTCAAACAAGTGAGAAGGATTGACCCAATTGAAATGGATTTTGAAGCCCCTTTGTTACTGAGGGGATTGAATCAATCTACATATAAGCTAAATCTCAAATTACCTGTTCTATTTGTGAAAGCTTGTTTACTACATGGGGAAGATTTGAATGTGTGCCAAGTTTTGCTATGCCAAATATCAGAAATAACTTTAGTGTCTGTTTGAGAATTATGGGTATTATGAGCATTTAATAGCTTTTCAAGGCCAGGAATCCACATATGGGAGGCCAACCATTTTTGCCAGGATTGATATGTAAAGGTACAGATTGGTTTCTGAAGTGAAGTATCATTCTTGTCATCAGTTTTAAATAAAAGAGAACCAAATTCTTTTCTTGCAAGAGAGCCTAATTTGACACTGGAGGAGGGAAAAGGTTGAATAAATTTGGATTTACACTTTTTGTTGATGTGCCCCGTTTCAGTCACGTTATACAAGCTGAAGCATTCTGGACAGAAAATCTTTTTTCAAAGTCCATGGATATGCCCAGCTGAACCAAAATAGTTTAAATTGAAAGTGGAATTTCTTTAGCAATGGATAATCCATGTGAACCTTTGAGATATGACCACATACCCAAAAAGGTCACAAGAAATATTTTATATAATTATACATTAAAGATAAGTACCTTAAAAACTATAAAAATACCATAAATTGGTACAAAATTTGGTTTAATTAAAAAGCCAATGAATAAACATGTGAAAAAAATTACACCATTGGATTCCCCATGGTAAAATACACATATACCATTTTTATGGCATATCTGTAAAGTCAATATGTAATAACTTATAAGTAATAATACCTTATAAAAACTACAAATCCTGATTTATTTCAAAAGCTAATGAAACAACATGAAGAATAAATAGTTCCATTGGATTCTCCATAAAAGTCCACACATAAAACGATTAATAAGCTGAGCTTCAAAGCCAATACTTAAGGAATTAACCTGAATATTTGCAATTTTTTGGTCAACGCATATATTGAAGGATTTTAGCTAATATCTCTTCACTTATACATGATAGAGTGATGAACCAAAAATAAAGTCATCACGTAATTACTGTAGGAACACAGATGTGAGGTTCATTTTACAAGTTATAAACAAGGTTAAAATCTGTAAGGAATTATTGATTAAAATCAACAGAGCTGTTGACCACTTTGTTGTGAAAGTGGTCCAAACTTAAAAATAAGTAGACAGTTGGATTCTACTAGCTCATTAGTGAAGAATGATGTTTTTTTTATTATAATATTCAAGGTATGACCCCTTGAAATCATACTTTGAAGTTTAAAATATTAAATTTTGACAGAAAAGATGAGTTACAAGAAAAATCATCAAAAATAGAGTTTTGATGATGTAATGATATACTCTTGGCAGAAAAATAAGGTTATTCCAAGCTATCAGAATTCACTCTCTGAATTGCTGTAGCGTGTAAATCTTAAAAGTTATTAAGGATCAAAGTTTGAGCTTAATTTGATCATTTATGATCACACACTGTAACCTTAAATTAAGTTTAACAGTCATATAAGTGTTAAACTTGGTTAATAATATTAGTTTATGATTAAAACTAATAAAATCCACAAACATTGGGGTTCTTCCAAGCCTTTGACGTCATCAGACTTATAGTTATAGTGATAACTCTACATAATGGCGTAATAGTGATGTAATGAGGTTTGATCATGATGTAATCATCACCAAACCTTAAAATATTGATCAATTCCGGTGGATATGATCAGTACACATCTACTAGAAGCCTGTTGGACTCTATGAGGGAGGTATTTATTATAAATAGAGCTTTTTCTGCTCTGTTTTCCCCCAGACGCATCAAAAACATTAAATAAATACAAACAAAAAGGTAATATCTTTATTCTTTATATATAAAACCTTTATATTATTAAAGATTAAAGGCCAAAGCTCATATTTACTATAATCATCAATTTTGATGTGATTAAATCATTTGTTTACCTGTTTTTGTTAAAAATATCTCTAAAAACTCATTTCCACGTAAAAAAATCAAGAATATTTGGAATTTCTCTATTTTTTATTGTAAATACAATTTGTATAAGTTGTATTTATATTATTTGGCGTAAAATATCTCAAAATTATTATATTAAGTGTTAAAAGTAGGTTATTTTCTCTTATATTAATAATCTTCTCTATATCATTCTTTAATAATTCTTTAATTAATATAAATTGTATTTATATTAATTTATAACTTCAATATTAGTAATATTATTGTTATTAATTGTTTTTTATTGATAAAAAACAATGCTTTACGCCTTTATCATTTGTTTGTAACAATAATAAACTGCTTTTGAATATATTAAATATTTTATATTAATATATTTATTTTATTATATTATATTTTATAATATAAATTATACTGTCATATTTTATTAATAATATAATTATTTTTATGCCATCATTATAATATTCCTTTTTTATTATAATTATTCTTATCTTATTTATTTCATTTATAAGGACATTCATAGTACAATAAGTAAAATATTAGTAAATTTTACTTATTGTTTCATAGTCAAACCTTACATTTGGGGGCCTGGCCGTGATATTTACTCTAAAAGCCCTTTAAAAAGATTCTAATTGGGTTTATCCAATAATAAATCATACTTATAATCATAAAATTATATAATAATTTTATATTTATTGATTTTAAAAGCTATTGAGGCATTTGGAAAGCAATTGTACTGTCTTACATGTGGTTTTTCACATCCTTAGACTTGCAAAAACTTTAGTTGAGTGACTCTAGTAATTGAAAAATATATTTTATAGATTAAAAATAATTTTATATTATAAATTAATTTCATAAAAAGAATCATACTCATTTTTATTTTATTCTTTAAAAATAAAAACATAAAAAATAATAAAAATATTAAAAACCAATAAAAAAGTTATTTCATTTTTTTTAATTTCATTTCTTTAATTATTTTCATTTTTTTTCTTTTCCATAAGAAAAAAAGATATAAAAGCAATTTTTACATGTAAAATTGCCATATCTTACCAAAAATAACACTTTTATATAAAAGACTTATATTTATTTGTCTTTTGTAGTGTTTGAAGACAACCCAACTGTGAGCCTTTGAGATATGACCACATACCCAATAAGGTCACAAGAAAGACTCAGAATAATTATACATTTAAGATAATTATACTAAAATTACTTAGAATAATTATACATTAAAAATAATTACTTTAAAAATACAAAAATACCATAAATTGGTACAAAAATTGGTTTAACTTAAAAACCAATGAATCAACATGTGAAATAAACTATACCATTGGATCCCCTATGGTAAAATACACATATACCATTTTTATGGCATATCTGTAAAGTCAATATTTAATGAGTTATAAGGAATAATACCTTATAAAAACCATAAATCCTTATTTATTTCAAGAACCAATGAAACAACATGTGAAATAAACTGAACCATTGGATTCCCAATGAATATTCACACATAAAACAATTAATGAGCTAATTTCCAAAGCTAATACTTAAGGAATTAACCTGAATATATGCACTTTTTTGGGCAATGCATATATTCAACGATCATAGCTAATATCTCTTAAACTATACAAGATAGAGTGATTAACCAAAAATAAATTTACCACGTAATTACTGTCAAAACACAGATATATACTTTATTTTACAAATTATAATCAAGGCCAAAACCTATGATGAAATATTGATAAAAATCAACTGAGCTGTTGACCACTTTGCTGTGAAAGTGGTCCAAACTTAAAAAAAGGTACACAGTTGGATTCTAATAGTTCATTTGTGAAGAATGATGTAATTTCTATTATTAAATTCAGGGTACAACTCCCTGAAATCATGGTTTGAAGTTCAAAATATTGAATTTTGACAGAAAAGATGAGTTACAAAAAAAATCATCAAAATTAGAGTTTTGATGATGTAGAAAAAGGCTCTTGGCAGCATAATAAGGTTATATCAGGCTATCAGAATTCACTCTCTGAATTGCTTTAGCGTGTAGAACCTAAAAGTTATTAAAGATCAAAGTTTGAGCTTAAATTGAGCAGTTATGATCAACTACTGTAACCTTAAATTAAGTTTAACAGTCATATGAGTGATACAATTGGTGAATACTATTATTTTATGATTCAACCTAATAAAATACACGAAATTTGGGGTTCTGCCAACCCTCTGATGTCATCAAACTTAGAGTTATAGTGATAACTCTAAATAATGGTGTAATAATGATGTAATATAGTTTGATCATGATGTAATCATCCCCAAAACTTAAAATATTGATCAATTCCAGTGGATATGATCAGCACACGTCTACTAGAAGCCTGTTGGACTCTAGGAGGGAGGTATTTACTATAAATAGAGCTCTTTTTACTCTGTTTTCCCCTCAGGCGCATCAAAAACATTAAATCAATTAAATCAAAGGTAATTTCTTTATCCTTTACATATAAAGCTATTATATTGTGAAAGAAAAAAGACCACCTTTCTATAATCATCTATTTTGAATTGATTAAATCATTTATTTAATTGTTTTTGTTAAAAATCTCTCTAAAACTCATTTTCACGTAAAAATCAAGAATATTAGTAATTTTTCTTTATTTTTATTGTAAATACAATTTGAAAAAGTTTTATTTATATTTTTTAGGCGTAAAATATCTCAAAATTATTATATTAAGTATTAAAAGTAGGTTATTTTCTCTTATTATAATAATTTTCTCTTTATTATTATTTTAATAATTCTTTAATTAATATAAATAGTATTTGTATTAATATATAACTTTAATATTGGTAATATTATTGTTATTAATTGTTTTTTATTAATAAAAAACAATTTTTTACGCCTTTATTATTTGTTTGTAACAATAATAAAGTGCCATTGAATATATTCATTATTTTATATTAATATATGTATTTTTATTATATTATATTTTATTATATAAATTATATTATTATATTTATTTAATAATATAATCATTTTATGCCACAATTATAATAATTCTTTATTATTATAATTATTTTATCTTATTTATTTCATTTATAAGGACATTCATAGTACAATAAGTAAAATATTAGTAATTTTTACTTATTGTTTCATAGTCAAACCTTACATTTGGGGGCCTGGCCGTGATATTTACTTAAAAAGACCTTTTAAAAAGATTCTAATTGGGCTTATCCAATAATAAATTATATTTATAATCATAAAATTATATAATAATTTTATATTTTATTGATTTTAAAAGCTATTGAGGCATTTGGAAAGCAATTGTACTGTCTTACATGTGGTTTTTCATGTCCTTAGACTTGCAACAAATTTCTTTGAGTGACTCTAGTGATTAAAAAAGATATTTTATAAATTAAAAATATTTTTTTTTTATAATTTAATTTTATAAAAAGAATCATATTCATTTTTTTATTTTATTCTTTAAAAATAAAAATACAAAAAAAAATTAAAAAATATTAAAAACCAATAAAAAAAGTTATTTTTATTCATTTTTATTCATTTCTTTATTCATTTCAATTTTTTTAAAGATATAAAAGCAATTTCTACGTGGAAAATTGCCATATCTGGCCAAAAAATAACACTTCTTATAAAAAGACTTATATTTATTTGTCTTTTTTAGTGTTTGAAGATAACCCAACAGAAGACAACCAAACTACTCTTGAGAGATTGGTGGAAGAAACTTGTCAAAGTTCTCCAACATCAGTTATCACTAAAAGAAAGAAAGCTAAGAAATTAGACTTTCCAGGACCCACCATTCAAGACTCTGAAGGTGAGCACCTCTTGTATAATTGCCATAAAAAGAATTTTTATTCTAAAATACTTTTATTTTTCTTATTCCTTAAACTATGACTACCAGAAGAGGTTCCCAATACTCCATCCAATCAGATGGAGCTGGACTCAGAGGTAGAACTGATCCCTTAGAAGGGAAAAGAAAGGGCAATATCCCCAGTGGAACAGAATCCACACAAGGAAGTGCCTTATTCCAAAGGCAAGTCCCAGAAATGCCCATGATATCTGAACCTGAATTGAAACTAAGTATGAGTAACTCAAATAGGTACAAATCACATTCAGAGGGCTCAAATAGACATCTACATGAGCCAGTACAAGCAGTATTACACAGTGTACAAGGACAAAGATTAGGAAATGCTGCCCCAAATACACCAAGGAGTAATGAACCCCTGGCAAATCCTGAAAAAATTCCTCAAAGAGGAGGAGATAGTGAAATACTCCAATGGATGGAATCCACTGTCATCCAAACCTCAAATCAAAAAGATCAAGGATTACCACGCCAAAAAGAGGGAGGCAACCAAGAAAGAAGCCCCAGTAGCTTCTACCAGCAAGCCCCAAGCCAACCCACTTCCTCAAGAAGGGAAGAAGAACAAGAAAAAGAATTGGAGGAAACCATATTCCCCAAGCTACAGGATTCCCGAAATCCAAAAAGATGCCATGAACAATGTCTTCAATATGGCCAGTACCTTGATGGAATTCAAAGACAAAGAGGAACAAAGAATGAGACAACCCCATTTCCCAAAGAAATAACCTTGTCTCTGGATGTTGTAAATACTTTAACAGAAATTAAAAATAGTATTGTACCTCTGAAGGAAATTAAAACTAGCTTATTATCATTACAAGAAATAAATAATAATTTATATTCTTTAACAAAAATTGTTGTACAAAACAAGAAAGAGATTGACAACATAAAATTTATAATTGAAAATAATAAACCAAAAGTATTAATTGACAATACTCAAAAATTAATACAAGGACAACAAGAATTGTACAAATACAAAAGTGATATCAAAGAGAAAACTTTGACAATCAATTATGATGTGAGTATTGACAATCTTACAGAAAAATCAAACAAATTAAGTATTTCTGTAGAAATATTTGAAGAAAAGACTTCATCACACCAAAAATTACTTTTGGACCATGTGGAAAAAGTGATGAAGCAAGAATGAATCTAAAAGATGATATTCAAAGTGAAATAAGGCTTATTACTGAAAAAATGCATAAAATGAATGGGGCTAATTTCAATATGCCAAAGTTATCAACTCCATTTTCCCATATAAGAAGCACTGTTAAAACAAAAGAGGAATTGACAAATCCTTTCATAACAGACTTGAGTCACCAAGAAAATAACCAAGTCTTAATGAAGGAAGCACCTCAGCTGAAAGAATGGCCAACATTCACAGGAGAAGGTGAATATGACCACATGTCATTTATTAAAACAATTGACATGTTACAAGAAGACTATGCAATACCAGATGAATTAATCACTGCAATATTACATTCATTGTTTGAAAAATCTGCAAAAAGATGGTATTATGGCATAAGACAAACAAATGGAAAAAATACCTGGTCTTGGTGGAAACAAGAAATAATCACCAAGTGGGCAAATGATGCCTGGAGGTACAAAATAGAAAATGCATTTGAAAATTCTTTCTTTGACCCAGACAAAGAAAAACCTTTAATTTGGTTCATGAAACAAGTTGAAAGACATAATGCATTCTACCCAGAAATGTCACAAAAAATGGTGCATATGAAAATACTCAAGAAATGTGGAGGAGAGCTAGAACATGCCCTAAGTAGCAGGTGTATAGAACCATGCTCCACAGAAGAGTATATTAATGCACTAGAAGACATAGTGACAAGAACAAAAATTGGCAGGACTTGGAAGAAATTGGACATTAAAAGCCCAAATAAACCATTTATCAAAAAAGATAAATTAAAGGAATCCTTCAAGCCCAGTACATCCAATAATAATGAGCAAAGAAAATGCCATAAATGTGGAGGTATTGGACACTTAGCCAATAATTGCCTAAAAAAGGCAAAAATCAATGAAATTGTGGAAACAGAAAACCACAATGACAAAGAGGAGGAATCTGACTCTGAAAAAGAGACAGAAGAATCAGAAACTTCTGAAAGTGATGAAATCAATATAATTGATTCAGAAATTAATAATATTGATATAATTTATGAAGTACTAGATATCAACTCAAACTTACCACAAATTGGAACATCTGACACAAACCTGACAAATGTGCAAGATGCCAAACTGTAAAAAACCAAACCTGCAAGAGGAATGGGGTATACAGCTGGAAAATCAAGTATAAGTATTGTCATGGTTAATAACCAAGAAACAAAAGTGAACTTAGATACAGGAGCATATTACACCTGTGTTGGTAAAAGTTATTTAAGTACAATTGTTCCAGACTGGCACAAAAAACTTATACCAATCCAAGGTGTCAAATTTAGTAGTGTAAGTGAAAGCATGATGCCCCTTGGAATAATTTACTTAACACTTATTTTCCCTCACCCTTCACAATTTGTCAGAATTAAAGTGGAATTTGTGGTAATGGACAACTGTACCAGTAATCACTTTATCCTGGGAAATGACTACTTGCCAATCTATGGTATAGATATCTATAACCAGAAGGATAGATATTTTACTATAGGAGACAATAAGAGACAAAAGTTTGGCTTCTTAAATAACAAAAAACAAATTACAGTTATCAAGAAGGAAGAAAAGATTCCAGAAAAGGAACTTTTTATATCTAAACAACTTAAAGAGGCAGAATTCAATCAGGAATTAACAGAAAAAATGAAAGAAAAATTGATTCACCTCTTATTTAAGTACAAAGATGCCTTTGCAACTGACAAAGAGCCACTAGGTGCTATGATTGGGCATGAAGTAGACATAATTCTTAATGTGGAAAAGACTTACCCACCCTTACTAAGAAGACCAGCTTACCCAGCTAGTCCAAGGGCTAGAGAAGCCTTAGAGGTAAACATTAAAGAATTAATGGACCTTGGAGTATTAAGAAAAGTTGGACATAATGAACAGGTAGAAGTTACTACTCCTGTCATCATAACTTTGCATAATGGAAAATCAAGGATGGTAGGAGACTTCAGAGCCCTGAACACCTATACTATTCCAGATAGATATCCAATACCTAGAAACCATGAGACATTGACACAATTTTCACAAGCTAAGTTCATTACAGCTATGGATGCCTTAAAGGGTTTTCATCAAAATGTCTTAACAGACAATTCCAAAAAACTACTGAGGATAATAGTCCACTGTGGAATTTTTGAATACTTAAGAATGCCATTTGGGATGAAAAATGCACCTTCTTATTACCAAAGAATGATGAATACCATATTTCCTGAAGAATTATCAGAAGGATGGTTAATTATCTATATTGATGATATCATAGTTTGCGCAGAAACTTGGGAAAATCACCTTACAAGACTACAAAGGGTACTACAGAAAATACTCCAAGTGAATATGAAAATTTCCTTGAAAAAGTGTCATTTTTCATATAGTGAATTGAAAGCACTAGGACATGTTGTATCTGGACTTAGTCTAGGCATAGACAAAAATAAAGTAGCAGAAGTACTACTTAAACCAATGCCTCAAACCAAAAAAGAAATTCAATCATTTTTAGGATTTCGTGGTTACTATAGACAGCATATAAAGGACTTTGCAAAAATTGCCAAATCCTTATATAAATTATGTGACCAACAAACAGTTTATGAAATGACTGAAGAAAGGGTCAAGGCATATGAAGAATTGAAAAATTCACTAACAAATGCCCCATTTCTTCTAATGCCAGATTGGAAACTACCCTTCAAACTATACATTGATGCTTGTGGAGAAGGACTAGGTGCTGCACTTCACCAAACATAAATTATCAATGATAAACCAGTGGAAGGACCAATTTGTTTCATTTCAAGGCAGATAAAGCCAACAGAAGCAAGGTATGGAGCCAGCCAAATGGAATTCTTATGCTTAGTGTGGGCTTTAGAAAAACTGCATTATTATTTGGATGGCACAGTATTTGATGTAATCACAGACTGTAATGCTGTGAAATCACTATTAAATATGAAGACTCCAAATAGACATATGCTGAGATGGCAAATTGCTATCCAAGAATACAGAGGAAATATTACTATTGTTCATAAATCTGGTAATATCCATAAAAATGCAGATGGTCTTAGAAGATGGGCTTTAGCAAATACCCCTGACAATCCAGCATGGGTGCCACAAGAAGAACACCATATAGAAGGAATATGTTTTACAGATATTGGCACAGAATTCTTTAACCAAGTTAAAGAAAGCTATAAGCTAGACAAAAATTTCCATATCTTAAGTCAACTTCTAATGAAAGACTGCAAACACCCATCACTTCCATCAAAACTAGATGAAACATGGAAAAAGGCATATGATGAAGAAAGATTCCACCTCCTTGATGGAAGCCTTTACCATAGAACGAAACACACATGTGTTTTGGCCTTAACAGATAGAACCCTGGTAAACACTATTTTACATGAGTGTCATGATAGTGTTGCAGCTGGACACCATTCAGAAGACAGGACACTAGAGAGGGTTAAAACCTGCTCTTGGTGGCCAAATTGGAAGAAAGATGTTATAGAATACTGCCAAACCTGTGACAGATGTCAAAAAGCCAACAGAGCCACAGGAAAGAAATTTGGAATGATTATCCAAATCCAAGAACCAAAATCCCCTTGGGAAATAGTTCATATGGATTGGGTAACAGCATTACCTCCAGGAGGAGACAGAAGCTACAATGCATGGCTAGTATTGGTTGACAGGTATAGCAAAACTCCCATGTTCTTACCATGTCATGAAGATGATACAGCTATGGACACAGCCATGATGATATGGAATAAAGTTATTAGCCATACAGGCTTATTCCAGAATATTATAAGTGACAGAGACCCAAAGTTCACTTCAGCATTATGGACAAATCTCCATAACTTGTTTGGGACAAAGTTATCATTCTCAACAGCTTACCATCCTCAAAGTGATGGTTTAGCAGAAGTAATGATACAGACCCTATAGGACATGATCAGAATATTCTGTGCTTATGGGCTAGAATTCAAACATTCTGATGGTTTTACCCATGATTGGTGTACACTAATACCAGCTCTTGAACTAGCATATAAGACATCAATCCATTCTTCTACTGGCAAAACACCAGCAATGCTAGAAAAAGGTCCCAATCCAAGACTTCCTTATGACACCCTCAAAAAGGACTTAGTGGTTATACATCCAACAGCAAGGAGCTTTAAAATAATGTTTGACAAGGCAAGACACCATGCAAACAGATGTATGCAAGATTCTTTCAAATATGCAAAAGAAAGATGGGATAAAAGTCATAAGCCACCTGATTTCAAAATAGGAGAATTGGTCCTAGTATCAACCCTTAATTTCAATAACATAAAAGGCCCAAAGAAATTGAAAGATTCCTTTGCAGGACCATTTATGATAAAAGCACTTCATGGACCCAATGCTGTCCAATTGGAACTCACAGGTGAACTAATGAACAAACACCTAACTTTCCCTGTAAGTCTGATAAAACCTTACAGTTCAAGTGACAAGGAGTTATTTCCACTCAGAAATAAACCCCACTTGAAATTCCCCCCTTGGAAGAAGGAGAGGAAAAGAAAATAGTGAAAGTCCTTAAAGAAAGAAGGACAAGAAACAAAAAAGAAAGGGAATACCTTGTAAGGTATAGAAATTCAACTCAAGAAGATGAATGGCTACTTGAGAAAGATATAACAAATGCTGATAAACTACTAAGAAGGTTCAGACATGAAAGAAAGCCTGAAAAATAGAAAAGTTAAGCATTATTGAGCTCCAAGACTAACAAAGTCTAATGAAGAGGTAGGACAGTGGATGATAGCGTAATTACACATATCAGATTGTGGTACAATCTTTTTTGGTGGTAGGGAATGTGAGCCTTTGAGATATGGCCACATACCCAATAAGGTCACAAGAAAGACTCAGAATAATTATACCTTTAAGATAATTATACTAAAATTACTTAGAATAATTATACATTAAAAATAATTACTTTAAAAATACAAAAATACCATAAATTGGTGCAAAAATTGGTTTAACTTAAAACCCAATGAATCAACATGTGAAATATATTATACCATTGGATTCCCTATGGTAAAATACACACTTACCATTTTTATGGCATGTGTAAGGTGTGGATATGAAACTTTGATTAAAAATCAAGTACTTTTCCTGTCCTCAAAATTTGTATAAGGTAAAATTCAATTAAAAATGATATGAAATATTATTTTTAAGAGAAAACACGCCAAATGTAAGGTGTGGATATGAAACTTTGATTAAAAATCAAGTACTTTTCCTGTCCTCAAAATTTGTATAAGGTAAAAATCAATTAAAAATAGTATGAAATATTATTTTTAAGAGAAAACACGCCAATTTTATTGTTTATAACTTTATTAGTATAAAACAATAATATTATAAAAATTTATTGTTTTACCAACAATAAAAATTTATCCAAAAAATACTCTACAAGAGATATTTTAAGGCTACAAAAGAAATTTCTTCAAGAGCAATTTCAATTGGAATTAATTGAGCAAAGAACTGCAAGCAATTAATTAAAGAACAAAGTCTTTAAAAAGAATATTAAAGAGAAAACACGCCCAAAAGTGACCAGAGTGAATTTGGAAACAAAGTGACAAAGTTAACAGTGATGAAAGATGCTTTAATTCACTTTTGGGGTGGTTCAGGGGTAAAAATGATTATAAGAGTTACAAACAATGATTATAATGATTTTTTCACGTGGTTAAAAGGATTAAAATGATTATCAATTGGTGGTTGGAATCTTTGATTGATTGGTTTAACAGTGTTTAAACTAATTAATAAAAGGAAAAGATTCTAACATGAAGAGAAAAGTGGGGCAAAGAAGACATTCTTTTATAGCCATCAATTCTCTTACTCCAAAAGTAAAATTTACTCTTGTCAGTCGTGAAAAACAGTCTGACAACAGAAAAGCCAATTATGGCATCATAGAACCCTGGTTTAGACTAAAAAGGGCTGGTTTAAGCCATTTTTAGCCATTTTTAGCCATTTTAGACCCTTAAATCAGCCATTACTATAGCAATACCAGGCCTAGAGCCTTCAAAACACGTCAGAATGTGTGTCAGAGGCGTAGAAACCAGTTAAAACTGTTTTTATTATGATTGTTTTATCTTAAGGGTAGTTTTACCTTCTTGGCAACAGCTAAAACTACCCCAGTTGGTATCAAAACCTCATCATCAATTGAGTCCACAGACCCTGTAACTCAGTTCCAGGCCAAAAGTGATGAACTTTTGCGTGAATTTTGACATCCCACGCCTGTCAGCAAGGATTTTGGGGGTCCAGCTCCCCCTTAGAGCTGGAGTTCCTTTTCCCCCCCAAATTTAATCTTTCCAATTTATTTTTCCTTTAATTCCTCATCATGTATTATACTTATAATTTACACATGTAATTCAATTCAATTGTACATTACAATACAGTAATAATTGACACCTCATATGTAAATCAAAGTTCACTTATGTAATACACGCGCACATTTTGACATTTCAATTGAATTCAATTGAAAATACTTTAATTCCTCATAACTTCTAAACTAAACACAACACCTCAATTTTAACACAAGAATTGATGGTTAACACCACATGTGGTGTGAATTAAATTAAGGTTTTGAGGATTTTCAACTTTTGTATTGAAAATACTAAAAACTTAATTTAAGCTTATTTAGAGTTGAGTTACAAAAATTTCACTCAGAGGTGACCCCACCTGATTTTTTATGAGGAATCCAATGGTGAAATAAAATTTATATGTTTATTTATTGGATAAAAAGTTATAATAAATTTTATTTAACTTTTTTCCAAATTTATTTATTTTTTCACAATTTTGTTAAAATTTCATTTTTACTTAAATTTTTCAAGTATAAATGTAATTTTATATTTACAAAATTTAAAGTAATTTTATTTTTAAATTATAATTAATTTTTTATTTTTAATATAATTTTATATTTATATTTTTTATTTTTATTTTAATAATATAAATAAATTTATTTTATTTATATTAATATGTTATTTTTTATATTTGTGGTCTTTTGGGTATATGAAATTACCTCTAAGGCTCACACCAAATTTATTGTTTATAACTTTATTAGTATAAAACAATAATATTATAAAAATTTATTGTTTTACCAACAATAAAATTTTATCCAAAAAATACTCTACAAGAGATATTTTAAGGCTACAAAAGAAATTTCTTCAAGAGCAATTTCAATTGGAATTAATTGAGCAAAGAACTGCAAGCAATTAATTAAAGAACAAAGTCTTTAAAAAGAATATTAAAGAGAAAACACGCCCAAAAGTGACCAGAGTGAATTTGGAAACAAAGTGACAAAGTTAACAGTGATGAAAGATGCTTTAATTCACTTTTGGGGTGGTTCAGGGGTAAAAATGATTATAAGAGTTACAAACAATGATTATAATGATTTTTTCACGTGGTTAAAAGGATTAAAATGATTTAAAAGTGGTGGTTGGAATCTTTGATTGATTGGTTTAACAGTTTTAAACTAATTAATAAAAGGAAAAGATTCTAACATGAAGAGAAAAGTGGGGCAAAGAAGACATTCTTTTATAGCCATCAATTCTCTTACTCCAAAAGTAAAATTTACTCTTGTCAGTCGTGAAAAACAGTCTGACAACAGAAAAGCCAATTATGGCATCATTGAACCCTGGTTTAGACCAAAAAGGGCTGGTTTAAGGCATTTTTAGCCATTTTTAGCCATTTTAGACCCTTAAATCAGCCATTACTATAGCAATACCAGGTCTAGAGCCTTCAAAACATGTCAGAATGTGTGTCAGAGGCGTAGAAACCAGTTAAAACTGTTTTTATTATGATTGTTTTATCTTAAGGGTAGTTTTACCTTCTTGGCAACAGCTAAAACTACCCCAGTTGGTATCAAAACCTCATCATCAATTGAGTCCACAGACCCTGTAACTCAATTCCAGGCCAAAAGTGATGAACTTTTGCGTGAATTTTGACATCCCACGCCTGTCAGCAAGGATTTTGGGGGTCTAGCTCCCCCTTAGAGCTGGAGTTCCTTTTCCCCCCCAAATTTAATCTTTCCAATTTATTTTTCCTTTAATTCCTCATCATGTATTATACTTATAATTTACATATGTAATTCAATTCAATTGTACAGTACAATACAGTAATAATTGACACCTCATATGTAAATCAAAGTTCACTTATGTAATACACGCGCACATTTTGACATTTCAATTGAATTCAATTGAAAATACTTTAATTCCTCATAACTTCTAAACTAAACACAACACCTCAATTTTAACACAAAAATTGATGGTTAACACCACATGTGGTGTGAATTAAATTAAGGTTTTGAGGATTTTCAACTTTTGTATTGAGAATACTAAAAACTTAATTTAAGCTTATTTAGAGTTGAGTTACAAAAATTTCACCCAGAGGTGACCCCACCTGATTTTTTATGAGGAATCCAATGGTGAAATAAAATTTATATGTTTATTTATTGGATAAAAAGTTATAATAAATTTTTATTTAACTTTTTTCCAAATTTATTTATTTTTTCACAATTTTGTTAAAATTTCATTTTTACTTAAATTTTTCAAGTATAAATGTAATTTTATATTTACAAAATTTAAAGTAATTTTATTTTTAAATTATAATTAATTTTTTATTTTTAATATAATTTTATATTTATATTTTTTATTTTTATTTTAATAATATAAATAAATTTATTTTATTTATATTAATATGTTATTTTTTATATTTGTGGTCTTTTGGGTATATGAAATTACCTCTAAGGCTCACAGCATGTATGTAAAGTCAATATTTATTGAGTTATAAGGAATAATACCTTATAACAACCATAAATCCTTATTTATTTCAAGAGCCAATGAAACAACATGTGAAATAAATTGTACCATTGGATTCCCCATGAAGATGCACACATAAAACAATTAATGAGCTAATTTCCAAAGTTAATACTTAAGGAATTAACCTGAATATATGCACTTTTTTGGTCAATGCATATATTCAACAATCATAGCTAATATCTCTTAAACTATACAAGATAGAGTGATGAACCAAAACTAAAGTTACCACGTAATTACTGTAAGAACACAGATATAAACTTTATTTTACAAATTATAATCAAGGTTAAAACGTATGATGAAATATTGATAAAAACCAACAGAGCTGTTGACCACTTTGTTGTGAAAGTGGTCCAAACTTAAAAAAAGGTACACAGTTGGATTCTACTAGTTCATTCGTGAAGAATAATGTAATTTTTATTATTCAATTCAGGGTACAACCCCCTGAAATCATGGTTTGAAGTTTAAATTATTGAATTTCGACAGAAAAGATGAGTTATGAGAAAAATCATCAAAATTAGAGTTTTGATTATGTAAGGAAAATCTCTTGGAAGAATAATAAGGTTATGTCAGGCTATCAGAATTCACTCTCTGAATTGCTTTAGCGTGTAAAATCTCAAAGTTATTAAAGATCAAATTTTGAGCTTAAATTGAGCAGTTATGATCACCTACTGTAACCTTAAATTAAGTTTAACAGTCACATGAGTGATAAGATTGGTGAATACTATTAGTTTATGATTAAAACTAATGAAATCCACGAAATTTGGGGTTCTTCCAAGCCTCTGATGTCATCAAACTTAGAGTTATAGTGATAACTCTAAATAATGGTGTAATAATGATGTACTATAGTTTGATCATGATGTAATCATCCCCAAACCTTAAAATATTGATCAATTCCAGTGGATATGATCAGTACACGTCTACTAGAAGCCTGTTGGACTTTAGGAGGGAGGTATTTACTATAAATAGAGCTCTTTTTACTCTGTTTTCCCCTCAGACGCATCAAAAACATTAAATCAATTAAATCAAAGGTAATTTCTTTATTCTTTATATATAAAACTATTATATTGTTAAAGACCAAAGACCACCTTGTTATAATCATCTATTTTGACTTGATTAAATCATTTATTTAATTGTTTTTGTTAAAAATCTCTCTAAAACTCATTCCCACGTAAAAATCAAGAATATTAGTAATTTTTCTTTATTTTTATTGTAAATACAATTTGAAAAGGTTTTATTTATATTTTTTAGGCGTAAAATATCTCAAAATTATTATATTAAGTATTAAAAGTAGGTTATTTTCTCTTATTATAATAATTTTCTCTTTATTATTTTTTTAATAATTCTTTAATTAATATAAATAGTATTTATATTAATTCATAGCTTTAATATTGGTAATATTACTGTTATTAATTGTTTTTTATTAATAAAAAACAATTTTTTACGCCTTTACTATTTGTTTGTAACAATAATAAAGTGCCATTAAATATATCAATTATTTTATATTAATATATTCATTTTTATTATATTTTATTTTATTATATAAATTATATTATTATATTTATTTAATAATATAATCATTTTACGCCACAATTATGATAATTCTTTATTATTATAATTATTTTATCTTATTTATTTCATTTATAAGGACATTCATAGTACAATAAGTAAAATATTAGTAATTTTTACTTATTTTTTCATAGTCAAACCTTACACCAACAGAGGATAACCAAACCACTGTTGAAAGATTGGTGGAAGAAACTTGTCAAAGTTCTCCAACACCAATAATTACCAAAAGAAAGAAAACCATGAAATTGGACTTTCCAGGACCCACCATTCAGGACTCTGAAGTTGAGTACCTCATTTATAAATTGCCATAAGAAATTTCCTGTTCTGAAATCCTCTTATTTCTTTTTTTTCTTATAATATGACTACCAGAAGAGGCTCCCAATACTCCATCCAATCAGATGGAGCTGGACTCAGAGGTAGAATTGATTCCTAAAAAGGGAAAAGGAAGGGCAATGTACCCAGTGGAACAGAATCCACACAAGGAAGTGCCTTATCCCAAAGGCAAGTCGCAGAAATGCCCATGATATCTGAACCTGAATTGGAACTAAGTATTAGTGACTCAAACAGGTACAAATCACATTCAGAGGGCTCAAATAGACACTTACATGAGCCAATACAAACAGTACTACACAGTGTACAAGGACAAAGATTGGGAAATGTTGCCTCAAATACAACAAGGTGTGATGAACTCCTGGCACATCCTGAAAAATTTCCTCAAAGAGGAGGAAATAGTGAGATACTCCAATGGATGTAATCCACTATCATCCAAACCTCAAATCAAAAAGATCAAGGAGTATCATGCCAAAAAGAAGGAGGCAACCAAGGAAGAAGCCCCAGTAGCTTCTACCAGCAAGCCCCAAGTCAACCCACTTCCCCAAGAAGGGAAGAAGAACAAGAAAAAGAATTGGGGAAAACCATATTCCCCAAGCTACAGGATCCCCAAGATCCAAAAAGATGCCATGGACAATGTCTTCAACATGGCCAGAACTTTTATGGAATTCAAAGACTAAGGGGAACAAAGAATGAGACAAACCCATTTTCCAAAGAAATAACCTTGTCTCCTGATGTTGTAAATACTTTAACAGAGCTTAAAAATAGTATCTTACCTCTTAAAGACACTAAAAATAGTTTATTATCTTTCCAAGAAAAAAATAACAGTTTATCATCTTTAATCAAACTTGTTGTAAAAAATAAGAAAGAAATTGATAACATAAAATTTATGATTGAAAATAATAAACCAAAATTATTAATTGACAATACTCAGAAATTAATACAAGGACAACAAGAGTTGTATAAATATATAAGTGATATCAAAGAAAAAACTTTGACAATCAATTATGATGTGAATATTGACAATCTTACAGAAAAATTAAACAAATTAAGTATTTCTGTAGAAAAAATTGAAGAAAAGACTTCATCACACCAAAAATTACTTTTGGACCATGTGGGAAAAAGTGATTAAGCAATAATGCATCTGAAAGATGACATTCAAAGTGAAATAAGGCTTATTATTGAAAAAATTGATAAAATCAGTGAGGCTAATGTAAATATGCCAAAGTTATCAACACCATTTTCTCACATATGAAGCCCTGTTAAACCAAAAGAGGAATTAACAAATCCATTCATAACAGACTTGAGTCACCAAGACAATAACCAAGTCTTAATGAAGGAAGCACCTCAATTAAAAGAATGGCCAACATTCACAGGAGAAGGTGAATATGACGACATGTCTTTTATCAAAACCATTGACATGCTACAAGAAGATTATGCCATACCAGATGAATTAATCACTGCAATATTACATTCATTGTTTGAAAAATCTGCAAAAAGATGGTATTATGGCATAAGGCAAACAAATGGCAAAAAATACTTGGTCTTGGTGGAAACAAGAAATAATCACCAAGTGGGCTAATGATGCCTGGAGGTACAAAATAGAAAATGCATTTGAAAATTCTTTCTTTGACCCAGACAAAGAAAAACCTTTAATTTGGTTCATGAAACAAGTTGAAAGACATAATGCATTCTACCCAGAAATGTCACAAAAAATGGTGCATATGAAAATACTCAAGAAATGTGGAGGAGAGCTAGAACATGCCCTAATGGCAGGTGTATAGAACCATGCTCCACAGAAGAGTATATTAATGAATTAGAAGACATAGTGACAAGAACAAAAATTGGCAGGACTTGGAAGAAATTGGACATTAAAAGCCCAAATAAACCATTTATCAAAAAAGATAAATTAAAAGAATCCTTCAAGCCCAGTACATCCAATAATAATGAGCAAAGAAAATGCCATAAATGTGGAGGTATTGGACACTTAGCCAATAATTGCCTAAAAAAGGCAAAAATCAATGAAATTGTGGAAAAAGAAAACCAAAATGACAAAGAAGAAGAATCTGACTCTTAAAAAGAGACAGAAGAGTCAGAAAGCTCTGAAAGTGATGAAATCAATATAATTCATGCACAAATTAATAATATTGACATAATTTATGAAGTACTGGATGTTAACTCAAACTTACCACAAGTTGGGACTTCTGACACAAACCTGACAAATATACAAGATGCCAAAATATATAGGACCAAACCTGCAAGAGGAATGGGATATACAGCTGGAAAAAAAAGTATAAGTATTGTTATGGTTGATAACCAAGCAGGAAAAGTTAACTTAGACACAGGAGCATATTGCACCTGTGTTGGTAAAAGCTATTTAAAAACCATTGTCCCAGACTGGCAAGAAAAACTTATCCCAATACAAGGTGTCAAATTTAGTAGTGCAAGTGAGAGCATGAAGCCCCTTGGAATAATTGATTTAACACTAATTTTTCCTCATCCCTCACAATGTGTCAGAATCAAAGTAGAGTTTGTAGTAATGGACAACTGTACTAGTCATCACTTCATACTTGGAAATGATGACTTATCAATCTATGGTATAGATATCCCTAACCAAAAGGATAGATATTTTACCATAGGAGACAAAAAAAGACAAAAGTTTGGCTTCTTAAATAACAAAAAACAAATCACAGTTATTAAGAATGAAGAGAAAAGTCCAGAAAAGGAACTTTTTATATCTGAACAACTTAAAGAGGCAGAATTCAATCAAGAATTAACAGAAAAAATGAAAGAAAAATTGATTGACCTCTTATTTAAGAATAAAAATGCCTTTGCAATTGACAAAGAGCGACTAGGTGCCATAATTGGACATGAAGTGGATATAATTCTTCATGTGGAAAAACCTTACCCACCTCTACTAAGAAGACCTACTTACCCAGCTAGTCCAAGGGCTAGAGAAGCCTTGGAGGTACACATTAAAGAGCTAATAGACCTTGGAGTATTAAGAAAGGTAGGACATAATGAACAGGTAGAAGTCACTACACCTTTCATTATAACTTGGCATAATGGAAAATTAAGGATGGTAGGAGACTTCAGAGCTCTGAACACCTATACCATTCCAGACAGGTATCCAATACCCAGGATCCATGAGACATTGACACAATTGTCACAAGCTAAGTTCATAACAGCCATGGATGTCTTAAAGGGTTTTCATCAAAATGTCTTAACAGACAATGCCAAAAAACTAATGAGGATAATAGTCCACTGTGGAATTTTTGAATACTTAAGAATGCCATTTGGCATAAAAAATGCAACTTCCCATTATCAAAGAATGATGAATACCATATTTCCTGAATAATTATCTGAAGGAAGATTAATCATCTATATTGATGATATCATAGTTTGCTCAGAAACTTGGGAAAGTCACCTTACAAGACTAGAGAGGGTACTACAGAAAATAGTCCAAGTGAATATGAAAATTTCCTTAAAAAGTGTTAATTTGCATACAGTGAACTAAAAGCACTAGGACATGTTGTATCTGGACTTAGTCTAGGCATAGACAAGAATAAAGTAGCAGCAGTATTATTTAAACCAGTGCCTCAAACCAAAAAAGAAGTTCAATCATTTCTAGGGTTTGCTGGTTACTATAGACAGCATATAAAGTACTTTGCAAAAATTGCTAAATCCTTGTATAAGCTATGTGACCAACAAACAGTCTATGAAATGACACAAGAAACAGTCAAGGAATATGAGGAATTGAAATATTCCTTAACAAATGCCACATTTCTTATAATGCCAGATTGGAAACTACCCTTCCAGCTGTACATTGATGCTTTTGGAGAAGGACTGGGTGCTGCACTACACTAGACACAAATTATCAATGATGAACCAGTGGAAGGGCCAATTTGTTTTATTTCAAGACAGATAAAGCCAACAGAAGCAAGATATGGAGCAATCCAAATGGAATGCCTCTTCTTAGTGTGGGCTTTAGAAAAATTACATTACTACTTGGATGGAACAGTATTTGATGTGATTACAGACTTTAATGCTGTCAAATCTCTATTAAATATGAAAAATCCAAATAGACATATGCTGAGATGGCAAATTGCTATCCAAGAATATAGAGGAAATATTACTATTGTTCATAAATCTGGTAATATTCATAAAAATGCAGATGGTATTAGCAGATGGGCTCTAGCAAATACCCCAGACAATCCAGCATGGGTGCCACAAGAAGAACACCATATAGAAGGAATATGTTTTACAGATATTGGCACAGAATTCTTTAACCAAGTCAAAGAAAGCTATAAGATAGACAAAAATTATCATATCTTAAGCCAAATTCTAATGAAAGACTGCAAAGACCCATCACTTCCATCAAAACTAGATGAAACATGGAAAAAGGCATATGAGGAAGGAATATTCCACCTCCTTGGTGGAATCCTTTGCCACAGAACAGAACACACATGTGTTATGGCCTTAACAGATAGAACCCTGGTAAACACTATTTTACATGAGTGTCATGATAGTGTTGCAGCTGGACACCATTCAGAAGACAGGACACTAGAGAGGGTTAAAACCTGCTCTTGGTGGCCAAATTGGAAGAAAGATGTTATAGAATACTGCCAAACCTGTGACAGATGTCGAAAAGCCAACAGAGCCACAGGAAAGAAATTTGGAATGATTATCCAAATCCAAGAACCAAAATCCCCTTGGGAAATAGTTCATATGGATTGGGTAACAGCATTACCTCCAGGAGAAGACAGAAGCTACAATGCATGCCTAGTATTGGTTGACAGGTATAGCAAAACTCCCATGTTCTTACCATGTCATAAAGATGACACAGCTATGGACACAGCCATAATGATATGGAATAAAGTTATTAGCCATACAGGCTTATTCCAGAATATTATAAGTGACAGAGACCCAAAGTTCACTTCAGCATTATGGACAAATCTCCATAACTTGTTTGGGACAAAGTTATCATTCTCAACAGCTTACCATCCTCAAAGTGATGGTTTAGCAGAAGTAATGATACAGACCCTATAGGACATGATCAGAATATTCTGTGCTTATGGGCTAGAATTCAACCTTTCTGATGGTTTTACCCATGATTGGTGTACACTAATACCAGCTCTTGAACTAGCATATAAGACATCAATCCATTCTTCTACTGGCAAAACACCAGCAATGCTAGAAAAAGGTCCCAATCCAAGACTTCCTTATGACACCCTCAAAAAGGACTTAGTGGATATACATCCAACAGCAAGGAGCTTTAAAATAATGTTTGACAAGGCAAGACACCATGCAAACAGATGTATGCAAGATTCTTTCAAATATGCAAAAGACAGATGGGATAAAAGTCATAAGCCACCTGATTTCAAAATAGGAGAATTGGTCCTAGTATCAACCCTTAATTTCAATAACATAAAAGGCCCAAAGAAATTGAAAGATTCCTTTGCAGGACCATTTATGATAAAGCACTTTATGGACCCAATTCTGTCCAATTGGAACTCACAGGTGAACTAATGAACAAACACCTAGCTTTCCCTGTAAGTCTGATAAAACCTTACAGTTCAAGTGACAAGGAGTTATTTCCACTAAGAAATAAACCCCACTTGAAATTCCCCCCTTGGAAGAAGGAGAGGAAAAGAAAATAGTAAAAGTCCTTAAAGAAAGAAGGACAAGAAACAAAAAAGAAAGGGAACACCTTGTAAGGTATAGAAATTCAACTCAAGAAGATGAATGGCTACTTGAGAAAGATATAACAAATGCTGATAAACTACTAAGAAGGTTCAGACATGAAAGAAAGCCTGAAAAATAGAAAAGTTAAGCATTATTGAGCTTCAAGACTGACAAAGTCTAATGAAGAGGTAGGACAGTGGATGATACCCTAATTACACATATCAGATTGTGGTACAATCTTTTTTGGTGGTAGGGAATTTGAGCCTTTGAGATATGACCACATACCCAATAAGGTCACAAGAAAGACTCACAATAATTATACCTTTAAGATAATTATACTAAAATTACTTAGAATAATTATACATTAAAAATAATTACTTTAGAAATACAAAAATTCCGTAAATTGGTGCAAAAATTGGTTTAACTTAAAACCCAATGAATAAACATGTGAAATTAATTACTCCATTGGATTCTTCATGGTAAAATACACATATACCATTTTTATGGCATATCTGTAAAGTCAATATTTAATAAGTTATAAGTAATAATACCTTATAAAAACCACAAATCCTTATTTATTTAGAAAAACTAATGATACAACATGTAAAATAAATGGTACCATTAGATTTTCCATAAACATCCACACATAAAACAATTAATAAGCTAAGCTTCAAAACCAATATTTAAGGAATTAACCTGAATATATGCACTTTTTTGGTCAACGCACATATTCAAGGAGTTTAGCCAATATCTCTTGAATTATACATGATAGACTGATGAACCAAAAATAAAGTCATCATGTAATTACTGTAGGAACACAGATAAGAAGTTTATTTCACAAGTTATAAGCAATGTTAAAATGTGTAAGGAATTATTGATTAAAATCAACAGAGCTGTTTTGAATGTAACAGCCAAGTTTGTGACAAGTGCAAATTGTTTTAGGGAGACCCATTTTTTGCACCAAGAGATTTTTTAGGGAATGAACAATAGAGGTGCAGGAAATTGAAATGGACTAGTGTGGTTATGAGAAGGTTTTGGGGGGACAAGTGAAATCAAAACAGCTTTCAAGTGGACAAAAACATAGCTTTATTTATATTATGGCACAAATTATGACCAACAGTCATAATTTGATGACCTGTGTACAATTACAGCCAAAGCTGTATTGTAAATGGACCTCATTCAAATATTGTTTTTTCTTTATCTGAGTGGGTCTGATTACATTTCCAGGAGACAAACCAATTACGCCCGTAATTGGTTGGCAAGTGGTACAAATTATGACTGGCGGTAATAATTTGACAAGCTGTTTATGATTACAGACAAGCTGTATTGTCAATGGACCTCATTCAGATACTTTTTTTCCTGTATCTGAGTTGGTCTGATTACATTTCCAGGAGACAAACCAATTACGGCCATAATTGGTTGGGAAGTGGTAAAAATCAAGAACAGAGGTCATAATTTGACCACTTGTGTATGATTACAGACAAGCTGTATTCTGGCTGGACCTCCATCAGATACAGTTTTGTCTGTATCTGAGTGGGTCTGATTGGATTTCCAGGAGCCAAGTGGTACGGATTATGACCAGCGGTCAAAATCTCACTCTGATGACATTGTGCGGACACAAATTTATTGCAGTCATAATTGATTTACATTTTGAAGAAATTATACTGGTGGGCTAAATCTCTCACCCACCTACAGGTGTGACTGTATGATCTAATCTACTTACCCATGTATTTGAAGGAGGATTCTAAAGATACACATCTACTGACACTTAATTCTGCCCTTAATGTGTAATTGAGGTTTATTTCTAGCAGATCTGCAGCTTTCTTTCCTTGGAAACCACAAAAATCATTTCTTCTCTATTTCTATGTCCTAAAACCCCACTTCAATTCATTGGGACCTGTAATATAAATAGAGCTGTTTTTCCGGTGTTTTCCTTAATTTCCTCTGTTTTTAACTTGTTTTGGCCATTTAAATCCCTCTCATCTCAACATAATATCCAATACTGAGAATCCACCCCAACCATCTGATTCAGATGTCTCATTTGATGAAATGTTTCATAGGGCTTTTTCAAATACCACAGAATTTAATTCATCATTATATTATCAAGATGAGGCACCATGTTATTCATCCATCAATTGATTGTCCACCCCAAACCAAAGTACTGAACCCCACAAATGTTATGATCTTTTTCACTACCTCAATTCTCCAAATATAGTCCCTCCAGCTCCAATTACTCATAATCACATCTTCCCTGCCCCCCACCAAACAACATAAATGGAAGCCCCTTTCAGCTTGGTAAATTTTTTCTTCCCCACATAATCTCATACCCAACCTTTTTTGATAATGTATTTTTACAAAAATTTATTACATATCACAAACACACCAAACATGAGTTTATGTAACCCACACCCAAATACTCCATGAACCCTTCCCCACCCTCATTCATAGAATTTGACATGAATAACCCCCCCAATCAAGTACAATCTATCTCACCAATTCTTTCTTCTGAGCTGGCTCACCTCTCCCATGAAGAATTTTCTCTCAATCATCACCATATCAAGAAAATTCTCAATAATGCCCTTTCCGAAGCTGGAAAGAATCCTGTATCAATTGAGATTAAGGATTATTTGAAAAAGGGCCTTAAATTGATTTCTCAAAAAGAACATGGTAATTATTATTCTTCATGTCTGTCCTCAATTTTCTATTAATTTAATCTCCCTTCTTGTAGAATTTTCTTCATCATAAGAAATTGGTCTCATAGATGGCAATGTTGAAGTTATTGAGAGAGAAGTTCCATCCATACACTCATCCCAATAATCCTATTTGGAGGAGGTTGTTCCTGATGGAAATCACAAGAAAAAACGGAAAATTCAAAACAAACCACCACCAAATATTTGTAGGTTTATGCAGCAAACTGTTACCTTTAATAATACTCAAGAGGTAGTTTCTATGAATATGTCTTCTACTACATCAACCCTTCATACCAATTCTACCCCCCCAAATGATCAACCCCCAATTGTTATCAAACACCCAATCAAATGACCTCCCCTATTATTTACCATCTACCATTGTCAAACCCCCTGTTCCCTCAACCATTCCACTTGAGACTCCCACCAACCCCCCAATCATTACTGAGGAACAAATTCCTAACCCTTCCATACCCAAACATCCACCAATTGTCACCCCCAGAAGATGTTCACAATGTGAATCTCCTCATTTTAGCAATGACCCCTCTTTTGAAGTACCAGCCAATAGCATCCCCAATTCTCCATCTCAGGTTCATTCACTGACTCCAAAAAATGAAATTATTCAAGAAGAATTACATGTTTCAATAGCAGAAAGTAATAACAGTCCAAATTTTCCTTCCCAAATTCCTTCAAATACAACCACTCCAATTAATTCCCCAACACCCCATGTTGTATCATCACCAATGCACATTAACCATGTAAAAAGCTCCCATACACTATCTGCTCCTCATTTTGAAAATCCCAAAAACAATCTTCTTACTTCTCAATCAAATCCATCTACCCCATCTCATGCTCCAACTCCTGGCATCAGAGACCCATCTAATCATCTCTCTCATGTGGGCCCATCTCCACCCGTTTTGCATGAACCTCACCAAAATCCTCCTCCATCACTCAAACCTCCAGAATCACAGCCTCTTGACTCCCCCAATGATCACTTCCCTATGTTCACTGATGAATTTCAATCAAAATTTTGTGAGCTTTTCAAAACATTCACCCATGGATGCCCCACCCAGGCCAAATATCAAACCACATTTGAAGCAATTGAGTCACTGGTTTCCTGGCACCACCAAAATTTGAGCTCTGAACAGCCTGCAAACGGGAATTTCAATTTTAAAAAGTTCTCTTCCTCATATAGCAAATGGATTGATGAGCTTTGTGATAATAGTTAGCTTAAAATTATACCCCTCCAATGAACTCATGTTGATAATAGATTTCTCCAGGTGCTCCATTTCTCCATGCCACTAAAGATAAATTTTACATTACATCCTCAATATTTAAGATTCCACTCTATGAACAAGTCACTGCACCTGAAATTCAGACTTCACTACCATTTTCACCTGACCCCAGCATTTGTAATGAAAAGCACCATTAAGCTCATTTTGTGTGTCATCTAATCTATATGTTGCAGCCAAGATCATTCACCATCACTGCTTGGGCAAAAGTCATTTCAGCTTCAGTCTCAGCAACCATGGATTAATTTTGCATCCCAAAACCTCCTTTACCCCCTCAAGCACAAATCAATGAGGTCAACATTTACCTGGACATGATTTCATACTTTGAAGGCCTCAAAAGACCCTCAATTTCACCAGTGGAACTGATTTCCATGGCATGTCAAAGTCCAAGTGGCTCAAACAATGCTGAAGAATCATTCAATATTTTTTCCAACTCAGATCAACAGTTAAAGATTTTTCAAGACCTCATTTTAGACGTCATGATTTCTTATGTCATATTCAAAGCACAAGCCTCCCTTGACAATGTTTCCCCTAAACACACTGAACAATATAAACATGTCAAAAAGAGAAAGGCCCTCCATTCTAATAAACAAATCTCATCAGTAAGAATCCATCCAGCTCCTCAAGTGGTGCCCTCTAATGGTGACAAGGATCTCCAAGTTGAAACTGCCAAGAAGAAGTTGGTTGAATACCATAGCTGTCATAATTTCCTTCCTTTTGTTTACTATTTGATATTAGTTGTCAAGGGATTATTCACTGCACATAAGGCTCATTGGAATTTTTCAATTTCCAATGCCATGCTCATACTATGCTCTTTTCATCTTATTCATCAACATCTTAAGCCACCTCCACCCAAAGAGCCAGTTTGTAAAAATCTATCTTTTCATCTTAAATCATTTTTTCTAAGGGTATGAAACCATTCACTGATGTCCAACTTGTTTGCCTACTTTCATGACATCAATTGGCTCAATATCTTACAAGTTATTTTTTCAACCAATTCAAAGCACAAGCCACTGTGACATCACTCCTTCCACCCTCACACCTCTGATGCTTTACCTCCTGTTTCTAATTTACTTACACATGATATTTTAACCATTGTAATTAATTTCCTATTACAAGAAAAAGTTAAATCTTTTCTTCTTTTATATTTTACATGCATTTAATTTTAGAATAGCTTTATTTTGGAACTCCCTTTTCATTTTTGATTTCAAAAAAAAAACCTCATCTTTTCTAATGACCATACCATGCTGACTTGAAATGCATTATTGCCAATAAGTTAAGTCAATTTCATCATTATGTTTATTTACTTTGTAAGAAAAATTATATTCCCATTTAATCATTCTTTCTATTAAATCTTTACCCTTTTTTCAATTTCTTAAGCCACATTTGCCAACCCCAAATCAAATTTCAAATCAACTCTGAACCAATTTTTACCACCCATTAATATTTATTTGTTTTTTTCCTTACTTATATCTTATTTTGTTTTTATTATATTTTCCTTTTTTTTCATTCCAAATGAATCTTTGTTTTGGATGAAATTGTAGTAATTCTGAAACTTTATTTTCCATACAATCAATTCCTTAACAATTTTTTTCCAGCACAATACCCATGTAATTTTTTTTTCTAAAATTTATTTTCAATAAATCATTAGTACCTTCCAATTTTCAAACACTTTTTTATTATTTAATTTTATTTAAGCCATCAATTTATAATATCTAAACAGTTTTCAATTTTGTTTCAAAAACTTAATTAAACTATTAGTATGACTACTTTCAGTTTATAACAACTCAAATTTATCAATTTAGCATTTAACATAATTAATTCATTTATTTTTTTCAATTGATAATCTTAATGAATTCACTTTCAATAATTTAAATGAACCCATTGTGATTTGATTTCAATTGTACTTATCAATTAAATCAACTAATATAATTTATTTTTCACACAACCAAATCATTTTTTTTTCAATAAATTAAATTCCATTTTCAATAGTTAAATTTCATTTCCGATTTACATAAATTTTTTTCTCAATTAATTGATTAATTGATTCATTGAAATTTTTTAATTGAAAAAATTGATTAATTGATTCATTGAAAGTAATTAATGAAATAAATTAATAAATTGATTCATTGAAAATAATTAATTAATTGATTCATTGAAATTTATTAATTAATTAAATTAATGAATTGATTCATTTCAATGAATGAATTAATGAATCAAATTGATTCATTTATTCATTGCAACTAATTAATTAATTAAATTAATTAATTTATTCATTTAAAATAACTAATTGATTCATTGAAGTTAATTGATTGATTCGTTGAAATTAATTAATTAATTTAATTATTTACTTGACTCATTGAAAGTAATTAAATTAATTCATTAATTAATTAAATTAGTTAATTGATTCATTGCAATTAGTTAATCCATTAAATTTGAATTTTAACTAATTAATTAAATTAATTGATTCAATTCCATTTCAACTTAATTAAATTAATTCATTCAATTCAATTTCAAATCAAGTAAATGAATTAATTAAATTAGTCTGTCAAACTAATTATTTCAAATTCAATAATTCATACTTTCTCACTTAAGTTTCTTTTTGATTTCATTTAAAATTGGTTCAATTACTTTAATGTTTTTTAATTTTTTTGGAAATGATTTTTCTATCTTGATTCTAAAACTCATCTATCAAATCTCATACTTACCGGAATCATAGCCTTTTTTAATTCTCTACTCTTAATTAATTTTCTTCCAACTATCTAATGTTCCATCTATTACTCTTTTATCAAATAATCAAATTAAATGATTTTTTTAAAAAATAACTGTATGTATGGGAGTACGTTGAAGAGTGGCTAAACTCATTGTAAAATGGGGCTAACATTTCAGTTCTTTTTTAAAAAAAATCATTCTCTTAATTATTTTTTTTAGTTATTTCCAACTTTTTAGTTTTTAATTCCCATTATCATGCCTAGAGAATTAAAACAAAAATCTTTTAGAATGCAAAATAGAAAGGCTATTATTTCTGATTCTCAAAGATATCATCAACACTCCCACTGAAAAGAAACAAAACAATTAGGTATTGATTTACAAATCCCTTATCTTACAAAATGCAAATTTATATATGATGATTACTTCAATCCCATTCCTCTCAATTATCACAGTAGAAAAATTCTAAGACCTATCTTTTAAATTAAAACTCCTATTTATAGAAAATATATTCAAGGAAACTATTTTTCTTTAGATTTTGGTTTTACAATTTTGAATGATCATCATCTTTCAGATTCTCCTTTTAAAACATTTGCAATAGTACAATTTATACCTTTCACAAAGCTTAATAAATCTGAAAATAATGAGATTAATTTTTCATCTACCTTTTTATTTCAATATAAATATTTTTTAAATAAACTCCAAGAATCAGGAAATAAAATTTGAGGCACTATGCATGCTATTGGATGGAGACCTCCTAGGCTTGGAGATTTCACTATTGGAAAATATATTAATCCCACTACTATTTCTAAAAACTTGGAAGCTTATAATACATTAACATTACAACTTTCTAAAATTCAGAATATACTCAAAAATTTGTTTTGAAAGTTTTCCTCAACACTTTTTCAAAATAATTGTAATAAGATGCAAGAATTTAATATTCCTAGTTTTGATGCATTAGATTTTGCTGATTTCAATTCCACTTCATTTGCTAATCAATTAACTTTTACTTTTGATAATTTTTCTAATTTTCCTCATGTTGATAAAACTGATTGTTCTGACTGTGCTTATTTTTTATCTATACCTATTTCCAAATTAGATGGTAGTTTGATTTTTTCTCATTTTGTTTTTTTTACTGAGCTCCTTGTTTTTGCTGACTACACTACAAACATTAATCTAACTGGTAAAGAACAAGGCATAGTACAAATGGTTTGGAAAGCTAAAAATAAAATAAATTTCACTTTATATCCTGAAGGTGGTATCAGTAATTCCTTTACTCAATTATCTATGTCCTTGCAAATTTCACAAAAAGCATATGGTATTTTGAAAAATCTACAATAAGGAAAGATTAAGAAATTTACAGTAGATAATCATTCTTCTATTATTGAAAGCCTTGCTTTGACTTCTACATAGTACATCTTATTGGATCATTTTTTTTTCTATAGCCCATTTTGATTTTAACAATTCTTTACTATCAATTCAACAAAAAAAACAAAAACTTTACCATCATCAACCATCTTAGCAATCATCACACCATTCACATCTTCAAAAGCATCAAATTATTCCCGCTCAACCTCAATGAATTCAGAAATCTCAACCCTTACAACCACAACATCATCTTTAAAAATTAAAATTAAAATCATGAAATCAATCTTAATTCTTTGGATCTCAAGCTTGATTTTGATTGATTGAATTCTTCAATCTACGCCTAGGATAAATCAAATCTTTAAGAAATTTCAATCATCTTCTTTTTAACAATATCTCTTCATTTAACTATTAATACTAACAAAAACTATCCTCCTGCAATTTTGATCCCCAACCAAAATTTACCAATAATCCCTATCACCACCTAAAATATTAATAATATTGTCTACATCATTAAATCTACTATAACACAAATTATTAACTTCATCATCCATATCACCATCATCATCATCATTGCTAGAATAAATTTTCAAACAAATCCTATTTCAGAAATCTCTTGCAAATATAAATCTAAATTTATCCATCTATCCATCTGTAGCTCAAACTGTGAGCCTTTGAGATATGACCACATACCCAATAAGGTCACAAAAAGATTAAGAATAATTATACCTTTAATATAATTATACTAAAATTACTTAGAATAATTATACATTAAAATTAATTACTTAAATATACAAAAAATACCATAAATTGACACAAAAATTGGTTTAACTTAAAAACCAATGAATAAACATGTAAAATAAATTATACCATTGGATTCCCCATGGAGAAATACACATATACCATTTTTATGGCATATCTGTAAAGTCAATATTTAATGAATTATAAGGTATAATACCTTATAAAAACCATAAAATCCTATTTATCTCAGAAACCAATGAAACAACATGTGAAATAAATTGTACCAGTGGATTCCCCATAAAATTCCACACATAAAACAATTAATAAGCTAATTCTCAAAGTCAATACTTAAGGAATTATCCTGAATATATGCACTTTTTTGGTCAATGCATATATTCAAGGATCATAGCTAATATCTTCTAAACTATACATGATAAAATGATGAACCAAAAATAAAGTTACCACTTAATTACTGTAAGAATACAGATATGAACTTTATTTTACAAATTATAAACTAGGTTAAAACCTATGATGAAATATTGATAAAAATCAACAGAGCTGTTGACCACTTTGTTGTGAAAGTGGTCCAAACTTAAAAAAAAAGTATACAGTTGGATTCTACTAGTTCATTCGTGAAGAATGATGTAATTTTTATTATTAAATTCAGGGTATAACCCCCTGAAATCAAGGTTTGAAGTTTAAAATATTGAATTTCGACAGAAAAGATGAGTTACAAGAAAAATCATCAAAATTAGAGTTTTGATGATGTAATGATAAGCTCTTGGAAGCATAATAAGGTTATGCCAGGCTATCAGAATTCACTCTCTTAATTGCTTTAGCGTGTAAATCTTAAAAGCTATTGAAGATCAAAGTTTGAGCTTAAATTGAGCAGTTATGATCACCTACTGTAACCTTAAATTAAGTTTAACAGTCACAAGAGTGATAAAATTGGTGAATACTATTAGTTTATGATTAAAACTAATAAAATACACGAAATTTGGGGTTCTGCCAAGCCTCTGATGTCATCAAACTTAAAGTTACAGTGATAACTTTAAATAATGGTGCAATAATGATGTAAGATGGTGTGATCATGATGTAATCACCCTCAAACCTTAAAATATTGATCAATTCCAGTGGATATGATCAGTACACCTCTACTAGAAGCCTGTTGGACTCTAGGAGGGAGGTATTTACTATAAATAGAGCTCTTTTTACTCTATTTTCCCCTCAGACGCATCAAAAACATTAAAATCAATTAAATAAAAGGTAATTTCTTTATTCTTTATATATAAAACTCTTATATTATTAAAGACCAAAGACCATCTTATTATTAATCACCACTTTTACGTGATTAAATCAATTTTTTAATTGTTTTTGTTATAAATCTCTCTATAAACTCATTTCCACGTAAAATCAAGAATTTTAGTAAAAATTCTTTATTTTTTATTGTAAATACAATTTGAAAAAGTTGTATTATATTCTTTTGGCGTAAAATATCTCAAAATTATTATCTTAAGTATTAAAAGTAGGTTATTTCATCTTATTATAATAATTTCCCTCTTATTATTACTCTTAATAATTCTTATTTAATATAAATAGTATTTATATTAATATATAACTTTAATATTGGTAATATTATTGTTATTAATTGTTTTTTATTCATAAAAAACAATTTTTTACGCCTTTATCATTTGTTTGTAACAATAATAAAGAGCTTTATAATATATTAATTATTTTATATTAATATATTATTTTCAATATTATAATCTTATATAATATTAATTATATTATTATATTTATTTAATAATATAATATTTTTACGCCATAATAATAATATTTCTTTATTATTATTATTATTTTAATCTAATTTATTTCAATTATAAGGACATTCAGAGTACAATAAGTAATAAATTAGTAATTTTTACTTATTGTTTCATAGTCAAAACTTACACAAACCGTAGCCTTAATATTCAATCGTCATGTTCCTCCACCAACAATTTCAAATTGTCATAAGTCTGGTAAACCAATTGGCTGTAACTCACAGCTCTGTCAACCATCCTCTTCATGCTCATCTCACAGCTGATCTTATCATCAATTTGTCATACTTGACCTCTTCCTCCTTCTTTACTTTCTTTGATTTATATACCTAATCAATCACATTGGTCCTTTCTCAATCTCATGTTTCTTCTTATCTTAACCCGAAGGATATTCTAATCCTTAATCAACAACCCCTCATTCATCCAGCTCATAACCTCTAAGATCAAATTAAGCAACCATAATGTCCAATAAAAACAATTAAACAGCAAAAACATTATTAACAATTATCACACCATCAACTTCCTCAACAAAATTCAAACATTCAAGCTCAACCTCAATCTCAAATGCCATCCAGCCCCTCAAAACCCTCAGAGATTGGTGATTCTGTTATTGTTAGCATGAAAGATTGTTATCATCTAATGAAACATTTACTTTATTCAGCCAAATCTCATAGATATTGTAAGATGTGGTTATGAAACTGATTATAATATTAGTATTAATCAACAGTACTATGTCTGTTCTTATGAAATATAATAATAAAATATTATTATAACCACAATGAAATAATTAAAGAATTATTTCTTTCACGTGTTAAGCACTACTAGTGATTTTAACAGTGAGCAAGTAATTGTCTACAAGAATCAATTACAAGAAGAATTTAATAATAAAAACTTCTTTTATTAAAATAATAAAATCATTTTAATATATAATTATCTTTTGCAAGAATAATTATAAAGATAATCCTTGAAGAAAACTATTACTAGAGAAAAACTTTAAGAATTAAAGATAAATGACTCACTAATACTCCAAAGAACTTATTGATAGATAAAAGTAGAGAAATTTGATGTAGAATTGTGGATTTGAGACATCAAAATGATTTATAGCAGGATTACAACAATATATAGTTGGATTCTATGATTTCACGTCATTCTGATTGATTCTGAAAGAGTTAAAACACTTAAGAATAGTTTAACTAATACTTACTTGTTGGTAACAATGATATAAAATGATAATAAGATGATGATGCAGAAAAAACAGCAAGAGAAGGCCTCTTTTAAGTCAACAACAGCTCACAGAGGCATGCCATGGAGAAAACTGAAAACCAATGAGTGAGAAAGCATTAAGTCCTTTTTGATTAGTACTTACATCATCTGTTGTCACATAAAATTGTCATAATTGCTTAATTGATGCTTTTACGTGACTACCAACCCCAATATGGTTAAGAATAAAAGGAGTAACATTTGTAAATCTTTTTTTATTCCAAAGTAATCATTGATTTCCCAAATTTATCAATGTTATTGACAATTTCATCACAGGTTGTATTTACTGTGAATTTTTGAAGATTCAGTGTTTCACGTAGAATAACCAAAAATGGACTGTAAGTAAAACTTTTAATTTTACTACTAAAACTGTAATTCTTTTTGGTTGTACCATAGATAATAAAGTTCTCAATTGGTCCTGAAAATTTCAGAAAGATTCATTAAGATTTGTATTTTTAATGAATTTTTGAAGTCGTTACCTCATTTCTACGTAGAATTGCAAATATCAGTGTTTGACTGGTTGTTATGAGGTAAATCAATGGATACTAGTCCAAAAAGGATTTTAATTACTCTTTTGGGGTTTATCCATGGAAAGTCATTAGTAATTGACATGGTTACAGGAGTGTAAGTAGCTTTTTACCTCCTTGGCACGTCAAAATAGCAGGTTATTTGCTATTTTCTGGTGTTTTACAGTAGTTGTAACTTGGTAACCAAGTTCCCAAAGAGGTTTAGTTTACCAATTGGGTCAAGATCAGCCATGGAACCAAGCTTTGGAGCTATCCACGCCTCTGGGGCCTCAGAAGTTGGGTACCCTGGCTCTCTTTGATGTCTTTTGTCCCCCTTGCTTATTTTTCACGTAAAAAATAGAAATTTAAGCTTCAAGTGAGATATCCACTATGGGTGTACCAAAAGTGCATGTAAGAATACCATAATATTAAGTGCTTAAAACATGTATAACACTATTCTTAGTGTATATGTAACATGGGATTTCTCACTTTCCCATTATTTTGGCGTAAAATCAAGAAAAACAAAAATTTTCAAGGATCTTTTATGTGGTATTAATGATGTGGTGTTGAATTATTTTCCATATTACCACCTCAAGGAGTTGATTTGAGCTTATTCACTCTATGGAGCTACCCTAGGTGAATTTTTGTGTAGAATCCAAATCTGGCCTTAAATCCATGGATTTACTTACTCAATAAAAAGTTATTCATCTTTTCTGAAATCAAAAATGATGAATTTTGAATATATTCATGATTTATGAGTTATGTATAATTCAAAATTTGTTTTTAAGATAATTGTGGCCTATTTGGGTATGTAAAATATACCTCAAGGCTCACAGATATTGTTTAGATAACGATCTCACGATTTCAACTGATTCTCACTCATCCTCACGACCACTTTCAGCCGATGAACCGACTGAAACTGAAACTGATATGTTAGTGGTTCATCATGTTGATTGGACAACATCATTGGTGATTTTAGGGTTTTGTCATCTGCACTCAGCTTTGCTCCCAACTTCAACCAAATATTCAATTCTTGTTTTTGTGAAATTTTACACTGCTGGCCCATCTGGTTGACATTCAAATTGAGGACTTGTTCCAACAGTTTTTGGCTCAACTGGATTCTTTGGGCATTTCCACACTATTTTGACTTAGGTTTAATTTTATTGTCATGTATTTGTTTTAGAAATTTCCATAATATTTCTTTGTGAAAATGGGTGCTTTTCTTTTTCAACTAAATTTTTGACATTTCTATTGAGATTCTTGGTACATTCAATAACAAACAAATCTATTCTTCAATGCGATCTAAACTATTATATGCGTTAATACTTGTGGTAAGTCCAAAGTATTTGACAAATTATTTTCATTGTATATAATTTCTTCTCTAACATAATATATCTTCATCTTTGTTCTTTGTGCTTTATATCTTATACAGTGTGTTCAAAAATGATTTACTGTTTCTGGTCTTTGAAATTTCTCACATAGTGGATTGCTACGTAATCTAAGTTGAAACATATGATCATTCAGTGTTGAGTTTTCTCATTTCAATTGATAAAAAATTGATGTTTGGGCCTTTCCTAATTTGTTTAGTTCTCTTGCTAATACTTTTTGACTGCATTTATGTATTGCACAATTAGCAAAACAGGGAATCCAAGATGTTGTCCCTTATTGGGATGAAGACTCAAAATGACAGTTGCATGTCATGGGCAACCTTGGATAAATCGTTACACTCGAGTTTGAGATTGTAAACAATCGATCAATCAATTAATGTAATTGGCATTCTCATGTAGTCTATAATTTGATTGGAAGAGAGCATGAAACCAAGAATTACAGTATTAATTGACTTTTTGTTGAAGGGGCTACAAAAGTCACTAAAGCTGTCAACGACCACCAGATCCGCTGACTAATAATTCCAATGGCAGATCATCATGGTGATCAGCTAATTCTCAGCTACAATCAATCAGCAGCGAACTCATATTTGATAGTTGAACTTAATTTACCCAACTTTATTCTTTGATTGGATCTCCTTTTTGACATCAGTGCCTTCTTCACTCAACCCCACCCTCAATCATCCCATTCACAAAGGATTCGTGTTTTTCATCAAAAGACTTCCAAATCAACACCGCAGGATGATCAACTGGCTTCTAGTTTTTCATATCGCATTGACACAATCAAGCCAAAGCTTATGCTCATTTCTGATCCTGAATAGAGCAATAGCAATGCTGTTTATTTGAAAATTGAGAAAACTTCAGTTGATCAACAAAGTGCTTTAATTGCTGCAATCTCAGACATTAAGATGTCTTTTGGAACCATGAATGACAGGCAGAGTAGTGTGAACTGTGTCTCCAGCAAAAATGCTTCAATCTTGATTCAGGCTCATACCACACCACTAGTCCTTGGACTTTTGTACCAACACTTTTTATTAATATATTCAGTCTACTGTAAAGCCCTTGATTTCCTGCATGCACCTCACCAAGGAAAAATCTCAAAGGATTCAAGGCCCAAAACACCCAAAACCATTTCCAGAAGCTTGTCTCTTTGTTTGACCTCACAGCCTACAGCAGCTACTAATATCACCACCTAGTCACAAAAGGTGTGAAACTTTCTTTTTTTAAATTTTTTGAAGAATAATTACAGCTAAATCATTAACGGGCTCAAGCTTTATTTAAAGGTTGATAAGCTCCAAGTAGTACTCATTGGGGACCTTCATCAGCAACCACTATTTGACCTTAATACACAAACATTCAAGCCCAATGCATGCGACTGGTCTGACCAGGTGAGCACCTTATGTTTTTTGAAATTTCCCGGTACGGCACCTCTGTTATTTTTTGACAGAAACTGAACAATAATTGATTCAGCTTTCTCTAGATACTTCAATAATATTTGAAATCAATTGTGAATTTATTCAATTAAATTTTCTAAGTTCTGAACTAATGAACTAATGTTTTTAAAGACTAGAATTTAACCAACACTAATTGGGAACCGTTTATGGAAGCCTTGCCAATCACATTTAAGGTACGTGCATCTAATATTTGAAGGCACCATAGCTCATGTTTTCTGCCTTTATGCTTTGGATATCTTGTCTTAGTTGCCCATAATATCATTCTGTAGCTCCCGAGTCTAAAATAAGGTTGGATATGAATATTACAGCTACTTTCATTGACCTAATAATGACAGGTACGGATATTTGGGGACGGGAAGGCAAAAATGTTTTGCATCAAAAGTGTGGCATAGTGTTGCCGTATTTCATTAAGAATCTCACCGGTTATCCTCTAAAAGTCTCAGTAGAATCTGAGGACAAATTTCACAAAGGCAAGGAATACCTAGTAGAAGATGGTAAGAGTATCCGGTGGCGGTTTGAAGATTCGAAATTAATGCGCGAGGTGAGAGTTTATAAGCTTTTCATATGCTATGAGGATTAATTGACTTCACTTTTTCAGAGCGTCATGCTTCCTACTCAAAGCAAATTGCGCATTGTATTGAACAGGGAAAGATGGGAAGCTGTGAGTGGCATTTAAGTGGTCAGGGAGAGTGATGAAGTTTACCCTCCTTGTCCATCATTGGATGGAGTTACCCACTTTTTACTATGTCATGTAGCAATCCGAGATACTGTCAAAGAGGTAACCTTTTGGTCAGATTTTCAAGTTCCAACTAACACCTTTCTCCCCATTGAAATGTGCGTCGTTGGTGATGCGGGCTCCATCATACACCAGCACTACAACATTGGTAAATGCTTATGTTTTTTTGTCAACCTTTTCAATACACCAATGATGAATTTATCTATGATAGTTCCTGGCGGCTTATGTTCTGTACCCATTGAAGCGGCATATCATGAAAGAATCAAGATTCGGCCCGATTGTCAGCTCTGACAGGGAAATTTTTATAGTAGAGATTGCTGACTGATATTTGATATCTGTATTAGCTGGATTCTGTTTTAAGTGGTGCAAAGAAGCATTGGCTTGGAAAGACCTGGTGAAACATCCAGTCCGCACCATAGCATGTCAATCTATTGACCTTGAAGAACCTGCCCAGTGTTTTACTGCTACTACCATTTATGACAAAGAAGATAGCACTGTTTGGTAAGCAATTTTCAAAACTTAAGCCTCTCACGTTACCTGTAAACCTAAGTAGAAATTGATAGGTATTATCCCAAAATTGCTTTGCGTTGGAGGCCTCCGATTGAAATTGAAAATCTGCTACCGTTTGATATTAAACATTATCTATTATTACGGGGGGTTGAATTCCAGGATGATGGTGTTGTGGGCTTGAAGCGCAGTGAATATTCCATTGTCAATACAAACCACCCTGAAGATTTCCCTGTAGAGAATTGGTTGATATTGGAAGATTAAGACAGCCTCAAAGTTCAATGAGGTCTTCATTTTATGCGGGTTCCCTTATGCCACTGAATCTACATCATCCAATGCTGACATTCCTTTGTTTGGGGGCTTTTTAGGTGTTACCCCGTCTCAGGAGGAACTTTTAAGATCCAAATTTATTGCCCTTATGCAATTATTAGTGAGCACCTATGCTGCTATTGTTATTGGTCTGTTTCTTAGTATTTGTTTATCATTGGCCGTGGCAATTTTTAGATAAAACAGGCCTTAATCATTCAATAGGTTCTAAGCCTTTTAGATGTTCACCCAAAAGTGTAGCTGGTCAAACCCTTTGTGGCAGTAAGTGCAATTTTGCTCATTGAATAGATGCCGAAAATGTTGAAAAAGACACTGATACAAACTCACACTAGATGCCAGCCATCGTAAAGAGCCGCTTCCTTTTTTATTTTTGAATCTAGAAGATGACAAAAGGAACGGCGCTGTTTTGTGAGTGGGATTTCAAATCGTCAAACGTTGGCGGACTATTTTGATAAGCAAAAAATATTTAATGACCTACTTTTAATGAAACAGGCTCTTAACTTTGATGTTGTAGGAGCAAATCGGGAACTTACGCTGCAAACTTCAACTAAAAGATCAGAGTACCGTGTTGGCTTGAATGTCTCAGAGGGACTTGGAAAGGTAAGCGACACTTAGTTTTTTTATTATCAAGTTAGGTAAATTTCTCGCTGAAACGTTTTAACAATAGTTCCAATCTACATGAAGAAAGCCAGTTGCATAAAGAATATAGGGGTATCAACACAGCTCATGTTTTGAACAATGATAGTGAGCCACTCAATACTTGAGCTTAAGTCAAATCGTCCATTGTGAATTTAGTGTTGGTTTTGAAAGAAAATTTAACTATTTCTACAAAATTAGACAAAAAAGATTAAAGGTAATTAATTATTAATGAATGATGGATTAAAGAAAAATAATGTCAAACACAATGGTATACGACTCTTCCATTCTAAATTCAAGATAGCCTTTCTAAAATTCAGAATGTTACTATATATTAAATTGATCATTGTCCCATCACATCACATCTTAATGAAATGGTAATTGAAATTATATACAACCTTGGATATTTCTTAAGGAGTAAGTAAAATGATGAAAACCAAAAAGACATGTTAAAAAACATGGAATTTTTCAGAGAATATAGTAATTGGGTTTTTGAAAGGCAAAAAATTTGATATTACAAACAAACATACCTTATAAAATGTTTTAGTATAAATATGGGTCATCTGAGAACAATATAGAACCATGTCTGGTATTGATGAAAATTCTTCTCACATAAAAAAATCTCAGAATCAAAATCATGATGTGGAATTAAGTTGATAAGCTTATAAGACAGCCATGGAACTATTTTTTATATGAAAATAATCCTTCCTTTAAAAAAGGAATTAATCCCCTGTTCTCAGGTCCTATATAGTTAATTCAGGCACTCTTGCTATTTCATTTATTACATAATTTTCAAAACAATAATGACAAAGATACAAAAAAGGCTCAATAATATATATACAAGATTAATCTTTGTAAATTTCTTTCATGAAGAGAGAATTTGCAGATAAAATAACTATTTATCTAAGAAGCTGAGGGTAACCACAATTCCACTCTTCAACGACTTTTTGAAATGGCCTTTTTAGGATGGTAAGCTAATTTTGAATATTAATTTTATTTTTACAGTTTTAATATTCATTATTTCACCAATTCACTTTTACTGACAAATAGGCAGATCTTACATACCTTCAGGATATGAACAAATTCTGGAATGGGAGAGGAATTATGGTATTTCACTGTAAAATGTTCTGCTTTGGCCTGAAATCACTACATACTGTATGCAGTATGTTACTGAAAATTAGTGCGCCTGATTTAAAAAGATTTTGAAACAAATGGCTTGGAGAGACTCAGTCACTTAAAAGAATGCTGACTATTTTGCATATTTGCAGTAAACAATGCAAATATTTCATTTACAGGTAGAGAAACCTACAGTTTGAGAATTAACTGCTTACAGTACTACTCAATAAGGGTACTCTGCATTGAAAACACTTCTTGTCCAGCTTTTATTTGAACATAAACCTTGTTAATAAGATTTATTTTTCGTTTTTATAATTCATTTTTAAAATGTGCTAATCTTTGCTTATTAGGATTTTTTTATAAATATTACTTAATCAATGGGCAGATATTAATTTTTTGAAGTTGAGAACTGTAATGGATAATATTTTCTTTGACATTGTATTATCATCATTTCAGTTGATAATGCAAATTACTTATGGCATGTGAGGTGGTAATATTTGTTTTTGATTCTTTTAAAGAGCAATCAATGCTCAATAATAGGTAAATTTAATCTTCTTGTGATGGTTGATTAGTTTTAATTTATTTGACTTATAAGTAAAGTATTGATTTGATACTATGCTAACTTGAACATTGATGCTGAGGTATTTGTGAAAGTTTTTCCTTAACATGGTAATTCCACATGAATATAGTTCTGAAGCTAATGATGGGTAAAAATGAAGATAGAAGGAGGGATTCCTGTAAGGGACTATTTTTTTATTTTTGAGTAATGTTCATTCAATTCTAAAGAAAGGTGATTAAATTAGTAATTCAGGGATTTTTATAGAAAGATTCAAATTGATAGTGTTTATTTTTTGTGTATTACATATATATATATTTTTCCAAAAAATAGAAGAAAAAAAATGATTAGAAGAAAGAAACAAATCAGCAGTAAATATCAATTTTTATAGACATGTTTTTACTTTAGATAATTCAATTGATTGCAAAAAACTTATATTTAAAGAAACCATCACAATAACTTAAAAACTTGAATTTCTGTAATTAAAGAGATAAAATATTAAAAAAAGATTATTTTTATATAATTTTAAACTTTTCTTCATTTAAAATACAAATTAAGTTCTGTATTTGACCAAATCAACTGAAATATTAGATATCTTACTTCAAGAGATCTACTTGAAAATTACACCTCAAGAGCACTTTTTTGATTCAAGCCATTTTATAATATTTTTCCTATGCTCACGATTTCTATTTGATAGAGAATTAATTAGAAAAGGACCATGGAGATAAGGAAAATATTGGGATATTCTTTGATCTTCTTTGAGGAAAAATACACTTGAAAAGACCTGATATGCAGTTTATATTTATTATATATAGATGTATGTTAATGAAAAGATTAGCATAAACTTGTGTACCCTCAATTTGATTGTTAAACATTCTTTGAAAAGAGAATGAAACTTAATTTTCACATTTCAATCAATGAGTAAAGAAGTGAGTGAAGGATTTTCCACAGAAACGTTAGGTTCTATACTTATGATTTAATTGTGATTAATTAAAAAATTAACAAAAATAAATGCTTATCAGCTTCATTGGTAATGGTAAACATCTCTAATCGATTTCTCAGATATCTACGTATTATCACCTTCATTGGCTCAAAATAATTTGAAACCTCATGGGGGATATTTGAGCCCATTAAATTAATTAGTTGAAAACACTAATTCAGAATATAACACACATACATATTAAGGATTGACAAGAAGTTACAAGCCGGTAGATACTGAAAGGTTACAGAGGCTCTCCTCAGACCAACTCAAGGAGAAAAATTCACAATTAAAATGCACTTTGAGAAGAATATTGAATGGGAGCAAGCCTTGTTTCTTTTATGAAGAGATTTATGATTAGTTTTTTAGATATATCAATATTTTTGATACTAATTTTTTATATAATACTTTGAGAGGGTTCAGTTTTTTATTGTAACACTGTATTTCCAAGAACTTTAAAGTACAATAATTAAGAAAACTGGAGTATTTGTCACATTGTGATAAGGTATCAATTTTAACAAAAGAATTTTGGATAAAGTTTGATTTTTATTCAATCTGGTTATTGATTAAGTGTATAAGTCTAAATAAATGGTATTATATAGATAAAAACAAGTTCATGTAGGCTTAGAAAGCTATATCTTAAGAGAGGAAGAAAATGGAATTTATGTACATATTTACAAATCATTTTTGACTGGGATATCCAAAATCAAATCCTAAACAAATGCTATGTGAAGAAACAAAGTCTTAATAGCAGAAAAATTCAAGTTCAAATTCAAATTCAAATTCAAATTCAACTATGATATATGTGTATTTAATCTGTGTAAGTTTTTGAGATAATAATGATTAGTTATTTCATATGATTCTTCCTTTAAGCTACATTAATTGAAGCAAAAAACTACTAAACGGAATCAAAGGGCAGATTTTCTGATAAGCTATATAGTGGGATCTTTTTCTTGTGGAAAATTGAAGTTCTTGAAGTCCCTTTGATATAATTATATATGTTTACATAACAAATTATAATCTCTTGAACAACACACATTGATATGAAAACTTTCATATCTTGAATTAAAATCCATATACAGGGTGAAAGTAGATGGAATAAATACTTGAGAAAAATTGGGGAAAATTTTAAATATCTAAAATACATGGTTTTAGCTTAAATGGAAAATGTGTAACAGTACTACCTCAGGAATATAGCAATACCCCTCCCCAATCACGCCAGTGCTAAGTAAAGAATGAGTAAATGTTATACCAAGATATCAACCAAATTAAGAAGGTGATGATTTAGAGATACGTATGGAGATATGACTGAAGTTAACAATGAGTTATCTTTGAGTTAAGCATAGAGATACAGTATGAGCTAATTGATAGTTAAATTGGATACATCAGCTAATATCCTTGTAAGGGACCTGTAGGCAGGTCCAAGCACAATCCCCCCAGTGTAGGGTTCCTTTTCCCCCCCAATTTATTTTTTCCTTTAATTCCTCATCATGTATTATACTTGTAGTTTACATATGTAATTTTTTTTTTTTTTTTTTTTTGTACGGACCATCCAGGAGACCCCTCAAGATCAAGTTCCCTCAATATTGTACAGTAAAATACAGTAATAATTGATACCTCATATGTAAATCAAAGTTCACTTATGTAATACACGCGCACATTTTGACATTTTAATTGAATTCAATTGAAAATACTTCAATTCCTCATAGCTTCTAAACTAAACACAACACCTCAATTCTAACAAAAAGAAATTGATGGTTAACACCACATGAGGTGTGAATTAAATTAAAGTTTTGAGGATTTTCAATTTTTGTATTGAAAACACTGTAAACTTAATTTAAGCTTATTTAGAATTGAGTTACAAAATTTTCACTCAGAGGTGACCCCACCTAATTTTTTATAACAAATCAAATGGTGAAATAAATTTTGTATGTTTACTTATTGGATAAAAAGTTAGAATATATTTTATCTAAATTTTTACCAAAAATATTTTAATTTCATAATTTTTATTAAAAATTCATTTTTACTTAATTTTTACAAGTAAAAATGAATTTTCATAATTTTAAATTTTATCGTAATTTTATTTTTAAATTATAATTAAATTTTGATTTTTAAATATAAATTTGTATTTATATTTTTTTATTTTTATAATATGACTAAATTTATTTTATTTTTATAATATAAATAAATTCCTTTTATTTATATTTGTATTTTAATTTATCTTTTGTGGTCTTTTGGGTATATAAAAAACCTCTACAGCTCACAAGTTTATTGTCATGCCAAGGACAAAAATGGTCCTTCAGCCCTTCTCCTGACTAGGACAATCCCCTCCAGCTTCTTGGCTGGTATTTTTTTCTAAGTTTCCCTGACCAAGTCTACAGGGGAAGTAGTTTAGTGTCATGCTGAGGACCTCTTGAGTCTGCAAGGTTCTTTAAACTCCCAAGGGCAATTTGAGTTGAGTGTTTTACATTATCTTGTTAGTCCATAATTTTAAGTGATTCCTGAGTACATAATCAATCAGTGAGTAATTCTTCAGTCCATAAATCCTGACCATTTATTCTTGAAATCCATATGAGTTTCAATCCAGAATGAAAGAAGTTTCCAGGGTCTTGTGTTTTCCAAAGTTCAATCCATAAGGAACTCCTGCTTTTCCTCATGAATAATCTTCTTTTTCTTCAGTATTGTGATGATTGGTATGTGATATAATGTTTCCAAATTATATTGATATTTTTATCAAAATAATTTACTTCCTTTGGTTCTTCTGTATTTCTGTCGTATCCCTGTTATAAAAAATAAAATGAAAAATGAAGAATTATAATCATAAGATAATCTAGAATTGATTTTATAAGAGTTTTACTTTTTGGATTTCTAATAATATTATTTTGGATGAGGGCCTTCCTCTCAATTTAAAAATATTGAGTTGGTTTTCAAATTTTGAAGAAGATATGCTCTGATTCCCCAAAAACTTTCACTATAAGGGATAGTGTAAGAAATGAGTTTACCCACCCCTTATTTTTTATAGTGATTTTGATAATAATAAATAATAATACAGTTAATTCACATAATTTAATTTTTTAAATTGGACTGAATAGTATTCTTTTGTTTGATTTTAAGTATAAAATAACCTAAAAACTGATATATCTGAGTAAAAATGACACTTCAAAGGAAATAATCCTGAATCAGAATCAAGATCATATAAATCTTTGGTTAAAGGTGGTAATTTGTGCCATTTAGCAAAAATTGGTGCTCTTGAGAGTATTTATAGTTAATATTACATAATTTAATGATCATAATTTGAGTCCTTTAATCATATAATGACCCTTATGATGCCACAACTCTTCCTTTTGTAATAATCATTGTGACTCAGACTTTATTTCAAGTCCATCCCCTTTATGGTTCAGATTTTCTGTTACCCACAAATGCATTTGAGTTGTTGAAAAAATATAAACAGTGAAAAATAAATTTTGGTAAAGTTTGAAAAAACTCTTGTTTGCTTTTGAGGGGCTTTTTAAATTCCTTTTGGAAAAAAAAACACATTGAGGTGTTATTAATATGTAAATTTCCCAGATTATGTCATCAATTTATGAGTTTTTTATATAAGTAACTCCTTCAGAGTTCAATTAATGCCTTCATGGTACAAATACCTCTTTCTTTCAAGCAAGTTCCAATCAGTTTCTTTTAATTCAAGAAATATTTGAAATTAATTGATTGTTTGAACCAATTAGTTGGTGTAGATTTCTTTTTAAATCATTATTTTTGAGTTGAAAAATGAAACCAATTTACTGGCTCTTTTTTAATAGTAGGAGAGATGTAACAAAGATAATAAATAAATAGAATATTCTTGAGATCATGAATGGGATTTGCCCCTAATTCTTAATGAAAATGAATAAATTAATTTAAAAAATAAATAAAAAAAATATGTTCAGAAGGTTTAAGTCAGTACATCTTTCTAATACTTTTTTATAATGACATAAAATCAGAAAGTCAAAAAAGAAATGAAACCTTATATGGTTGATAGTCTTGCCTAGGACTTATCCTCCTTTGAATTTTTTTTGATTTCTTTAAGTAGGCAGTTTATGGTCTTGCCAAGGACCATTGGTTGATTGTTTTTCATTTTGAGTCCTTGTTGAGAATTTTTAGTGGTGGGCAGTTTATGGTCTTGCCAAGGACCATTGGTTACTTTTTTCATTTTTGATTATTTTTTGATACTTTAGGTGATTTATAGTTGATATTTGAAGGGGCAGTTTGCGGTCATGCCACGGACCTCAGAGTGATTTTTTTATTTTTGTTTATACTTTTGGTTTGAATGAAATTTGCTTCATTTTCAAAGCCAAGTTTTATGGTAAGTTAAAGCAGTTTATAGTCTTATTGCGGAATTTTTATTTTATTTTCAAAGCATTTTCTTAAGCTTATGAAATCCTGAAAGTTTTTTTTTAAATTTTGAATACCTGTAAAAGCCAAATCAAATATATTAGTATAGTTTTTTTTCAACATAAAAAGCATAAAAGACAAAATAGCATTTTAAAGCCTTACTTAGGGCTTTTTTTATTGTTTCATTGTTTTTTTAAGCCCATAAGCTTAAAGACTTGATGAGGGCTTATATTTTGTTTTTTTCATTTTATAGGTATCTTCTTTCCTTCATTCATCTCATTAAACTGAAATCAATACTTAAATTTCAGTAAAATAAACAATCAGTAATTAAAAAAATAACATAACAATGAAATTGAGCAGTTTAATGCCTTGCTCAGGGCATGTATTGTTATTTGTAGCCCTGTGCATAAAAAATTAATAAAAAATAATTTAATTAAAATAAGCAAACCCAGAAGCTTAAAGCCTTCCTGAGGGCTCTTTTCTTTGTTATTGGTAGCCCTAAAAATAAAAGAGTAAGCACAAAAAATCAAGATATAAAAATTGAAAACAAGCAGTTTATAGCCATACTGAGGGCTCTTGAACCCTTTTAGGTGCATCGGGTGGGTCAGTTTATTGTTTATAAATGCTTCAACACCATTCAAGGTGCTTAAACTTTGATCGGGTTAACTATAAAAGCTCTCTTGTAAGGCTTCAAGATACACTTTTACTGCTGAAAATCCAGTCGTTGGGGTCTCTTCAATTGATAGAGTCATAAACCCTCTTGGGCTCTCTGAAGATTTCTTTGAACGATTTATTCTGGAGTTGACAGGTGTTTTAGAGCCTCATTGTAGTCAGTAACAAGTGGTAAGACCATTTATGAGTGGGGGGGATTAAGCGAGGTTCCAAACAGTTTTGGGTGCTATATTTGGGCTTTTGATGGTTTATTCCACCTTTGGAACGGTTGGAAGTATATTGGCTGAGATAAATTGGGTTAATTGAGCGTTGCGTAACTCTTATCACTACTTGAGAGGCATCTCAAATAATTTTATATTGGTGGTAGGGGTCTGGAGCAGTCACATTGGTTGTGAAGTGCTTTGGGTTTGATTACTAGGCTCGTGTGAGGTTGGTTTTTGCATTAGAAACCTTTGAAATGCCTCTTAGTGAGGCTTTGGTCATCTTCTGAGGTTTCACTTGGCCTCCAGTGTGATCCCAACCAGGTTAGTTGGTTTTCCCGCATAAATATACTGAATCCACGCTAAGTCCGCCTGCTGTATGTATTCTTAAACCATCTTGTCTGACATGGTTAATTGCGCTTGCAGCTGTTATACTTATATAACTCTGTATACGATTTGGTAATGTGATTTAATTGCTTTTAATTGATTACTAATAAATTAATATTAGATGTAGTCTAATAATTGGTCTCCCCTTTTGGGTAGCGTAACTGAGTAATAAAAAATAATTAGTAAAAATAAAAAAATAAAAATTAAAAATAAAGATGAGAGAAATCTCCCCTTTTGGGTAGCGTACCTGAGTAATAAAAAATAATTAGTAAAAATAAAAAAATAAAAATTTAAAAATAAAAATGAGAGAAATATCCCCTGAGGGAAATTCCTTGTGTCGTAACTATAACTATTTATATCTATATACATGAATAGTGAATATGCAATTTTAGGTTTCTTTATCATCTTGTTAGGGTTCATTACAACAGGTACGATATTCATTTGTATTGAATAATACAACACTCCCCTCCATAACTACAAGTTATGTAATATTGCTTCCTTTGAGAAATTTCTTAACATTGATATGGCCCAGGCTTTTTGTCATGATATCGGCTAGTTGATCGGTAGTGCTGATCCAGGCCAGATTTATTTTGCCTTTCACTATATATTCATTTATAATATTGAATTCACGAATAAGATGTCGAGTTTGTTTTGGACTCATCGATTCATTAGCTATACCGATTGCTGTCTTGTTGTCAGATAGCAATTGTGGCAGAGGATTATTGAGGAATTGAGAAAACATGTTGGACAGCCATAGGGCTTCCTTCGCAGCAAAAGACAAGGCAATATATTCTGCCTGCGCTGTTGAAGCCGCCACTGTTACTTGTCGCTTTGATTGCCACATGATGGAGTTCCCTCCATGCATCATTATAAAACCGTGAGTTGACCGACTTCCTTCACCTCCCCAATTTGCGTCCAAATAACATGTGATATCCTTGGGGTCATTATTGGCTGAAATTATTACCCCCATATCCCTGGTCTTTCTCATATAACCGATCAAGTGCTCAAGTGCTTGCCAATGCGAATTATCCGTGCCCATAGAAAATCGCGCCAGATAGTTAACTGCAAAGGAGATATCGGGTCTTGATCCCTGTGCAATATAAAGCAGCATACCTATTTGGCGTAGGTATTCTTTGTCCATATTGGTGCATGCATTAGATTCAAGCACACATGGTGAAGGAAGCGGTGAAGTACTAGTTATATTGCTCTTCGACAGTGAAGTAAGTTTGTCAATGAGCTCAGATTGAGAAAACGTATACCCATTGCCAGATTTATCAATCAATAGTCCCACCAAACCGCTCACCTCAGCATCCCATTTAATTTGCAAATGTGCATTAAGTTGAGTGCGTATCTTCTCAAGAAATTCCTTCGAAGAACCTGTGAGAGCTCCGTCATTGACATGAATCCACAGGATAGCGCTGCCGTCATTGGAGTGGTAAGAGTAGGTGCTTGCGTCCTTGCCATTTGATGTGAATCCGATGCGGTGTAAGATGTTCTTAAGATGAAGCCACCAGCATTGGGCCGCCTGCTTTGTGCCATAGAGTGCCTTTTTTAACTTCAGTACTGAGTGAGGTGGGACTTTGATACCCTTTGGCGGCCATAAGTAAACTGGTTTATCAATTAAGCTATGCAGAAACGCAACCTTCACGTCAAAGGTAAAAACAGGCCATGCATGCTGACAAGCAATGGAGAACAACATCCTCAAAGCACCAAACGTCGGGGTTGGCGCAAAGGTCTCCTTGAAATTTATCCCATGAATTTGACGAAATCCCCTTGCAACCAATCTACTTTTGAATTTTCTAGGCCTGGTCTTCTTTGTGAACACCCACTTCGTGCTGAGAATTGATTCGCGTGGAACCTCCTGGAGAGCGTCACCTAAGTCATGAAATTCAAAAACATCTTGATCCTTCATACATTGCAATTCTTCACTAATAGCTTGCTTCCATCCATCCAATTCTGCAGATATCAGTGCCTCATCGTAACTTACTGGAATGATATCCACAACGTCATGCCCCAAATTGATCTCAGAGACAAATGAATCTTGGAGTTCAATTTGTTTTATCATTGATGCATCAAAAATTTCATTCACTTGTATGTTAGCCAACTCAACATTTATCCGTGAACCATTCATATAAGGTGTTTCTTTGTCAAACTTCATGCTGGCAGAACGTATAATAGTCTTGCAATCAGGAATCCAGAAAAGCCATCCTTTGGAATCTGGGGTAATACCCAGATGATATCCAACAAAACCTTTAGCGGAAATATTCTTAAGGGATGAATGATTAAAAATATAAGACTTAGCGCCAAATACCCTCAGGGCAACAAGAGAAGGCCGTCTTTTACCAACAATTTCATAGGGAGTGATTTTATTGTTGGCATGTAAGGTCCTATTAAAAATCCATACCGCGTGTTTAAACGCGTATGGCCACAGACTGTTGGGTAGATTTGCCGCCAGAAGGGATGTCCTCGCCATCTCGGATATCGTCCTATTTGTTCTTTCTATCTTTCCATTTTGATGGTGTTTGTACAGAATAGAAAATTCGTGAGTGATACCTTCTTCTTTCAAAAAATTGCTCAAGAAATGATTGCAGAATTCCGTTCCATTATTGGTTCGGATGGATTTTATTTTGAAATCGGTCGCATTGTTGAATCAAAGAATCCAAAACCAGAGTTGTTGTTTAGCCTCTGTCTTATTGTTCAGGGGTATAATAGCAGTCATTCTGGAAAATGAATCTTGAATCATCAGTGCATATTTCTTGTGATCAATGCTTGCCGGGAGAGGACCTATAAGGTCAGCAGCGACTAAATCACCGGGTGCTTTAATATGACCCCGGGATGGAGATTTAAAACGGCAATGTTCAGCTTTAGATATCAAGCAAGGATGACAAAATTTAATATTTTCAAAGTTAAAATTGGGAATGCCATCAGCAACCTTGAATTGCAATAATCTTTTAATATTTCTGATGGATATATGACCCATATGACGATGCCAAAGCGTACTTAAATCACTAGATAAATTGTTACTAGGATGAGTATTGAAATTAACAGGAGGAGAGGATGGTACGGATAAAGCATGTATAGTATGGTTCTCGGAAGTACAATTAAGGGAAAGAAACCATCTGTGGTTTCTTTGAAAAGTAGAGAAGATATGCCCTCCTTGCTTGATTGTGAAGATGTTATCATTAAAGCGCACCAAAATCCCTTGTGAAATTAACTGTCCGACAGATAGTACAACCCCCGGGATATTATTGCAAAACAGCACATCCTGGATAATTAGTGGACCATGGAATGTGTTCAATTGAATGTCCCCGACAGTGTCTATTCGGAATTGTTGAGATGATGCAACCAAAAGATTCATATTAGTCCGTCGTATATTAGTAAAGAGAGAGAGATTGTTGGTTACCGAATGAGTGGCACCGGAGTCTAACAAGGCTTCATTATTTTCTAAGATCGGAACCGCACCCATACTTGCAACAGTTGCCTTTTGCTTTGAAGAGGATGCCCTGGCATTAGCAGCTTTGATATGTGCCAGACAATCGGGCGCCCAGTGCCCCACCTCCCCACAGTAAAAACATGGGTTCTGAGGCGTGAGCCATCGCCGTTTCCAGCCGTCAGGGCGATTCGCAATGGGAGATGCAGACTGAGACGCTGTCAATCCCAAATAAAGGGCTGCGGATTTAGGTGGTGTACGACTACCTTGATGATTTGTAGAACACATTTTATTGCCCAATCGCGAGGCTTCAATGCGTGACAGCTGCATTGAGTCTTCAGGTGATGCCAAAACTTGCTTGTTATTCATTTGCTGGACAATATCAAGTATGTCTTTGGCATTAATAGTCAAAGAAGGATTTGCTGCCAAACGAGTATCAAGAGCAGCTGTAATTTGATCGTGAAGATGGGGAATGGAGAAAAACAAAGAAAGAGTGATTATCTTGTTGCTATCAATAGGGCCAATTTGACCATCAATAGCCGCAACAGCTTCTCCAAGATCAATAACGCGCTTCATGAGATTTGACGACTGAGTTGGAGGGTAAAATAGAACATTGGCATGGTTAACAATTGAAGACCATGAAGCCTTGCTAAATTGTTTCTTGATCGCCTGATAAACTGATCTAGCATTTGGCATAGATAACCGAGAAATAATTGAGTCGAAGAGGGAACGCTCAACACTATTCCGGATAAATGAAAGACCAATGAGGTTTCTTCGGTAATCCAGATCTCTCTCCTGAGATTCAAAGTATTTGATATCTTCAATGAAACATGTCTCCCAGGTATCAATCATGTTGCGAGACCATGTGTTAAAATTTGAACCATCGATGGATAGGCGAGGTTGGATTCAATCAGCAATTAGGGAGACTCGCTGAAGAATTTCTGCTTGTCGATCGGCACGAAGTACTGGATAGCTGACGTGGAGGCTTGATATATCAGGAAGTTTAGAAGGGTCACCCATGAGAGATGATTCTGACGGGTCAAGAGGAATAGGTGATGGTTTGGAGAATTTCTTTCCGGATCGGGTAAAAGAGGATTCCAGTTTAAAGGATGATTGAGAAGATAAAGTCCAAATGTAAAACGATATTCCTATTAGACTAATACGCTGCTGGCAGACAACGGCCCATAACCTGTTATACTTATATAACTCTGTATACGATTTGGTAATGTGATTTAATTGCTTTTAATTGATTACTAATAAATTAATATTAGATGTAGTCTAATAATTGATCTCCCCTTTTGGGTAGCGTACCTGAGTAATAAAAAATAATTAGTAAAAATAAAAAAATAAAAATTTAAAAATAAAGATGAGAGAAATCTCCCCTGAGGGAAATTCCTTGTGTCGTAACTATAACTATTTATATCTATATACATGAATAGTGAATATGCAATTTTAGGTTTCTTTATCATCTTGTTAGGGTTCATTACAACAGGTACGATATTCATTTGTATTGAATAATACAACAGCAGCCACTAGAGGTCAAATGCTATTCCTTGGCTCAAGAATTAGCTTCATTCTTCTTCTAGCATATTTCAACACTTTCTTTTAAGCTATTTTTTTTGTCAAGTTGTGATTGACTACATGGAGGACTGAGAGACTCCCAATGGTGCTAAAACACTTGTATCTGAGTTGAATTTTCTAGTCTTGCTGCTTCAGCTGGTAGTAACTGTATAATTTCAGCCTTGTATTTTACATGTAGGCGGTGTACCTCTAGCATCTTGTAGTTAAAGTGTAATAATCCATTTTGATTCTTCTGTGTCCTTGTTCCTTTCGTGCGGTAGTGTGTTTGTTGACTCGCTCACTGGGATAACTCTGCCAGAGGAATTAGTCATGTCACTCCCATCTGTTGGGAGTTAGCAAGCAACTTCTTTTGTTGCACCTTTAATGCTATCTTCTGGTTTTTTTCTTTCTGATGTTGTTTTATTTTTTGTTTTACCATGCAAAGACAGTAGTGTTACCTCAAGAATCTAACATTATAGATGGTCGGATTTGATGATAAAGTTAAGTGGACTTTTCCTCCGCTGTCACATCCAGTACATCGCTTAAAATATTGATTAGGTGCCAATCCAAGATTTCATAAACAGTTCTTGTTGGATCCTTGCTCTCTTTTAAACATGTCATGAGCAGTTATAATTAGTCTTGTCACGTCATTAGCAGTGTACTTTAGCAGAGGATGCAATCAATGGCGCCGGAGGAGTTTTTGAATTAGCCTTCATGGGCTGTATTTCTGTATATTTATTGGATCTTTTATTGATCATGTGAGGAAAAAGGTGTTAGTGAGGTCATGATACAGGTATAAATAGCCTAGAACTTGACTGTGATCCCCCGTATGTAATGCTTGTTTTTTATTTATTATTAATATTTCTGATGATAAAACTTCCAAGGAATTCAGCATTCGGACTGCGGAAAAATGAAATGTTCTTTTTGTTTTGTCTTTTATTTGACACAAATCTCTAGGTTTTTCAGCTCATTCAAGCTTTGTACCCTTTACTGTGAAAACGCTTTGCTGATTGTGGTGCTGGAGATGTGAACAGATAATGTTAAGCTTGAGCTTTACATATCCATTTTGATGATCACATCTTCACAACTTGAATGCAGCTAATAAGAGTCTGCTTGTGATCGTAGATTAACTTGCATAACAGCCTTCATGTTTTCATGTGTTACTGAAGTAATATATTTATTTTTGATTGTGGATGTTAAGCCTGAATTTTTTTGATAATTCTTTATCCCCTGTTTTCATCTCAATGTTCTTTTAAGTCACCCCGTTAAATTCCACTACTTGTTTGTGACTTCCTTGTTCCTTCTGTAAGGGTCTCTATACCCTTATTATTGCTGTAATAAATGGCCATTTATCTTGGTTTAATCTTTTGTGCTGTATTGGTTCCATTCTTATTGTCTGATATCTTGATCAAGAAGGTGCTATTGTGTTATGGTATGATTATCGGCTTCTTGAAGGTGCATTTTGAGTTATATTATTATTTGTTATTCTTTCCATCTTTCCATGTGAAACAAAGCCCAGAAATGGGAGCCCTAAAGCCATTATGGGGCTGAGTCTTTGTAAGTAACTTGTATTGAATCGACAAATTCTCTATTAGTTCTTCTGTAATTGCCAGCTGGAATTCGTGAATATTTGAGCTTCTATAATGTTTGGTCAATATCTTTTCACTGCGATTTATCCAATCTGAAAATCACACATGATTCTCCTTTTAGTGCCCCAGATAAGAGTATCTAAACTTAATTATATTTAAGTCTAATAAAATAAATAGCTTAGCTATTTTATAATTGAATTCTATAACTTCCTGTTTGGATAAATAAACTATATAAAAATAATGTAAGTTTTCTTTTGATATTTATGATCTAGCCAATATAAGCTCTGTTGTAGCTAATTCTGGTTTGTTTTTTTTTAAAAAAAAAGAAATCTATTGGGAGTATAAAAGGTATAAAGGTGTTTCAAAGTAAAATACAATTAAATAATAAGTTATTTTGATTTAATTTGTATCAAAAAAAAATTTTCAAAAATAAAATAAGAGAGACCAGAAGAACCAATTGACTCATAATAATAAATTATATCCTGTAATTTCATTTTTAATAATTGCTTATAACAGTACATATTAAACTTGAGGATATCAATATCATTATTCTGTTGATTAAGATTAATTTGAAGTCTTTTCTCAAGAATTTAAGAAGGTTATTTCAGCTCTATCAAATATATTATTCATCACTTCTTATAGAAGAGATAAACTTGTAATATGATGTAAGTTGTAAATTTTACATTTATCATATGGTGTGATAATGCTTGAATCTGATTGATCATTTTTTTATTTATTTATTTTATTTTATTTTATTTTTATTTTTCTTTATTTTTCAGATTAATTATAGATAGAAGACTATATTTATGGAATATTCAAGGAATCTTGTAGAAAAAAAGAATTGGGGACTTAGCAGGTGATATCTTCAAATCAATTCCTTTGACCAAGTATTTTCTTCACCAATTATTGTTTAATAATTGGTATTGATCCAACATTCTTCCTCATTCCAGCTAATTTCTGTAGCCATTGACCTGGTATTTTATTCAGGTAAGGTTCATGATTCCATGTTTTAGGGTTTTTTATATTATTTTTAGTAGATTGTTTGAAGTGTTAAAGGTAAGTTAAATGGAAAATAGTATCAAATTTATTTGGATAAATTTTTACGTTCTTTAATTATTTAATCTTGATGAAATGGTAATATTCTTTGTTGAAGCAGGAAGTTACTTTCAAGAGCTTAATAGTTTAAAGGGTTTTGGATGCTAATTTTTGGGTAAGAATTTGGATATTCCTCTTTGATAAGGCAGGAGGTCGCTGCCGAGTGATTTATGATTTGGGTGAGTGAAATTGTTGATTTTGGTGGATAAGAATTGATTTTCCACCTTGATGAGGCAGGAGGTCAATGCCTAGTGATTAATTTAGTTGAAATATGACTATTTTATTTTATTTTTTATTTTTAGAGCTGTGATTTGCCTTTAAGATTGCCCTTAATGGGTTGAAATTTAACTGGTCCATTAATTCTTAAACAATCTGATCATTGGTTTTGTCAGAAATCTCCAAATTCTTTAGCAATTCCTTGATTTCTTAAAGCTCTTTGTTTCTTGACATTGATGAAGTATCCTCAAAGTACCAAAGGTTTCTTTTATATTGAAATCTTCATCTTCAGATTTCAAAATTGAATAATTATTAATAATTTGGTATTCTTTTATTAATTCTTCCCCATAGGATCCAAAAGTTGGTTAATTGGCCATGTTGGAGGTGATTGATATTTTTAATGTAAGTTTTTTTTAAGAAATACTTTATTGATGAATTTGTTCTTTGTTAAGGCAGGAAGTCACTGCCCTAGGAGAGAAAAATTGATAAAGAAAGCTAATGATACATTTGATAAATGATACCAATACATTTTTAGAGGAAAATTCTTGATTTTGTTGATTTTATTTGAAGTTGAACTTCCTCAAGTGGGAAAGGTGAGTGTCTGTTGAGTAACCTGGCCAAAATAAGGTCTTTGAGGGATTCCAAAAAGGCATTTCTTTCTTCCATTTCTGGTTCTGATGGAAATTTTGGCCACCATAAGTCTTCATCAATGAATATATATCCGTCTATAACCCATCTCAGTCTTCCAGTCTGGTATGATGATCCATTCAATCCAAGGTACCATTGGGCCCAAATTTGATTGAAGTAGAGTCCTCTTCTTGGTAAAAATGCCATTTAAAATGTTTTATCCCAGAAATTATTTGAGACGTTTCCTTTAATTCCTTCTTCAGTTAATAGCTCTAGTAATTGTATTTTGTTGAAGTTTGCTCCTGGAAGTTGACATAAATATTTATCTTTACATAAACTTTCTTGAGCTTCATCCCCATAAATGTATTCAAAGGTAATATAGGGCAAGTAAAGGTAGTTGTATTCATTTTCTAGGTTTTATTTGGTTTCTTCATCTTCATTGGGAGGTTGCTGAATGATTTCAGGGCTTTCAAGTTGCCATTCATAAGGTTCTTGGTTGTTCAATGGTCTGTCCAAGAAGTTTATATTGTATGTTTCTTTCAAATTTTTGTCTCTTTTTTCCATAATTTTGGCGTCTTTTTCTATTTCATTTGTAGTTTCTGCCTCTGTAAAGTCATGGTTTTCACTGAATCTGACTTGCTGCCTTTTGGTTTTACTTTTGAAAGGGTGTCCATTTATTTTCTCAATGCCATCTACTAAAATATGGAAGGTTTCTTCATTGATATCAATTAGCTTGTTAGCTATGCTGGGTAATTCATCTTCAGAGGTTAGTTCTTCAAGTTGTCTTTTGAGGGTGTTTGGCCATTGGTTATTTTGTAAATCTGGACCAAATTTATCAAATTTTGTAAATATGCATAACTCTTGGGTCTCCTGGGTCAAATTGATCATGGTATTGTCTCTTTTTCCATTTTGATTCTTCTTTCCTGGCTTATTTCTGACCAATTTTGCCATATTGCATAAGACCATTCCTCTAGGTGGACCAGTTTGCCATCCAAGTGCTTGAGGCTTGCATATTGGCATGCATAATCTTCTTGCATTGGGCTCTTGATAACTGAGTATCTCACCTTGTTTATGAGAGGATTCTAGCCTGATATTGTTGTCTGCCAAGAAAGGTCTACCAAGTACTGTATGGACAGATCCTTTTTCAATGAATAAGTGAATTAGAGTTTCTTCACCTGGAGCCAAAATTATTGGAGTAAATTCTGAGAGTGCCACCTATGAATTATTATGGCCTCCAATTCCCCTGAGGTTCATGTTAAGATTTCTTGTTGCGAGTTAAGCTTTGATTGCTATTTCTACTGGTATAATGTTGAGTTCTGCTCTGGTGTCCACTAATTCTGTGATAGGATATTCTTCCTTTCCAATCAATATTTCCATAACTCCCAAACGACAGGCATAATGAATCTTGGGCTTTGGTATTTATTTGAATCCAAATGATGATACTCTTCCTTGAAGATCCATTGAGTTGAGTGATTTAATTTTTTTCTTGTCTTTTTCTGATAATTCCTGTAATTTATGGACAAAATTGGGGGTCATCCTCAAAAGTTCTTCAATGGTAAGGTTGATCTTTTGTTGCATAATTTTCTTAATAATTTTGTCAATTTTCAATTTTGTTTCAACTTGTTTCTTTTGAGGTTTTCTGCACTTCTTTTCTTCTTTGGGAATTTCCTCATCTTCATTGTTATTGACAATATTATCTATTTCCTCCTCAGGTTTGTCTGGTTTTGGAATATTCGAATTTTGGAATTTGTTGGGATTTATTACTCCTTCCTCTTCTTTTTCTTCAATGTAAGTTCCTGGAATAAATGATTTCTTCCTTGGCTCTTGATTTTGGGCTTGTCTTTCCATCCTTTGTTTAGTCTGCCTCAGTCCAATGTGTGATTAAAAGGGGTCATTGGCTGAGGAAATGGTAGGTGGTTTCCAATTTGACCAATCTTCAACATGTGCAGTTGGGGTTGATTTATCCTCTGATTTCTTTTCAGTGAGCTTAACCTCTCCTTCTAGTTTTGGTTTGACAGTAGGTTTTTCCATGAATTTCTTGTTGAGTTCTGGTTGTTTTTTTGCAAAAGCGCTGAGTATGTCTTTTACACTTTCTTTCCCTTCCATAGGTAATCCCTGATAGTTGGGAAATAGGTAGATGCTCCTTGAGTTCTGAAAATTCTTTTGTACAACTCTTCAGCAAGGTGAGTGCATCTAGTTGCTGAATCACCTTTTACTTGCAGTAAGCCCATTTGAATGGTGGTCTTGGAGCCATTTGAGCTGGTATGTAAGGTTGGTAACTGGATTAAAATGGTGGTAAGGGATTCCTTGGCCTGTATGGCTGATTATTTGGAGGGAATCTTTGCTCTTGATTATTGTTCCAATTCCTTCTTGGTGGATTAACTTCTTATGAAAGTGTTTTGAGTTGATTTAAAACTTATTTAACTGATTCTTTTCCCTCATTTCTTGGTTGAGGTTCTGGTTGTGGAAGATTTTTGATCTTTTGGGTGGGTTCTTTTACTTGTTTAAAACTTCATGCCAGCTTTCATCCTCAAATCTTGTTTTCTTTTCTGGAGCTTTTGGTTTAGAAAATTCCTTTTGTTGAATCAGTACCTTGGCCTTCAAGTCTTGTTCAATGTATAATTTCAAAATATCCAATCTTAGAATGATGTAACCTCCATCCAAGGCTTGGACCATAGCTCTGTCTTTGATCATTTCCTTGTAAATTGACTCTTGAAGACTTGTGGAAAGGCTGGCCAATATTTCTTCATTATGGTTGATATCACCTTGAATATATTGGTATCTTTTAAGGTAAGTGATTATTGCTTCATATTCCCCAATGAGTTTTCTGTATTCTGTCATGTTTCTTATTGCACCTTCTTGTTGAGATTTTGTGAATAATTCAGTTACTGATGATAATCTGTATCTTCTTTCAAGTGAGACTGTTCCCCATCTTCTTTTCATATCAACTTTCAATTGATCCAAATCAGATGTTTCATATCCTGGCATTCCTTCAATATGATAGCTGATTTCTTCATATTTTGTCCAAAATGCTATTTGGCTTGCAATGTCTCTTCCACTTGCTCCTTCAATTTCTGCAATATTTTCAACTTTTTTGATGAATCTTTCAACATCCTTTGGCTCTGATTTTTACTATTGGAGTAGTGTTTCTTGGAATTTCTTGATGTGATTGGGTTGAAATTTTGGAAGAAATGTTGACTCTTCTTGGTAATTTATTTTGTCTTTGTTCTGAATAAGGTGTTGATGTGGCCATGGTTCTTCGATAAGGTGAAGGTGATCCATGTTTCCTGAATGATCTTGGAAGGGTGGTCTGTTCTTCAAGTGGACTATTTTGTGGAGTATCACTTCATGATTTATTTTTTCCTTCCTTTTTAATTAGTGCTAGTAGTTCTGCTTGCATTTCTAGCATCCTCTGCTGAAGTCCCTCTGTTGAAGATATTTCTTTCTTTCCTTCAACATTTTCTTCATGAAGGTTCTCTTCCTTGATTTCTTCAATACTACCAGGTAATTTTGATGATGAAGGTTTATCCATTTTTGATTTATTTATTTCTTCCTTTGATTTTGTGTGAGCTATTTATTTTATTTCTTTCAAGGAGATCAAGGGAAAATTTCTCCACAACCTTCAATTCCCTGCTATTGGTTCTTGGTGTTCCAATTGGGAAATTGGAATATATATTTAATTAATCCCCTGGCCTGTTTCTTGCTTTGGTGGATAATAGTAATGGTCAGAGTGAGTTGATGATTCAGATTCTTGTGATGAGGGTTTTGGCTTATTTTGATTATTTTAATCCAGTTTTTTTAATAATAATTTCTTGATTTACTGGTTTTTTTGGTAATTGATTTGAATTTATTTTAATTGATTTTATTTTTTATTGAAGTTTGAGGTTAATCATGATACTGCTAAGACACCAGATGTGGGAACTCCTCTTGTGTGGGATTAAAAGAGGAAGTACTTGGAGGGGGAAATCACAGGTATCTAGTTTTGAATTTATAATAACTCCTGTAACCAAGGGTAGCAAGAGTGTATTGCCTGCCGCTCCTAAACTATCGGACAAAATCTTCCTTTGAGTCACAAACCAAAATGAAATTAGTAAGTGGCGTTAAAACTGCAGAAGACAAAATTCAGCAGTCTCAGATAAGACCTATCCAATATATAATAATTAAAAGAAATGTCAGTAATTTGGTCAATTTTTAGATTTAATGAAATACTTGTCTGTTTTAATTTTAATTTTTTTTACTTGAATTGAGGTGAGTTGTTTCTTCTTGGTCAAAAGTCCTTTTGTAAGATTGGTTTGTTTAAGGTGTTCTGGAAAATTTGATGAGTGTTGATAAAGGTAATTTTGTTAAGGTAAAGTTATAATAGGGTAAAATAATCTCTTAAAGTTTTTTTTATTTTTTTAAGAGTATCTAATAATGAGATAGAATAGTATTTGTACAATTTAAGAGGTAAGATTCTTTGATATTGGATTTTCAAAGGGATAAGTTATCTTTTAAGTCTTCATAAATAGTGTTAATTTTACTGGAGAAAATATTTTAAGAAAGTAGTAACCCTAATATTGGGTAGTGGATAATTTTTATTTTATTTGAATAATAATAAGATTCCACTGAGCTTAGCTACTGGGTAATCTTCAACACTATACTTCCACTGAGCTTTAGCTACTGGGCAAGTTAAACTCACTATAGTTTTCCTGAATACCTCCCAGGTGAGGGATGACTTATTCCTCTGCTTGCAATGTGCAGGGGATATAATGTGCATGGGGGGATTTTGAAAATTGGGGGGAGAGAGCCCCTCTATTTATACATTTCAAGAGCCCTGTGGGCCCTTCATGGGGACTGGCTTTTTCCACTTTAATTCCACTTGATTTCATCATGTGACTCCATTTTTGGTGAGGACCTTTCTTTCATGGGTCAGCTTATTTAAGGTTTGGTGATAATTGTTTCTATGCACAGCCTCCATTCATCACAAGATGGTCTTTTGGTGAATTAATTATGATTTGATATTCTTGGATTTTACTTGCATGCATGAGGTTATTTCATTTTTGCTGAAGATGTTTCTTGTGCATAGCATTTTTTTTGTCACATGATATGCTGTTGGTGGGTGCAGTATCACATGGTGACCTTCTATTTCCTTTGCATATGTCACTTTTAGGCTTGGTAGAAGTGGCTGTGTAATTAATGCAGGTTTCCTGGATGTGTTTTTTCTTTTAAGCTTTAAAATGAGGTCAGATGATAAATTCTTTCACTGATGAATTAACTGTTTTTTATGAGATGATGTGATTTTTGTGTTTTACACATGCTGTGCATGGTCATGTGGTTGAGATTTAATGAAAATTGTCTACTGCATGCATCTTGTTGTAACTAGTTTTGGTTTGCATGAGGTGATGAGTGGTGTAAATAATTTTGATTCTGTTTTAAGGTTTCAAGTGGGGTTCCTGTGGATATAAGATAAGGTACTCCTATGGCTGTGTTGTAAATGCATTGCAGGCATTCCATGAGGCTGGGCTTTGCATCATGTAACTTTGAATGCAAGTTGGCTGTGTAACTAATGCATGGGTCATTTTCATGCTGCAGGAGTCCTGTGGCTATAGTGGGGGTGTAAAGCTGGGTGGGGTGTGTATGTGTTGTAACTAGTTTGCTATCTGTAACTTGATTTTTGAATATACATAATGAAATTGAATAAATTTATTTAAACACATCCACTGCTGTTTGGTGCCTGTGCAATGGTTTTATGAGTTGAATCCAGCTTCTTGCTGTAAAATTGACCTTTTGGTGTAAAATGTGAGTGTAAGTCTGCCTGTAGGCTGGATTTACTGCTGTTATGGGGTACTATGAGCTTGAGCCTGGTGAAAAAAATTGGTATGGAATACAACCTCATAAGGTTAAGATTATATCCCTTCTATGAATGAGAGTTATTAATAAATTAGACAAGATCACTAATGATAATATCTTACAACACTACTCCAACACTACTACTATAATGGTAAGAATATTAAATAATATTAAACTCTTTTATTAATATTTTCAATATCTTTGATCAATTAAGCATAAGTAGTACTATAAGATACTGAGCCTTGCTACTGATCTTTACAATATAATACTTGGTTATTCTACTAGAGAATGGATGGATTGATCCTCAAGATTATTGTCTGAATCAGAAGCATGGGCAAAAACAGGGAGAGAGGCCCTTTGTTTATACCTTTTGGGCTTTCCAAAGAGCCTTCTAAATACAAGGGGGTTAGAAAAAATCCCACCTTGAGACATTTTTGCTGGTGGATAAATTTGGAATAGTGTCATTTGATACAGATATTTCACCATATGTTTGGTTTATTGCACTATTTTTAAAACCATATTCTACTAAAATTATTTTTCTTCTGCACAGCCTTGCGCTATACTTAGTTGAGAATTTTTCTATGTAAAATTTTAATTCATAAATAATAATCGTAATGTTTGGTCATGGGAGTTCAAGTGGGAATTGAGTAATGTAACACTATTTTAGCTTATATGTAAGTGTTTTTTGCATGTCAAGAAATTTAACACATAGTTTTGTAAGAGTAAATGTATCACTTATGTAGTCTTACACATGTTTATTCACGTTGAATATTCAAGCAAGTTGCATTATTTTTAAGCATATGATTGTACCTAGTATAGAGTGTATATTATCATTGATCTTCTTTAATCCATGATATCTAGACAGGAAATATGTGAGTATAGGTAAACTTTGATGAAGATTCCAGTGGAATACTTATTTTTGTTCTTTTGATATAATTATCTTCCTTTTTATTGCAAATTTTTACTTTTGTCTTTCTTTTTCTCTTATATATATTATTATTATTGATTGATTTTTTAGCTTTGACATTGTGGATTTGAAAATTGACAGAACTGGTATGGAATACAACAATGTGGAGCCAATTGGGGCATAATGGCCTATAGTGGTGCAGATTGGGGGAACTGCTAAGAAAATCAACATTCAGTAACTGGTTTTCGAGTAACCTTTGAAGGAATTTCTGTTATACGGAAAACCAGGAAGCAGCCAACAGTCTTTATTTCAACAGCTGAAGCCAATTATAAGGTGATATAGGAGCTTACATCCAAACTTGTATGGCTTCATCAATGGTGTGACAAGTGTTCATTATACAAGGTTTCCTCACCTATGCCCATACATGAGTATAATCAGAGCTGCATTAAAACTATAGAAGGGAATTCAAACATAAATCACAAAGAAATGAAGCAAAAAAACCACAATATAACTCATTTAAACACCAACTGCTTCAATGTTGGCCGATTTTCTGACTAAATAAGAAAATTTCCCTAGCCCTTTTTGTTCTCTCAACTCCTTAGGCGATTTGCGTCTAGGAGTGAAGGTGGGTATGAAAAATCCCAATAAAGACCAGATCAATGATCAATTCAACTGATTGACAATCTAAACACTCCAAAATGCCAACCACCACACTGCCAAAAAATTTCCGCATTAGTCAAGCGTGCAGATCAATGCACTTCTTGCTACAACCTACCTCAAAAATCAACAATAAAAAGACCCCTCTCTGAAAATCAAAAAGGCTTATCTCCTCTCATCAAATCAAACTTGTTTTCTCCTCTTTTCCTTTCCTCCTCCTTTCTTTTTTCTTCTTTTTCCTCAACACTCCCTAAATCATCTTTACTTTTGTTTCTTATTCTTTTACTCTCCTTTCTACATCTTGAGCTGATTCAAGTATTTTGGTACTTACTGATTAATTAGCTTCTTTTTGAACTTACTCTTCTAAAGACTCACCATTGGAAGATTGTTCCCAGTGTTCATTGTCATTGTATCTTAGCTATATTGTTTGGTTACTTCTTGTCTACCGTTTAGGTATAAATCCATCATTTAGCTTCATTACATTATCTAAAAACTATTAATCTAATATAAATTGTTTAGTTTTTAATCTCAATAATTTCTTCAACACCTCTTTAGGAACATACATCAAAAAATGGGAAAAAAGAAAGATACCTCAAAGGTGGAAATTCATGAGATAACAAAGAAGTTCAGGAAGAATTTATCTAAAAGATAAGAAAATGGTAAAGACGTCAATTTATGCTGTAGGTACAAAGATTTCTCTTTGAATTATATGAGTATTTATTACGATAGTTATAACTATGAGGTTGATGCCGATGTTTCCCTATGCATTGTGGCCGGACTGGTCACAATGTATGTTGGAAGACTTACTAAATGGGTTGCTGTGGGCTGGTACAGTGGCAGGAGTGATAGATACTTCCTTTCTCTAAGCTAGAGATTTATCTTGTTTTGCGACCAGATAATCCTCATTAGTGTTGGAACCAAGCTTGAATGTGTACTCCTGAATAATAGATATCCTTCTACAACTGTTGAGGTGGTTTGGGAAACTATTTTGTAAAATCATTAGTGGTAATTGTCTGTGGAAGACTTCAAAAAATTGTTGATTTGAAGTGCAAACCTGGTTCATCGTCAGAAAAGTATGTTGAAAAATTCCATAAGATCCATTTCAGTTATCCATCTATCTCATCTTATTCAACAATCATCATTATCTTCACATCAAGAATGGCTGGGGAATTCTTTCTTCAAAGTCTAGAAAATGACGAAGAGTTGAGTAGTCTATTTAACAAATTGTATGATATAAAATCCTTTTATCTCAATACTATAACCGACAGAGTGTCAATAGAATACTATTTTTCGCAATAAACCTAGAACCAGGAACTCATTTTGGACAAAAGGAAAAAGGCCAATTTGTCAAAGGCAAAGGAATGAATTAATCAGAGGTTGGACAGAAGAAGAAGAGGTTTAAGGAAAGAAAGGGAAAAGTAGCAATAAAGAAATTGGCCTGAATTATAATCCAGAACAGTACACAAATAAGTAAATTGAGAGGATTGAGAAAATGTTATAGAAGCTGCAGTCTGCCAGCAATATTACATCAGTAAGTGAAACGTTAGATTCAAGAGAATTCACTCAATCACAGCCTCTGACTCCTAAACATTAACTAATTTTAGACAAAAAGAAAAAGACCAATTTTTCAAAAGGCAAAGGCAAGAATTAATCAGAAGGTGGACAGAAGAAGAAGGGGTTTAAAGAAAGAAACGGAAAAGTAGCAATAAAGAGATTGGCGTGAATGATAATCCCGAACAGTAAACAAACAAGTAAATTGAGAGGATTGAGAAAATTTTATAGAAGCTCCAGTTTGCCATAAATATTCCATCAGTAAGTGAAGCGTTAGATTCAAGATAATTCACTCAATCATCAGCCTTTGACTCCTAAACAGTCATATTTTATGAATTCAATTCTAAACCTAAACAATCGATAATGTTCATAGCTGGCAAATCAATCTTTTATTTGTATGCAAATTGCGTCATCATGGCGCGAAATTAATATCCAAATCGTATCTCTTTTTAGTCAAATCCAATAACCGTAGCATTGACACTTTTCACCCAGAAGGAAAACTGTGTGTTCAGTATATTCAACTACTACTATGGATATTGACTGGAATTCTATCCGTGGCTTTCCATCTGATTTGTACATTAAGATTTTGTTGAAGGAGGTAAAGATAAATGGGAGAATTACTCACTTTTCAGAATTTCACATTTTTCAACAAGCTAAGATTAAAGCTTTCCCCATTCACAAATACCATTATGTTACGATGCAAGTTTATTAAAAATATAAATGGACACCTTTAAAATAGATCCCCTGACTCATAAGGGCTATACATATGTGTTATTTCTAATTAACCATTATATTTGTTTCACCTGAATCTATCTATTGTTGGAAAAGTGACAACCTGTATAAAGTATGAGATTATATCTCATTGAGATTACAAATCTAATATTCTACCAGCCCATCATCACCGCAACTGTGGAGGAAAACTTATTTCTCCCTTTTTTCTCAATTCTTTTACTACTCATGGTATCTATTGAGAAAGGTGTACCCATGAGTCTCCTCAGACTAAGGGTCTTTCATAGTAATTAAATCAAAAATTCCTCTGCAAAGTAAGGTTCCTTTTGTTCAATTAAATATACCTACCTCATCCTGGGATAAAGTGGAATTACATGTGTCACTTATTTTCAATTTCCTTTCTGATAAAACCTTAATGATCAAAAAAACCTATGAGATTGTTGAATAACAAGCATTTTTGATCAAATAAATGGTGAATTTTGAAAGAATTTTTCCTTTTGGAATAAAAGCTACCACCAAAATTCTCAATCCCTCATCAAATATTGGATTGCAAGGGAAGGTATTACGTGGTTTGAAATTTGAAATGTAGTCTGATAGTTTGCAACTCCTCAACCTTTAAAGAGGAAAGATTAGAGTATTTTGTCATTAAAAATAATCAACTAGCAATTCAAAAACCTTTTTCACTCCCAAATATTCCCTATGTAACAATAAAGCTAAGAAGTCCTAATTCACAGAGTAGGATTACATACCGTGTATACTAGTCTTGAGCTTACCACATGTTGAAAAAGGGTTTTATAATTACAAAAGAGGTATGGAATAACTCAAAGGATTGAAAAGAAATTGTAGAATATCTTTGGGGATGGAAATAAGATTGGTTAACTTGGGAAATTGCAGCATAACTCCAGAAATGGTTAAAAGTTGAGGAATACCCCCAGAGATAGAGATGGAGATGGAAATAAAGTTTTTGAATAACTCCAGAGATAAAAAAAGGCTTCACAATTACAATGAGGGTTTAGCATAACTCCAGAGATGGAATTAAAATTATAGAATATAGTTTGAGATGGAAAGAGGATTGGGAAATCTTGGAAATAGAAGATTAACTTGGGAGATGGAAATAAAATTTCAGAAAAGCTCTGGAGATGCACATCAAATTCCAGGATAACTCCAGAGATTGAAATAAAAATGTGGAAAATTTGGAAGATGGAAATAGGATTCCACAATAGCTCCAATTATAAAAAAAGGTTAAAAATTAAATAAGAGGTGTGGAATGACTCCAGATATGAAAATAAAATTGGGGAACAACTAAGGTTATCCAAAGAAACTTTTAAATAACTCTTCAGATGGAAATCAAATGAGAAAATAACTATGGACATAAAAAAGGCTTTCTGTGAGGGATTGGATAATTCAGTCCTTGGGGGGGGGAAATCACATGTAATAAGTTTTACATTGCTGAATTTTCCTGTAACCTAGGTTTCTAATGGTGTTTTAGCTGCCCCTCTGAATATACAAAAGGAATCTTCCTACTTAGCTCACTTCACCAAAACAAAGATTGTTGCCTCACAACTGTAACAGCTATGAAAAATAACTCTCTTTGTGTCAGGATGAAACTATCACCAGGGCGAATCTCGTGTCAATCGTCGGCGATTGACTTCACGTCGCACCGCGGTCAGTACAAAATCTTGCTTCAGTCTTGTTAGTGTCACTTTATAGTCACTGGATTTAGTGGGTCACGTCATGTCAGCGTCAAGACAACGTCAATCGTCACATGTGTCACATGAGAATGTCACTCAAAACCCAAACCCGTTTCAACACTATTTGCAACGTTCAGGTAATTTCACCTAATAGCTTCCGCCTCCCCGACGCTTAGCATGCTTACACGCCCACACCACCCTCCAGATGAGACTCTGACACTGCCTGCCCCCCCATCTCCGTCCTCACCACTCCTTACGCTTTCACACCCCCACCCTTACCATCCTTATGCTCATGAAGTGCCCTCCCGACATGCTCCCGACACTGCTCACCATCCTTACGCTCATGAAGTGCCCTCCCGACATGCTCCTGACACTGCTTACAATCCTTACGCTCATGAAGTGCCCTCCCGACACTGCTTACGATCCTTACGCTCACGGAGTGACCTCCCGACATGCTCCCAACACTGATTACGATCCTTACGCTCATGAAGTGCCCTCCCGACATGCTCCTGACACTGCTTACAATCCTTACGCTCATGGAGTGACCTCCTGACACTGCTTACAATCCTTACGCTCACGGAGTGACCTCCCGACATGCTCCCGACACTGATTACGATCCTTGCGCTCATGAAGTGCCCTCCCGACATGCTCCCGACACTGCTTACGATCCTTACCCTCACGGAGTGACCTCCCGACATGCTCCCGACACTGCTTACGATCCTTACGCTCATGAAGTGCCCTCCCGACATGCTCCCGACACTGCTTACAATCCTTACGCTCACGGAGTGCCCTCCCGACATGCCTCCGACACTGCTTACAAATCCTCACGTTTCCATATTACATCCACAGTGTACGGTGGCTTGTTGGCGTACACAATGGACACCATCACCGAAATATGCTGAGTGGCCTTCTCTGCCAACAGGACCTCAGGGGAAATTGGTCAGTATATTCACAATGTTGTGGTTAGGGTTTAAATCATGAGACTCACAAATTAAAACCTAATAAGTGGACTATTTAAGACAAGAATTGTGTCTCCTATTTCGCCGACAAAACCATTTTATTTCATATCATTCAAATGGAACACTTTGCTTAGTCCTTACCTCATGAGTGTTGAATAGTTCAAAAAATGACTTTAGTAGGTTTCTCACTAATCAACTTTATTCAATGTCTCACAGGGAAGTGATTTCATTTGCATGATATGAAATAATTTGCAAAACATCGCCTCCTTCAAATTCCCAACAAATCGCATTTTGCAAATGCAATTATTTTACTTCCACCTATTTTCTTCAATTTGGATCTTTTTATTCAAAATTTTCAAACAAGTTATCAATCAACTCGTCACCATCTATTTGCTTACTAAACTACCTCCGCAATGGCCCAAACCCCGGGAAATTCAACGGAATTTAATGAACGACCAACTTCAGCCCCAGAGAGTGGAAGTGAAATATCTGATATGGCTGTTAGTCGTGAATTAGGCATTGAAGCAGAGAGCCAGTCACATGAAGATAATCAAGATCCACCAGTTCTTCCAGAATGTGAGTATACATCCATCTTGAGTATTTCTAATCTCTCAAAACCTGATATTGTGTCATAGCCTTTATTTCAGGTCAGCCTCCAAGCTCTCAGAAACCAAATTTTAAAAGTTATGACAAGGAAAAGACTGTTGAACCTTGTGCACCGACAGAAGATGATGGGCAAGATGATGTAATTTTCAGTGGGAAGGTGAAAATTATATCCAAGGAACAATTTGTCTCCAACATTGCTCAAACAATCCCAAGGCTCGAAAAAATTCAAAATGATAGTAAAATTCCTGATTATGTGCGTCAAAAGATTGCTGAAGCCATGAGCCTCCTCAAAATGGATTTGAACCGTAAGTCCATTACTAAATCAAAACAAAATTGATAAAAATACCTGCTTACAATATATGGGCAGGTGTGGAGGTGGGAGAATCTCTACCTGAAGGATCTCGAGTCGTAATTGGATTTCCAGGCAAAGGATTAGGAAAAAGACCAAATATACATGCAACCAAAAAAACAAACAAAAAACGCCGTACCTTTGAAGCCGCAAAGGATTCCCGGGATCAAGGTGATGAAATGATCAATGTTGAAGTGGACCATATTAATAATGAACCTCCGCATACTGAACCCCCCCATACTCAATGAAACAATCCATGATCAAGCTCCACATACTGAAAGCCCCCGATACCCAATGAAACAATGCATGATGCAACCCCTCCCGCCTCTCCTCGGAATATTCAAGCCTTTCAAGAAAGGGAAACAATTAAACATGATACAATGGGACGAGATATGACTGATATAATTCCTGACGCTGAGCCTGAAGTGTCATCCGCTGCGAATTTTCAAGGAATATTTTTATCCCACATGGAAGAGTTTGCAGGCATTTTGAATTATCATTCCAATATTTCTCAACAATCATGGAAAAGGGGGCTTGATAATATCAATAGGATTTACAAAAATAGATGGGACAATTTACCAACAAAGGATGCTCATACATTCCTGCCCGTTGGTATTAAGGTGATCAGTAACCGAGAGCTTAAAATGTCGGCTTGGCTGGAGGACCTTGAGATGGCAGGTGAGTTTTTTTTTATCTTTGTGCATGATACTTGATTATTGGCTGTTGACTGGTGATATAAATTGCAATATACAGGGTTAGATTTTTTTAAGCCAACAGAAACAGAAGCGTTTTTTGATCACAACATTTGGAATCTCAAATTGATGAAGGAATCATCTAAACCTCCAGATAATCTCCCAAAATCTGAACACTCCTTCTTCAAAATGGTTCAGAGCCTTCTTTACCCTGCGAATCCAGTTAAACATTTTTGGGCAAATGTTATGTTTGAATCCATTTGTTTAGTCTCATACAATGTGATTGCACCCAAACCATATGTTGCACCAACATCAAATTCGACCGATCCTCTTGGACTCGAACGCGGAGCAGTTGAATACCTTGCCTCCTGCTTGAGTAAATCGAAGCAACGTGCAACCCAACTCAGCATTGAAGGTGGCGGCGCTGACAATGAGATATCCACAAAGCCGCACAAGAACCTGGAGGAGCTAATGGATACAGTTATCCATTTGATGATTGCGTACAACATGGTACGTGCACATACAAAGGTCGAAGTTAATGGCATCAAAGGCAAACTCACGAACTCAAAAATAAATGAGGCCATCAAAGATCTTTTGGCGTGTCACAAGATTCTCGGAATAAATCGAATTTGCTATGGTATATTAGCGGCATTCTGTGCAGCGGGGGTTCGTGGTTTGATGGTATGCTCAGATGACTGGAGAACAAGCTCAGTTAAAGGTGCTTTATCACTAATTGACATTTCCGCAAAACTTTCAGAGGGTAAAAATCTAGTGGAGCCAGTGTGGCTACGTACTAATAAGTATATATGTAATTTACTGAATAAAAGTTTCTTCTCATCAGAGTCTTTTAACCCCACTGTACCTCTTAGATTTGAATTTGCACGATGCTTGGTATTAGACTTTGGTGATGCCTGGGTGGCGAAACGCGGGCTTGGTTCAAGTGATGAGGTCACCTTGACGGTACCCAGGTCAGCTAAACTCACAACCAGGATTGACCCGTTTTAGATTAGCTTTGTACTAGATAGATTGTAATTGAATTTTGCAAAGTTATTTATGAATTTAATAATCATGACTTCCTATCCTACTACTGCCCAGATGCCACAGTCTGGGTACCAACAGTAATTGTACGGTGGCATACCTCCATACATCATTGCAAATACTCTGACAAGACGCAAGCTGAGTCAGGCGATGTGCCCGCAAGTAGCACACGCGGGGGCATTGCGGGAAGTCGCGTTTATCACTTCCCGCCAGCCCATAATAAGCCAAAGGTTCCTGTGTCTTTCAAGAGGACTAGGATAGCTAGGGATCCGCAGCAGGATGCATATTGCATTTGCGTGTGCTTGCAATATTCCAAATGGTTGGATTGGAAAGTGATTGCATGGGAACATCAATATGTCAAATTGAATAATGCACTATCCACTGCAATTTTTAGGTTCAGGTATTTGAGATCGCGAATTCCGAAGGTCAGGTGTGATCTTTCTCTTTAGCCGCAATTAAAAAAGATTCATCGTCCGCAATTCAATTTAGATGGTATTAATAAATCAGTAATCATTTGGTTTCATTTCATTTTCTCCTGCAAGCATGCCATTCACAAAAAAAGGAAAAGAGCGTAAAAGGGAACTTGCGAGAAAGCGTCGGGCTGAGGAAGGAAAGTGTGAGTTGCTCGCTTAATCTCAGTGTATATATATAGATATATATATATGCTTCCACATTTATGTGGCACCCTCATTGAGCCCCACAGAAGAACATTGGCTTTAGTTGGTTCAGATTGTGCCAATGTCATGTGGGCTCCAACAGGGAAGTCAAAGGATGTGTGCCAAAGAAAGCTCCTTGGGCATTGGGCACCATTCTGGACTCAAACCTCCTTAGCTTCAAATGGCAGGAAACAGTATCTGATATCTTGTCTGCTTCAACACAAAGTGATCCCTCAACCACTCGGGAATAGTCGGACATCGCAAAAGATAAATGAGGGCAAAACCACACGAAAGCAGAGGTTTTTTTCCTCCTCTCGACCAACAGCACAAATATCAATGCCAGTATCAGCAAATATGATCCCAAGTGAAATTTGGAGCCTTGTGGATGTCAATCAGATCAAACGCATTCACTTTGGCCGTGTGGCAATTTTCTCTTCAACCGGATTACTCATTGCCCTTGTCGAATTCAGACCATTCACAACAATGAGTGAAGTCGAGGTCAATCAATGGGATGAATTATCACAATTCTTATTTCGCGAAAAGAGGTTCACTGACCCTATTGCAACAAATGGAGCATTACTGGAGGGATTTATGTTCGCGATTGGGTGGCGCAAATGCACCACGAAGAATGAACAATTTGGACTGTATGGAAGTGCTGGCAAAATTGAAAATGCAAAAGATGAATGGCGGGACTGAGGTGCCAATCCTAGCTCGGTGGGTCGCATTCTAGGTCAATACTTACGATATGTTGGGGATAATTTATTTCAGAAGATTCAAAATTGCTACAACTCATTGGGGGTTCCGTCTTTTGATCAAGTCAACTATGAAGGCAATATTCCGGCAAATCAGGGTGCATTCGAGTTCGCTTCCGCACTCACTTTCACCATGAATGGATTCAAAAACGCACCTCATGTTGATAAGGATGCATCGCTGTATGCTTCGGGATGGTGGTTTCAAGCTGATAAGCGGACTGGCCAAATTCAAAGAGATGCGTCAAAGCGGTGTACAGGGGGAAAATTGATTTTCCCAAATGAGCATTTTTGGATTGATCTATCTGCATGTCATGGGCTCATTCAGGTAGTGTGGGCCAGTAGTACATTTGTTCATTATACTGATCCAGCACGGGACAACAAAAGCACGACACTAGTGGGTATGTCTGCACAATTCTCAAGCAGGTTAGCAAAAATAATGCGGCCAAAAAACCATGGCTATTATGAGATTGGCGAGAGAGTGGGCTATCAAATCAGGGATGGTAATACAATCTCATGCCAATTCAAAGAATGAGGAGATTTGCATGTGTGTTGGGTAAGTAATGGTGGGGTAAGGCAGAGGACAATATACACCAGGATTGGATGGATTCGAGTGCCGGAGATGGGGTGTCTCACAAGAAAAAGGGGTGAAGTGGATTATGTAAGGTGGCATGCCATCGTACATCTGTCCTGGTTTGTTGCTATTGTCCAGGATGCCAATGCTTCACATGCAAAACCTTATGCTTGTGCAGGTTCCGCCAATGCTAAAAGTTCCTTACGCCTATGCGGGCTGCAGACGCTTCACACGCCAATCCTTACGCCTGTGCAGGTTCCCAACAACTCACACGCCAATCCTTACGCCTGTGCAGGTTCCCAACAACTCACAGGCCAATCCTTACGCCTGTGCAGGCTCCCGACAGCTCACACGCCAATCCTTACGCCTGTGCAGGCTCCCAAAAGCTCACACGCCAATCCTTACGCCAGTGCAGGCTCCCGACAGCTCACACGCCAATCCTTAGGCTTGTGAAGGTTGCCAACAATGCTGACAATTTCTTACGCCTGTGCAGGCTCCCAAAAGCTCACACGCCAATCCTTACGCCTGTGCAGGCTCCCGAGAGCTCACACTCGAATCCTTAGGCTTGTGAAGGTTGCCAACAATGCTGACAATTTCTTACGCCTGTGCAGGCTCCCGACAATTCAAACGCCAATCCTTTCGCATGTGCAGGCTCCCGACAGCTCACACGCCAATCCTTACGCCTGTGCAGGTTCCCGACAGCTCACACGCCAATCCTTACGCCTTTGCAGGCTCCCGACAGCTCACACGCCAATCCTTATGCTTGTGAAGGTTCCCAACAATTTAAACAATTGAATACATGACTAAGATTAATAGCGTGTGACCATAGGAACGGCAATTTCTCATGAATCTGGAGTCGATTGATCACATGCCGGAACCTCCCACTTTTTTACAGTTAAGATTTGATATGGCTCTAAAAAATGGAGGAAGAAAATATAGGAGGCAGGAATGGTGACTATTGGCGCATTTTTGGCAAAAGATTTTCTCACATACAAATACTAACTCAAACTTTTGGTGGGGCACTTACGAAAATTATTCTCAAACAATAGTAAATATGAATCATTGAGGAATTATAACAAATTCACGTGAACAAAGAACGTAAGAGAAATTGAAAATATCTTTCATTGAATACAAAAAATTTATCTAAAGGAGTGTAATACAAGAGGTAAAAAGACGAAAGAATAAGATTTTTTTTGTGGATTTTATTTTTCTAAGAATTTTGAGACTATCCCGGTGATGTCCTCCATTGGATAAGCCTCCATTGCCGCGCCAAGGAGGGAGTTTAGTTCCTCCCGGAATTCCTGGTGCATCTCATTTCGATGAGTTGCATCCACGAAAGGAATCATGCGGAGCAACCGACGATGCTCCAACAAGATTCGGTTGATCGATTCGTGGACGATGGCTTGAGGGATCATCAAAGTTGGTTGTAAGTTGGTAAATTCCTGGCGAGCGTCATTGTAGGAATGTGAGGAGGTTGGCACCAGGGGGGAGGAGGCGGTTGGGTTGTTGGTGGCAATGGGAGGGATATCCGGGGAAGGTACCGGGGTAGGAGTGGAGGGAGGGGGTACAGGAGGGGAAGGTGGCATAGTCGGTGAAGAAGAAGGGGGAGGGGGGGAACCGACTGGCGTATCGTCGATGATGATAATCGAGCGGGGAGTGGCGGGACGAGCTGGAGATGGTCGAAGGAGGGGTGAGGAAAAGTTGAGTAGAGTTAAAAAAGTGAAATAGGGACTTACCAAAAGGTTCCTCCGTTGATTGCGTAGGAGCCACCTCAGGTTGAGGCTCACGAGTCGCAATGTCCTCAGGTGGTTTGGAGGATGGACTCGCGCCAGGAATAGGTGGCTCATCGTGCTGGGAGGCTTCTACAAAAGGAGGAAGAGTCAATTAACTTGATGCAAAAGTGAAAATGAGAAAAGAGAAAGTTGGCTGCTTACCGCGGAATAAGTCCACAGACCATCGGGTGCCACTCGGGCCTGGGGTGGGTTGCCGCAGGGTTTGCTTGCGAGGCAAACTAGGAACGGGAGAGTCTTGTCGGGGGGGATTCGGGGGGTTTTGTTCTATGAGTAATGGAAAAAAGTGAGTATTATTGCGTGAAGATAAATGAGATAAGGAGGAGAAAGAAAACTTACTTTGGCGTTTGAATCCCATCGGTGACAAGACATGGTGACAATCGGCCCAAGCTCGAATGTCCTCTCGCCATCGCCATCCTTCATCGGCCGGATAATCACTTCGCTCCGGTCGAGGAGTGAAGTGACCATCGGATGGTGGCCTAGGAGGGGGAGTGGTCAAATTGATACTGGAGGGGACAGGGCTAATCGTCCGGAATCGCTCCCGTTGGCCTGTTTGGGGGCCCGGCGTCCATTCACGCTCGGAAATGGTTTCATCATCGTCGACCACAAAGGAGTCCTCGCGAGGTTGTCTTGGGCAAGAACTCCTCTGGCCGCGTGGTCGGAAGGGTCGGACAACAAACGAGCATTTCTTGTGTGCTTGTCGGCAAGCATCACAAGCGTCGGTGGTTGTCGAAGAGCGGATGCAGGGGATACCCAGCTTGGTGCATAACATGCACGACATATAAAAACAAAAAAATTGGGGTTAGTAAGTGAATAGATAGTAAGCAATCAAGAAAGAAAAGGATGACGTACGATGAATTATATAAATTTAAAACGGAAACAAATTAAAAATGCTCTAGTCGGAAGTTTTTAAAAGTCTGGAAGGAAGTCGTGAAGATAGAAAAATATTAATAATCGGATAATAACGTGGACAAAACTTTATTTGAATGGAACGCACGAAGTAGATAGACGGGGGGTTCTGGAAGTATAAGCGGGAAAGAAACAAAGCCGAAGGATAGGATAGTGGTTAGTGGAGTGCAAAAGAAAAGAGTGGAAAAGCAGGAAGACCTAGGGTAATACGCACAAAACGGAGAACAGCGGGTGAGGTGTAGCGAAGTGGATCGGGTGAGAAAGAAAGTGAAGGGCTTGTCGTGTGAAGATGGTCTTTTATACCATGGTGAAGCTGAGACGATCTCAGCAGTTGCAGCACCCGCAAAAGGCTCAGCTTCAAGGCGTGTGAGCAAAATTAAAGCTGAGTCTCAGCAAATGCAGCACCCGACAAAGGCTCAGCTTCAAGGCGTGTGGGCAAAATTGAAGCTCAGTCACAGCAGTTGCAGCACTCGACAAAGGCTCAGCTTCAAGGCGTGTGAGCAAAATTAAAGCTGAGTCTCAGCAAATGCAGCACCCGACAAAGGCTCAGCTTCAAGGCGTGTGGGCAAAATTGATCCTCAGTCACAGCAGTTGCATCACCCGACAAAGGCTCAGCTTCAAGGCGTGGGGGCAAAATTGAAGCTCAGTCGCAGCGAATGCTGCAACTGAGCTTCAATTTTGGCGTGAGGCAGAAGAACAATGGGGTTCTGGCTGAGTATTGCTATTGATTGAATTGTCAAACTCAGTCGAATCCCCTTTGTTTCCTTACATAGCCACCCGATCACCCAGGAGTGTGGTTGTGAGGCCCTCATTGAATCTGCATGGTGGGTGCAATGCACATGTGCCCCATGCAGAAATGCACGTGGTGCATTTGGTCACAGGTGACCGCGGCGAGCATACCGGCCTTATGGTCACGTGATAGTGTTTGAACAAAGGGTCGGGCGGCTGTATGACAAGTGAATACAGCGTAATCTTGGCTCGACCCATTGCTCAGGTTTGCTTTCGGGTCATAATTGAAATGCTCAGTGGCTGAACATTTTAATTGCACAGTTGTTGAGCTATGGATATAACAATATCAAATGCACGATGCTGAGCAATTGCTAGGTCATTTTTGTAAGCACACAATCTGAGCATTTGGCACAGCATCGGATGACATTTCAGCCAGGTGCAGCATTTCACACGCTTTGGTGAAGTGCTCCAAACTGAGCCTTACAATGAACTATTGCAAAAATGCTCCGGACCATGGCTTGACTGAGCACTTCCACACGGTCCTTTTGACCATGACATGCTCAGCTTGCGTGTGCAAATTGGGTGAAACACAATGCTGAGCATGTGGCACATGAGATACGTATATGAAAACGATTGCATTGGCTATATCCATGCAGGCTGAAGTAGTATTACACCTTCCTAATCTGTACAGCTGACACTGTAGTACGCAGCAGGGCTGGATATGCGGTCCCAAATCGGTCTGAAGTACGACTTCATTAAGAAAACATTCGGTCGTACTGGAACTTGCGAGATATGTAATCACTATGTCCTCATTAAGTACCATACCTGATAAGGTCATTGTCAGTTCCAGTCTAACCGGGATTTAATTCAATAAAAATTGTATTCCGTTATTCAAAATATTTTTTTATCATCTCTTTTTCTCATGGCTCAAAACAAAATCTTATCAATTTTAAATTGTGTTTGTTATAATTTCAAATGAACATCCTTTATTGTAGTTCGCAAAGGACATGTATTAAGCAAAAATGAATTGTAAGTGGGATTAAGGAACCTATGAGTCATTGTAGCTATAATTGATGAATTAAATAGTCGTTTAAATGGAATGAGTTTTTGGAAAGATCGTATATTTGTGCTCATTATAAACAAATGAGACTTAAAGAAAATGATTAAAAAATTATAAATAAAAATGATAAAACATTTGAGATACGTATATGTTGCGCGAAATAATTAGTTGGGATTTGTTCAGTGTGTAGTTGCTATTTGATTGGTCAGTTTCAGTTCCGTGCGAAAAAAAAAGCGCGTTGGAGCTGTTAATTCGGGTAGAATTAACATCCTAAATCAGTTTAGCCGAACTGCACGGAATAACCGACATGACAGCCTTGGTACGCAGTACACCTTTGTAAATGTATGCTGCAGGGCAGAGCAAAAGCTGTTCAGCAATGTAAAATGCAATCACGTCAAGCCATCAAGTCATATATCTCAACTGCATCCCTTTGATGCACCATGTTGGACAGCTCTGCCTAACTCCGGAACAGATGCACGTGTAATCCAAGTTAATGTAAGTGGGTGATATCGGGGCAACCTTTGACTGGCCGCGCGTGCTCATTGGCGGGCAGCCACACACTTTCTCATATGCACCACCCGACGGGTCATACGCAGGCAACTTTCACATGCCTGGAAGACATTTTACTGCCAGTCTTCCGACCGGCTATTTTCTTGGTCGGGTGGTCAGCTGCACTGCAGATGCTCACCTGCTTGCGCATGGAAACCTGAGGTCAATCAGTATGGATTTTCTTCAGCCTCATCCGCATTAGAATCATCCTGGCCTATGATTGTGTCGGGATCTCCCACTCCGGGTCATTTTCTGCACGTTCTCAAGCGCCTGACGCAATCAAACTCATGTTTGGTGGCACGCCACCAAACATATCTTACCCGCCCACACACACACATCTCTACAGTGAGTTTGCCCTTTGAAACGGCCAACATTGCCCAGTAGGTCCCTGTGCAAAAATTAACCTGGGGATGATACGCTCATTGTTCGCTGTCACACCAGCGAACATGACTGCATGCCTCTAATATGCCCTCCACAATAACTTGCTCCAACCCACCCAATTTCGGATATGCTAATGTCAACCTTGATCCACCAAAGGTTTTGTACCTTGCTGCAGATCCAGCAAAATATTGGTGCACCCACATTTTGGCCACCTTGCCTTGATATATGCCCCAAATTGGATATGAAAATTATCAGCCCAAGACGCCCACCCCCATCAAGACCATGCACGTAACCACAGGCCATCCCCCTTTTGGCCTGTTGCTGCCACTCATATAAGTTCCCCACCTGCGCTTATTCCTCTTCATTCCCTTTAGCTAATCCTTCCCGATCATATAATTCCCAACTGTCCCCAAATAATTTAACATAGCCATCATGTCAACCCCTTCACAACCACTTTGCATTGGGATGATTAATATTCGTATTCAAATAAATAGTGATATAACCTTAAAGCCTGAGAATTCCCACTTAGGTTCTTGGATTATCCTATGGCACAATCAACACAACATATTCGTATATCTGCCCAATCACCAGCATGCTATTGTCTATCTCCCGGGAACCCTTTCCCAAACGTTGATACCATTCCTTGGGGCACCAAAAATGTTCATGCACTGTGGTCCTGGTGGGGCATGGATTGAAAATTGCCAAACCAATCCTACTCAAATATTATTTGTTGAGGGAGTATTTATGACTGATGCAAATGATCCCTCCTCATCTCAGAAACCCAATCTAGCATTGATGTTCTTCACATGGTATCCAAACATTCTATTCATAATGGAAAGCTTTCGAACACAAGATTTCAAGCTTAAAATGCCCAAAGAATATGACTGTCCTACTCATTGTCAATGTCAACTCTTTACTCCGACATTTCCCGCTTCAAACTTGACACCTGCTTCATATCCTGCTGTTTCATCATTGATTTCCAAGCAAAAACTGATACAATTACCCAGTGGATCAGACCTCCCCATGCCATTATTCAAACCCCCCTCCTCCCTCATCAAAAGACCGGACTAGCTTTTCTCTGGGATCGAGAAATCCCCAATGGCCAATCAGCCTGTAACCTTTGGGCCACCTCACCCCCAGGATCCACTTTCAATGCCAGGCACATCATTACAAACAAGGTCGTTAGCTCATTTGAATCCCTTTCAACCAATACCCCTCTTGGAGGACTGCTTGCGGATGATATGGGATTAGGTAAAACCATTCAGGCCATTGCTCTAATTGGTACATCCAAGGAGCGGATGATTGCAAACCCCCATCGCTCCACGCCCACCATGATCATCTGCCCCCCTCGCTTAATTACCAACTGGCAATCAGAAATATCCAAGCATGCTCAGGCTGGAGCGCTGCATTCCAAAATCTACCATGGTCCCACTCGTCACTCATTATCCAAGGACGACATCTTAAAATATGATATCATCATCACTTCTTACAATACTATCACCCAAGAATTTAAGCAAACCAATACCTCTACATCATTCATTTTTCAAATCAATTGGCATCGTATAATTTTGGATGAAGCACAGTGAGTGTCTGATCTTAAATGATTCAAATTACCTTTTCTATCCAATAACCCTTGCCCCCTCTTATAGCTATATTTGCTCTGAATACACTGCCACTCACTGTGCCATTAATAGCCTCCTTTCATCCCGCCGAATATGTTTAATGGGCACACCTATTCACAACACCATTTATGACCTTTTGGGCATAATATCATTCATCACTCAACCACAGAGCGCCGATCAAGATAACTGGTCACCATTCATCCTGAGTAGTCTTTCAAAAGGTTGCAATGATATTTGGAATTTGGCATTGCGGCATTTAAGTTTGCGCCGCACCAAAACCACACATCTCGAATCCCTCCCCACTATTAGCCATCATTATGAGCTGCTCCCACTCAACCCAACCATGCAGCAAGAATATTCCACATTATATGAAGAATTCCTATCATCCAAAAGCAAAGGACCAGGAGAGTTTTTCAGAAATATTAATAAGCTGCGAATATGTTGTAACCATCACATAATGCTTAACACAATTGCCGAGGTGGAGTTGGAAGACCCCAAGGGCAGGAGCACTCAGGATAACTCGCCAACAATCACACAAACTATTGTGGATGTGAAAACATGCATGATGAGTAGTAAAATTGAACACCTCCTACAAAGCTTAATGAAGAACAAACAAACAAGGTGTGGTCCAACCAAATCGGTTGTTTATACCCAATGGACCCAATTTCTAGATTTGTGCGTTAATTCTAATATGCATCCATTACCAATTGACTCCATCTGACTTTTTTATATTGTAGAATCGGTATTTCTCTTGCCCATCACTCTATCCTTTCAGCACGAATTGATGGAACAAATACACCACGAGCGCAGGACAAGGCGCTTGAGAATTTCTTCAATAATCCTGAATGTGAAGTACTCATTGCATCCATTGCAGCGGCTGGAACTGGCCTCAATATAACTTGTGCTAATATAGTCTATTTAATGGTGAGTTTCCCCCCAAAATTCTCCCCTGATTTTCGGACCCTGACATCCACATTTCCAGGAGCCCAATTGGAACCCATCCATTGAGGCTCAGGCTGTTGATCGTCTACATCGTATTGGCCAACAACGACCTGTACAGGTCATCCACTATATCACTCCTCATTCAGTTGAGGTCAACATGCGGAAGGTACCTTTCAAGCTCATCTTTCACTTGATTGTATTACTATTCTGAAATCCTTCCTTATGGGAATGCCATATTCCAATCACCAATAGGTCCAAGAAAAGAAAAAATCATTAACTGCGTGAGCCTTACTGATATTATATAATTTGTGATTGACAAAGTTGATAACCCCTGTTGACTCTGGCACAGGTCCACAATTATGAACACCATGAGCTGGATCGAACTTCTTCAATATTTCCTCAATGAAAATGAGCAATAGAGTATTATTGCTAAGGGAGACGGTGATACATTTCAATTCATATTGTCTATATTCTAACATATTTAGAAAGTTGTTGCATCCTTAAGAGATAATAATCAGATCTTATTACAACTGCACAAATAATTTACAAAATTTTAATTTGTAACGGTGCTATACATTCATATTACTAAGTTATTGCAGAGCATCACCATTCGGCCTAATAACTGGCATGTCAAGTATTTTGAGGGCACTAGTCTGCATCTTACTACAGCCTTTGAGCCAATCTTGATCAAATACCTGAAATGATAAGCCTTCTGGAATATAACCATCATCTGTCGATCGTAATTCTGGCAATCTATCAATAGTTTTTTTACCCTTTTTTTTAATGCGATTACAAAACTCTATGTCTCGATCAATTTTTAATACCAATTCATTAAATAACTGGGAGCGCCAGCGTAATCCCACTTTGCGGTAAACTTGACGGCCATTTTCCAGTACCTCCTCAGTATCTGAAAATACTCGAGGGTCATTGAATTGTGATGCTAGAATGGGAAAATTAGCCATATCACACCATTCACGACGGCGCTCACAGGTCTGCACATAATGGGGTAGGTAATCATCAGTCTTTGCTCACAATGAAGAAGAGATACATTAACTAACCCTTTGACGAATCTTTGCGAGCTTTTGATTCTCCTTCTTTTTAACCAAATACTCGGCATCCTTTTGAATAGACTTCCATTCTCTTTTCAAATAAGTGAAATATCGCTCCATTAAAGCCGCCACGACCCCATAGTTATTATGATCCTTGTTCCAACAGTAATGATGATACTCGGTGCTGACCAGTGCAAGACGGAATGTACGGTAAAACACCATAGACATTAGCTCATTGAACGGATGTTGCCATGAGCTCTCCCAGTCCCAAGTGAATCGCTTTAGTCCTAGCTTGTGGAGCTCATTTTCGCAGTAGCTTTGGAAACCCTGAGACTGAACCTGTGTTGATGGCTCATTGAAAACATCCTCGGGGACATATCCGAGATGACCAGCCACTTGAATTGCAATTTCACGCTCTTCTCTGCTGGGTGGTGCTGGTAGTGAGGAAAAATCCTTATCCCTAACTTTGAGTAGGAACAGGCAATGTGCGTGTACTGCTGATCTCATTCCATGGACATTCTCTGGAAGTTCTGCCTTCAGCCATTTTTGTTGCTCCTTCTGGCTTGCACGTTTCACCACATTGTGAGCTTTGCGGGCCTGGTTCCTTTGCTGTCTGACCTTGGATTGTTCAAGCATACTCTGGGCAAGGCCCAGCTGAGGATGGGTGAACTCACTATTTGATTGAGTGCCTTGCTCATGCGCCGTGAAATCGTCCCTCCTTGGTTCATCATTTGTTTCACTTTGAGTCGGAGACATGTTCTCATCCTCATCATCCACAATTCTTTCTCTTGATGTACTGGCATGACCCGTTCTTGGTTTGGAGGCATATGGATGATGACGTCCAGTGACTTTCTCTTTATGGACCAGAGGTGAAGACGCATAAAGTTCATCCCCTGCCATGCAAATCATCAGTTAACACATCAAAACATTAATGAAGACTGGTCATCCTCACGATCTTCAATTGGCTCCTGAGATCGGACTGACTTGCCTTTAGGTGCCCTATCTAACCCATGAAACAAACATATCAAATTGTGAATAAGTTTCTACTCCAAAATTCAAATGACTTACTTTGATGAAGCGTCAATCCTGGATTTCCCTCCGACAGACCGCTCCAAGTTACATTTTCCAAAGGTCTTTTTTGTCGCCCGCCATCAACGCGCCTTTCATTTCCCAAATGAGCCTGAGATCCTGATGGAATATTGAGGGTTGGCTGTTGACTTGGTCCAAAGGGATCCTGGGATGCGACTGGATTCCCACCGGGGTTAAGGAGGAACTCACGTGGAAATTTTGATTGGGGATTAGCATTTGATGAGATTTGAGGTGTGCCTTCCGGCCCCTCAGACACATGCATTTGTGTATTAGTGGGATTCGGGGGAATTGGAGTTACGGGCATATTTGGGATTGCCCAAGTGCTGGAAGTTGGAGCCTTCGGATTTCCCACATCAATGTTAAGACCTGATACATTCATTGAGGATGCGATAGGGGTTGTGAGAGGAATGTTGGGACTCAATGGTGATTGTGTTTGAACATATTCTATGCTAGATTCACTATCTGAGTCATGAACAGAACCTGAACGGGATTTATGTGACTTGGAAGATGACATAAGGGCCGAAAAGCACAGTAATATTTTTAACTTGATAAAACAGTTCAGTATTGTGATAAAATAGAGGCATATGATATGAGATTTTTTCAAATTTAGAATAGAGAAATTCTATGAATAGTTGGAACCAAGTGTTGTGTGGAAGGCGGATAAGACTCATTTGAGGAGAATCCTCCCTGCCTCCTCTTGAGCTCCTCCACTTTTGTCGGAAACCACCCTGCACGGCCTACCAGCATATAATGTGATATTTCCTTGATCTGAAAAAGGACCCATCATCCATAAGTAATCATATTTGGTAACATTTCCGCCTCCCCATTGTCACATTTTGTGAATTATCCAAACTGCCAATATATGCATTGAAATTCCGCAACATTGTACATCTGTAAAGGGGTATCTTCATGAAGGATTTACCCACAAAAGAGACATCACCTTTTCAAGAAAGGCAAGACAATCCAAATCACATTCCAACTTATTCAAAGCCTGCCGCACTCAAACCAAATACCAAGACTTTAGCTGCACTCCAACCCCTTATGTAATAGAGTTATATAGTTATGTCTGTAATAAGGTTTAAACCATGTACGTTGGCGTGCCAGCGTACATGGATTAAATGTTAATCCCCTCAATTCAATGGTAACACTTCACTAATGGAACCCTCTCAATGGTCAAACCCGCACTATCACAATGTGTAAATAAACTAGAATATGTATGAGCATTGAGCAGAATGGCATTTTACCCAATTAAACGCCTAACCAATTCCGCCATCCAGATGAGACATGTTACACTTTATCCACTGCAGCTCATGCACCATTACAAATGGGATAAAATCCTCAGCTGGCTCAAATCATCTCCCCCTTCATAAATAATCACTGAATTTTATTTCCAATTAATAACACTCCTAAACACTTTCACATCAACCATAGATATTTTTACACAAACCACCCGTACTCCCAATTCCTGCAACAATGACAACCCGGCCCTATTCCTCAATGCGTATATGCATGTGTCAACACTGCTCAACTCAAACACACTCTTCCCCTGAGGGTGATAGGCAAGGAGTTGCCTTCACACCTTTCCAATATAAACAGCACATTAAAAAGCTCAAATCAACCATTGCACCCAAATCTCTTCCAAACATCCCTACTTCTGCATCAGGATCTGGGTGCCCAAAAATTCTATTGGATCAAATCTTCCCAGCTGATTATTCACGTTTGACCCAAAGCACTTTCTCAACTCCAGCGGGTCTCAATTCAAATGCACAGAAACCATATAGTGGAAGTCCAACCCTTCCCCCACAAGACCTACGAATGATAATATCTGCCATTCTATCATTAAGGTATAATTTACCCCGCAGGGCTTCATGCATACTCAACCCCGCCCTGAACCTGCTGATCAAGTCCAGTATCTCAAGCTCAGCTGGTCCCCCCGCTCCTGCATTCCATATACCTCAAGATCTGAGTACCATATTTGAACATCTCCAATTGGAGCCAGTGATTCAAAACTATATATGTTGTCCTCAATGTTTCTCTCTTAATGGCCTTACTGAATCAGTCACAACTGACCAACCCCACTGTCAACGCCATAATGACCCAAATGATCATGATCCCCCTTGCACACAATCATTAAGCAAATTCATCTATTCATCTGAACCCCACACCCAAAACACAACCAACATGAAGCAAAAATTTATACCAACAAAACATTTCATTCATCAACCATTCAAAAATTGGCTTGCCAGATTCCTCCAGCGGGCTGGAATTATGGAAATTCTGCATCAACATCAACAATCCCAAACCCCTGAAGGTACCCCCAAATGTGATGTCTGGGATGGATTGGTCTGGAGACGCTTCACTGGCACTAGAAATATCCATGATCCCCCATTCATGTCCATTCCTGGTGCATTGGCCTTCTCCATATATGTGGACTGGTTTAATGCACATGGAAAGTCAACCCGGTTGGCTAGCATTGGACCTATCATGCTTATTTGTCTTAATCTCCCCCCAAGTGAAAGATTGAAGCCCGAGAATGTCTATGTTGCAGGAATCATCCCTGGTCCGAAGGAGCCAACTGTGCTTCAATTGAATTATCTATTAATGCCACTCATCAACGAGCTCAAAGAGCTATGGCAAGGTTACCATTTTGCACCCACCTCAACAGGTCCATCAGGATCCTTTATCCGTGTTGCCATCCTCACAGCCATTGCGGATGTGGTTGCCATGCGCAAGCTTACTGGATTTATTTCCCATTCAGGAAACCACTTTTGTAATTTTTGCACCATTCACAAAGCTCAAATTGATGAAATTGGTCCTCAATTTCACTACACGCGCTCATACCAAAGTCATAAATTAACCATTACGAAATGGCTTTGGGCAACCCCACAACAAAGACAAGCAATTTTCTCTGAGTATGGAGTGCGATATTCAATTTTGGAAGACCTTCCGTATTGGGATGCAACCAGAATGGTTAATCTTGACATAATGCATAATTTAATACTTTGAATTTTGAAGGATCATGCAACTTTCAAATTGTGCATTCCAGAGTCCAAATCAAAAATTTACTTCAGGTACCGCAGGAAATCCAATGACACCAACAGTTCAGACTCAGATTCCAAGACCTCCAACAGCTCTCTTGATAAAATCACATTGAGAGAGGCCCGCTCCCTGAGAAGAGACGCAGCAAAAATAATAAACGAGCCACTCCCCACTACTTCCACCCGAAAAAACTACTTCCCAATGCCCACCCCTAACACAGAACATCCATCTAGTGGTTCTGCGGAGATTCCTTCATTTGATGCCGATTACATCCCCACTTCTGAAATACCCTCTGAATTGGATATCACTGCACTGAGTGATCACCAGATCAAGGGTGAGGCTCTGGAGAATCTCCGTCAAATCATATCTGAGACAATAATTCCCTCATCATGGACAAGAGTACCTCGCAACATGGGTTCCCCCTCTCATGGTAGCTTAAAAGCAGCTGAATGGGCTCTCTTATATAAGGTCTATATTCCATTTCTAATGCTCAGTCAACAGATGTCATTAGATGCACACCAATCTGCCAACACTCAAAGAAAAATGGGTCATTCAGAAGAACTTGCAAATGAACTAGCCAAGAATACATTCCATTTGATTAGTGCTATCAACATTGCCACAAGCTGGACTGTTTCAATAGATGATGCGACTGCATTTGCTGAACATTGGAAAAAATTCCGCCTTTCCAATCAAAACCTGTTCCCAAAACAGAAAAGTAAACCAAATCATCATTTTGCTGATCATATTCCCGAACTCTTCCAACGTTGGGGCCCAGCACAAGCCTCAGCCACATGGGGTTATGAGCGCTTGATTGGAGTATTTTCAAAGATGCCAACAAATAACAAGATATGTACGTCAATTAATAAGATCAATATATTCACATTGATTAAACACCTGACCTGAATAAGACTAACTTTTTGCAACTCTTAATAGATGATATAGATAAAACCTTACTTCAACATATCTGTCGATGTTCCAACCTTTCCGTTCTCCTGAAATCCCCATCTGTGCCATGTGAAATAAAACAGCTTTTCGAATCACAGCCACCTGCCATGTTCAATCACCATAAATATAACAAGCCATCCCGCCATGACCAACAAAATTATGATTGCCTGGTTGAATACTTACAGACTTTTCATGCAACAAGGGAAATGGTTGATTGGATCAGCTTAGACAATACCGTGCAATCCACAAGTCATCCCACTTCAAGGATTGTCTCACCTTGGTATTTTCCAGTTTCAAACATTAATATGGGGAACAATATATTTTCAACTGAATCCAAAAATGTCAGCAACAGTGTGATATGTTTTCAAAGGGGAAACTCACGACAATTTGGTATTATTGATAGCATTTTCAAAGTCTCTGAGCCATCTAGCATACTGAACAATAACTTTCTGATTTTGAAAACTTTGAAGATTGATGTGAATTTCCTACCAGATTGGCCGTATCTCAATATTTATAAAGCTGTTGGTTTTGATGATGGACACTTGATTATATCTGAAGAAGAAATAGAAGGTAACTGTGGATTGTATGATAACAAAGTTCTGTCATGTGGACTGCTTGTAATAATAAAGCCGTTATTTCATGATATTTAGTCTACTAAAATGCAAATATCTCAGATTCATTAGCAATTTTGCTAGTGAAATAACTGCCTCAAAATTTAGTGACAGAGACATGCCATTGTGACAAGCAAAGCCCATTATTTCACATTGCCACAAAGAACTTACTATTTTGACATTGGGTACAGTGTGAATAAGCCAAGTCCAATGATCAAATGACCCACACACTCACCTTTCACAGCATCCAAAATTTCTAACTGCGCCATCATCATGTTGGAAGCGGAATCGGCTTTTGCGTACCAACACCCGCATGTGCACCTGCACGTGCCAATGCACACGCCCACCCACCCGCACACGCCAATGCACGCGCCCACCCACCCGCACACGCCAATGCACACGCAAACCCACCCGCACACGCCAATGCACACGCAAACGCACCCGCACACGCCAATGCACATGCAAACGCACCCGCACATGCCAATGCACACGCAAACGCACCCGCCCCCGTGCATGCACATGCACACTTCATGGATGACCTGGTGAAGTCAAACCCCCCGCCTACATCAAGACTGGCTGAAGGACATCTTTGATGTGTGTGTGTGGAAACAGGCGGGTCTGGTGTAATTTTTACCAATCATCGGACGGTTGTGGGATGATCAGGTGGTGAGGAATCTGAGTTGAAGGCACAGGGGAACGAATATTATTGGATGTCACAGGATTTGGTGTAAGACAAGAGTAGGACATGTGCTCGACGTTCGCTTGATTTTCGCTTGACGTGAGCTCAACTTTTATCCTGCTTGATGTGAAGTCAATCGCCAACGATTGAAACGAGATTCGCCCCGGTGTATGAAAAAGATGTAAATAGACTAATTACAACTTTGACTATGTTTGTGACACGGTAAAAATTATTTTGAAAAGATTTATAAAGGTTCAAGATGGTTTAAAATGAAATTAAAGGGCTTTACTATACTGGGTATAGTGGTGGTAAGCACTATTGAAAGCCCTGGGTGCAGCTTTATCTGTTGGGTTACAATAATTAAAGATTATAATTATACCTGATTATTCAACCAAGAGTGATACTGTTTTTGACAGTTTACTATGTAGGTTATTTAAAAGCAGGATGAGGAGACAATTATGGCTGTGAAAAAGCCTCCGTTTTATGCTGAAATGGGGTGGAAAGGGTGCTAGACCTTTCCGTGTAGAGGAAGTGAAGATTTTTCACTCTTTAGGAGTAACTTGTGGTTTGCAAACAGCCTTTATAGCCTGTATTGGGCCCAGATGTGGTTTTGAAACCACATCAGAGAAGTTTTCACCAATACAGGGTGAAAATTTTCATCTGGGGACCTCACAGCCTGATTCTGACGTGTATGACGTGTAGAATGTTGTACAGAAACTGTATGGGACCCCAGTATTGACTGAATTATGAGGTATTGAAGTATTAACATTCTAATTTGTCTGTTTGACACCTCATAATCAAAGTACAACTGTATCCTGTTGTAATACAGCTGTATTGGCAATATTGTGGGATTATAACTTTCAAATGGCCATAACTCTGTCAGTTTTTGAGATATCATGCTCAACGTTGGTTCATTGGATAGCCCTGTATGAGTTCTACACAATGATACCCAATTTGGTATGGTTGTCATTAAATATGACAAAGTTATCCTATGTACAAGGTTTTTTGTACATAGGCATGGTTTTGGCAAAAAGCTGTATTGAGCTTGTTTGCCTCATAACTTCTGTTATAGTTGAGATATGAAGAAGTGGATGGCACCATCAGATATCCCTGATTGTGCTCTTTCCAAAAAGACCCCACTTCAAGTATCCCACACTAAAACTGTAGAAGTTAGATGAGAGGTGAATGTTTTGTTCACCCTTATTTGGCCTTAAATTCACCATAACCCCAGTGATATTGGGGCTAGCTCAGTTTGGCTGGTACCATTGGATAGCCCTAATTTAGAGCTTCATTTTGAATACCCATTTGATGGGGTTAAGCCTTTCCTTCTAGATTTTAGATGAGAGGTGAAAATTAAGGTTTATGCTCAGCAATACCTTTGAGCAGCAATAACTTTGTTATTTCTTCTCCTATGGTGTTGGGACTTATATTTTCAGGAAGAGGTGAGCTACCTCTATCTTTTGATACCTTTTTAGCTGATTTGGCTCAGCTCCATGTTTTGGTGGTATCTTGGCTATACCATTGGTTTATGGTATTTTGGCTGTCACGCTGGTGCTCTGGTTTTGAGTCACAGGCTGACATACCCTCCCTCTAAAAAGGCTCATCACTGATGAGACTTTTCAGTCCTCCTACAGGCCCTGAATCTCCTTAGATGAAGGTTCCCATCTGGTATGGCATCTTCTGCCAACCATTTGTCTTTATCAGCTGTTTGGTGTTTGAATCTGACTAAGTATTGTCTTTGATCCTTTCCATTAAGTCTGATCTTCCTGGCCCTGATGATTTTACTCACAGGTCCTGGGGAATCCTCCACTTCCACTATATCAGGTGGTGTGGGGTTCTTTTTCATGGAGGGGAATTTATCCTCCTCTGTTTGGAAGTATAATTTGACCAAACTTACTGGGAAGACTGGGTGCTTCCTGGAAAATTCCTCTGTAAGTTTGACCTCCACTGCATTCTTACCTATCAACCCAATGATATTGAAAGGCCCTACAAATGAGTCCCTCATCTTCTTGGGTCCTTTAATATTATTAAAGTTTAGGGTATACACTAGCACCTGGTCCTCTTCCTTAAAGTCAGGTTCCATTGGTGTCTTGTCCCACCTCTGCTTATTATAATCTTTTGCTTCAGCTATGCATTTAGCAGCTGTATCACAAGCCCTCTTCCACATATCATGAAAGTCTTTGGCTGCGAGGTGGATGGTTAGAAGATTCTTCTTCAAATGATCCACAGGCAACAAGGGATTCCACCCTTTCTCTACCAGTGCAGGTGTTTTTCCTGTGGTAGAGTGGTGACTTGTATTATAAGCCAGTTGGACGGCTGGTAGAAGGGTAACCCACTCATGGGTATATCCCTCATTGTCCTTATACTCCATGCCATAGGCACATAACCTTCTAACGATGTCTTCCATAGTCTGGATCATCATCTCAGCTAGGCCATCTGTTTAAGGATGGTAAGCTGTGGAAAAAGCAAGTTTGGTGCCAAGCATGTCATACAAGTTGGTCCAAAATTCAGATGTGAATTTTGGGTCCCCATCACTAATGATGATTTTTGGGACTCCACAGATGGATATGATGTTATTCGAAAATAACAGGGCAGTATACATGGCTGTGTCCTCTTTGTGGCATGGTAAACACCTCATGCTCTTGCTGAACCTATCAACTATGATCAATCAGGCATTGTAGTTTTCTTTTCCTCCTGGGACAAGTCCTGTAACCCAGCACATGATGATGTTTTCCCATGGGTTTTTGGGTTCTTCTATATGTTGAAGTAACCCATACTTCTTCCCATGTTTCCTATTTGCCTTTTGGCATCTTTCACAAGTGTTGATGTATTCACTCAACTCTTGCTCCCACTTGAGCCACCAAGCTGTGCTTTCTACCCTCTCTTTGGTCCTGTCCTCACTCATGTGTCCCATATAGGGGCAGTCATGGCATTCTTGCAGAATCAATGAGATGTGGTCTCTGTCTACCACTGTGAGTGCACTTGTGTGTTTTCCTCTGTGGTAGAGCAGGCCATCTATAAGGAAAAATTTGTTGTCCTTATAGGCCCTCAACCAGGGTTCTTCCAACTGGGCTTCCAGTTCTGGACTCCTATACTTTTGTTGAAGGAGGTGGAGTAGTATGCTACACTGTTTGTGTTTGGCATAAGACTTCTGTACTGCACTAAAGAATTCATTGTGCAGTTCTGAGGAGCTTATTCCCAGTATGGGGGTTTCTGTTCCTTCTGAATCAGTGTTTCCACTGTCAAGGTTACCACTTTCTGGTGCCCATTCAGAGAATCTGAAGTTTTTCCTCCTATCTATTTCCATGGAATGGATGAGGATTCTAGCTGCAACTTAAGGGTCATAAGCGGCATTGCTTTTGACATTGTCCAGTGGCCATCTGCATTGGTATGACTTTTACCTTCCTTGTATATGATGGTCATGTTCCCTCTATACTCCTGGATGGCTATTTGCCATCTCAGAATATGTCTGTTTGTAGTCTTCATGTTTAGTAAAGACTTCAAGGCTGTGCAGTCTGTGTAGACTTCAAAGACTGCACCCTCCAAATAATAATGGAGTTTCTCTAGAGCCCATACTAGACATAGACATTCAGTCTGGGTGGCCCCATACCTGGCTTCTGAATCTTTCAGTTGCTTAGAGATGTAATATATTACACTGTCACAGGGGCTCTTTGAAGTGAAGAGGGCCTGGCACTCAGTAAAGTGGGACTCACTTATGGAGGCCTCAAAGATATGGTAAGAAAGGATACACTTAAGAGTGTTAAAGATGAATCGGTAAAAGAATGAATTCAAGAAAGCAGCAAAAAAAAGAATAGGAACAAAGAATAGAAGAGCCAACCACAAAAAAGTCCAAGTCTACTGTTTCAACCTGTCAGAATGGAAAGAGAAGGGTTAATAAGGATATGGCCACCCAACTCATACTGTACAGGCAAAGAGAGAAATGCAAAGACTAACTTAAAATCAAATAATTATAATACCCAAAATAAGGATAAGAATAATTATAAAATAATAAATAAACTAAACTAATTAACTGGGGAAAAGTCCCCAGGGGGGAGAAAGAGGGGCTGGTATATGTGAGAAACACCAGCCCTGATCCAGAGGAAGAATTGTCATGAGAGGATTGAATTATTGAATTGATTCTGGCCAATACAGGTCCTGTACAGCTGTCCAGAACCTGTACAAGAGGTGTGGGGTATTTGAGTGATCATACAGTTTCATACTGGTGTATTGAAACTGTATCAGGTGAATACAACCTCTACAGGTATTGACAGGCTGTATTGATGTACTGAGCTGTATGCATGTTTCAGAATGAAGTTTGCTGAAGCTAAATACTGATTCAGATACTGGATTTGCTTATTTGAGGTGTTTGAGTGGGTGTATTGATTAATACCCTTACCCCTGGTGAGTGGTTGTTACAGTATCCCCCTCTTGAAACTGGTGGGCTCCTGAACACCATAATAGCCTGCCACTGTTTAGTGGCATTTCATTTCCCCACATTATTCCAAAAAATTTCCTTCAAAACCCTTTTCCTCTTGAACCTTATCCTGAAAATCCTTTTCAATTCTTCTCTGTCAATCAAATTGATTCCCCCCTTTGTTCAAACTTGAGTAAGTATTCCGCTTCAAAATATGCATTCTTTGTCTTATTCAATCAATGAGTGTCCTTGGGCATGGCCTTGGGTTGTATCCCAAAATGATGGCCACAGAGCTCTTGTGCTCAAAAAATGATGCCAGATGAGTATATGAAGTTTACTCATCTTGCAAGCCCAATGTGAAAGAATCAAGGAATTCCACCTTCCAGGGGTCTTGTCCCCATTGACCTTGGAAATGGCCTCAACCAGCCTTCCATGATGATTTTGGCCTTTGGCCTTTTCTCTGATGAATCTTGATGATTTATGTCTCTATGGCCATTTTGGCCTTTTCTTTGGTTCTTGGCTTTGTCTTCATTCTATGGCCAATTTGCCCATTTTATGTCTTCATGGCCATTGTGGCCTTTTTTGGGTTTCTTGGTGGATTTGATGATTTTGGAGTTTATGGCCATTTTTGGCGTATTGGAGTCTTCTGGGCCCTACAATCCGCGGGCCGTGGGCCGTACACCGCGGTCCACCGTCTGTGGGGGTTATTGGAGACCCCCTGGGCCCAAATTTGATGGGGACCCAGGGGTGCAAGGGGACCATAAATTGGCCCAGAGTCCAAGACAACCACCTTTATGGCCTGGGCCCATTGATGGGGCCAAAGCCACCAAGATCTTGGCCTCCCCAAGGATGCAGAGGAGGTCCACAGTGATTAATTCAGCCCCAAAGGGGCCCTGAACCTTCATTCTTGAGGCTTTGAGGCGGGGCATAAATGAGTTATGGCCCCATTCTTGAGGTCAATTTCCTTTGGATTGAAATGGACTGATTTGGACATCTTGAATCTTCTGCTTCTGCATTGCCAAATCTGACTCTTCCAGTGAACTTTTGATGATTGAGTAGAGAAACTAGTTTTCTTGTCCTTGTTGTGTTTGGATTGACTTCTATTCCCACTCTTATAAATACTAAAAAAAAGAAAATTAATGGAACCTCCCAATACATGATTTGGGACGGGATGCTGCTGCTTTGAAGAAATAAAAGAAAGAAAATTATACAAGTAAAGAAAGAAAATAAAAGAATAAGAGAAAATGAGAGTAAAGAAAAGAAATAAAGAAATGATCCTGATGGCTAGTCCTCCTTGTGGTGAGTTGCTTGATTCTGGCCAAGAAATGTCTGAAAAATGAAAACCAAGCATTTTATGCTCATAGAGTGGCCAACGTAATTTTTTACAAGAAGTAGAACCCTCAGGGATGCATACCAGGAGATGGAACTTACTTTCATAACTTCCACTCCCCACCAAGCACCATAAAACTGAAATAATTTGCCATAAATGACTTCTGAAATGAATTGCCATATATGACTTGAAGTAATGAATGTCTTGAATTATGATGATTGGCATAAATTGAAATGGTAATAAACAAAATAAATGAAAAATAAAGAAAGAAACATTTGGCCATATCTTGATAAGGTCCGAATCGGAGGGTATTGGTGTTGTATGCTTCCTGGACCCGTCCAAAGAATTGAAAAGTGCTCACAAAGTTGCCAAGGTGATGCTTACAACAACATTTGGGTAGAATACCCCCTTAAAGGTGCATGCCAGGAGAGGAACTTACTTTCATAAGTTCTTCTCCCCACCAAGCACCATAATCAAACTCTTGAGGTATTTGGACCAGGCTTGTCTGGATATAATGAATGGAAATCCTTGACAAGGTCTGGTGAGTTGGTAAGGTTGGAAGCTGGTTCCCAAGGGGTTCTTTCTGGGTCTTCGCTGAATCCTTTCCACTATACAAGATACCATAATTTACCTCTTTTGAGTTTTGAGTCCAGAACCTGAGCCACTTCCCATTCCTCTTGCTCCTCCACTAAGACTGGTGGTGGTGGCAATTGATGATGATTTGGAATAGTTGAATGCTTGACTAGTTCTAATAAGGACACATGGAATAAAGGGTGAACTGTCTTCCATTGCTGAGGCAACTTGAGGTGATATGCATGGCTGCCAATCTTCTTCAGAACTTCAAAAGGTCCCAACCATGTTTCTGATAATTTCTTGGTGGGTCTTGTGGTCTTGATGTTCTTGAAAGATAGTCCTACTTTTTCCCCAGGTTGGAAATCAGGTGGAATTTCCCTATTTCTATCTGCATACTTCTTGAATCTCCTTATTGCTGACTCTAATTCTTCTTTGACACCTTTCTGTACTGATTGGAGTTTTGTTGATAACTTTCCAGCAGGTGAGTCTTGAGAAATATGGATTGAGTCAAAACTGGGATTTCTTCCATAAATGGTGAAAAAAGGTGATTGCTTTGTTGATGAATGTTCTGCATTATTATAGGGAAATTCAGCCAGAGGGAGCCAGGTGTACCAGTCATCTTGATTATAGCTGACATACATCCAAAGATACTGTTCTAGAATCTGATTTACCCTCTTTGTCTGTACATCTGTTTCAGGATGAAAAGCAGTTGAAAGATCTCTTGATATCTTGAGCTGCTGACATAATTGAGTCCAAAATGATGAAACAAATAAAGATCCTCTATCACTGATGACACTGATTGGAAGGCCATGCTTGGAAAATACATGAATAATGAAGATATGAGCTAAGTCCAGTGCAGTGATTGTTCCATGAGTTTGAATGAAGATTTCCATTTTTGAAAACCTGTCCACAACTACTAGAATTGAGTCAAAGCTGTTTGAAAAGGGCAATTGAGTGATAAAGTCCATTGATAAGGAATTCCAAGGACCAGATGGAATTTGAAGAGGCTTGAGTATTCCAAACTTCTTGTGATTAATGTTCTTGTTTTTTTCATGAGGACACATAGTCCTTGATGAATTGATTCATGCCAGCCCAATAGGAATCCCTCTTGATGAGCTTGAGGGTCTTCTCCTGTCCAGGATGGCCAGCCAATGGTGAGTCATGACGCTTTTGAAGAATATTGAGTTGAAGTTCTTCATTTCTTGGGATTACCACTCTATCTTTGAATAATAATAACTTGGCTTGAGGTTCAAGAGAATAATCTGGAACTGATTCACCTCTTGCTAGTTGCTTGAGTATTTCTTTATAGTCTTTGTCTTGCCATACTTCTTTTTGAATCTTGTCAACTAAATCTGAGAAAATCTCCACTTTGATTGAGAAGAATCTTGACTCTTGAATTCCAACTTGCTTAAGTACCTGATGAAAATTTTGAGGATTCTTGCTGATGAAGTCCACCTCCCTCTCTGGGTACACATTGTCCCAATGTAACAAGGCATCTGGTAAAGTGGCCAGCCTGCCTGGGCAGTAAGTGATAGTGAAATGAAATTCTGAGAGAAATTCAGCCCAATGGGCCTAACAACAAGTAAGAACTTTGGAAGACATGAAATACTGCAAGGAAGAATGGTCTGTCAAGATCTTAAAAGGATTGGAAAGAGAAAGAAGAAATGCTCTCCAGCTCTTGAGAGCCCAAACTATGCCAAGGAGTTCCTTGTAATGAATTTCATATTTCAGCTCAGCTGGCAGAAGCTTGCGACTATCAAATGCAATGGGGTGCTTTCCTGAGTCATTCACCTGACTCAGTACGGCGCCCAATGCATAATCAGAAGCATCAGTCTCTACAACGGTAGGTAGAGATGGATTGAAGTGGGATAAGATAGGAGCAGAGGTGAAAGCTCCTTTGAGTGCTTGAAACTGACTAAGAGCTTCCTCATTGAAGATGAAAGGAGAATCTTTTATAAGGAGGGAAGTGAGAGAAGTGATTTTTTTAGAATAATTTTTAATGAAAAAATGATAAAAATTGGGAAACCAAGAAAAGATTGAAGTGCTTTGATGTTTCTGGGCTGAGGCCAATTGAGGATCTGCTGAACTTTTGAAGAATCCATCTTGATGCCATCACATGAAACAACATAGCCCAAGTATTCCACACTTGAGGCATGGAATACACACTTGGAGGCTTTGGAAAATAAATTATTCTCTCTGAGTCTTTGGAGGACAGAGGTCACATTTTTGACATGTTCTTCCTCAGAACTTGAGAATACCATAATATCATCTAGATAAACCACAACAAACACATCCAAGAAATCTGCAAATATATGATTCACAAGATTCTGGAAACAAGCAGGAGCATTGGTCAAACCAAATGGCATGACCAGCTACTCATAGCTACCATATTTGGTTCCAAAGGTAGTTAAGTGCTCATCCCCCTCTTTGATTCTCGGAAGGTTATATGCACCATGCAAATCTATCTTGGAGAAGATAGTGGAACCGTTGAATACGGTAAGGAGCTGGTTCATAGGAGGAACAGGTTATCAGTTCTTCCTAGTGACAGCATTGAGTTTGCGGTAGTCAACACACAAACAAAGACCTCCATCCTTTTTCTTGACCAAAAGGACAGGTGCTCCTGTTGAAGAGGAGCTTAGTCTTATGAAATCTTTCTCTACATTCTCTGAAATGTAGGCCCACAGTGTTTTTGACTCTTGATTTGATAATGAGTAGATAACACCAATTGGAGGTAGAAGATCCTCCAATTCAATATGGTGATCACAGGCGCGGTGTGGAGGAAGTTTCTCTGCTTTCACCTTGGAGAACACATCCAAATATTGGTGATAAGCAGCAGGGACTCCCTTCAACATAGTTTCAATTTCTTCTGGCTCTTCCTCCTCATCCCACTGCTCCTCCAGGGAGGCATGAAAAGATAAATGAGGAAGGTCCATATCCCCTTGAAAAAGATGAAGTGAAGATATAGCAACATCTTCTCCAACATCTTTTATCTCTTTGAAGACTTCATCTCTTAATGGAAGTAATGACTGAGAGGGATTGATGGAAGGGATATGGACAGAAGAAGGAAGGGAAGGTGGCTTAAGTTCACCAGCCAGAGCAACACTGTTGACAGCAGTGGCAAAGTCATTACTAGCAGAAGGAATAATACCACTAGAATCCTTATGATTAGAATTTTAGGCGATCAATCCATTTTTCCAATCAATAATGGGATTAAAATCGTATAGGAAATCATAGCCCAACGTCAGGTCTTCTCCCTTGGGTGAATCTATGATAAAGAATTCCCATTCAAAGCTTGGGAAGGAAGGAAGGTCAACTACCCACTTGGTATAATGATTGATGAACAAGGCAGGGGATTCATTAGAATCCAGAATGACAAGAGGAATCTTTTCGGGGAGCTCTGACAGAGTCAATGAGTACTTGAGAACATAATTCTTTGCAATAAAAGAGTTTGTAGCATCAGAATCAATGAGAATACTATAAAAAATATCAGAGACAGAAGAGAAAATAAGAAAGTCTAAAGATTTCTTGCACTAGTATTCAGAGTGCGCAATTGTGCTCTTGAAGGAAATAAGTGAGAACCATTGAACACATCATGATTCCCACTCAGGCTTTTCCCTGCTTGCTAGGGAAGCCTCTTGATGATGACCCAGGCTTGTTCTGAGGTCTCTTGAAGCATTTTTCAATTGGGTGCTTTCCACCACAATAAGTACACAACCCCTCTTTAATCCTCCTCTCCTTTTCCGAACCAATTAATTTATTGTCCTTATTGAGGAGAGCAGAATGAAGCTTGTCCTTTGAAGATTGAGCCTGCTTGCCCTTCTTGTTCTTCTTCTGGTGAGGCCTCTTTGAATATGAGTTTTGAGGAGGCCTAGATTGATTGGCTCCATTGACTGGAGGCTTCTTATCTTGATTTCCACCCTTTTTTTGCCTCTCATGATATCTTGTGTCTAACTCTAAAGTGACATCCATAAGTTCTTGAAGAGTATCAAAAGTTCCAGGGTGAGAAGCCAACTGATCCAATAATCTTGATGCCAATCCTCTTCTGTAAACATGGATATAAGCTCTGTCCCCCAATCTCCAATTCTTCACATTATGCTTCTGAAATCTGCAATTTACAAGGATACATGAACACTTTCCTTCATCCTCAAACTGTCCAACTCTTGTTCACCTTTCCTGACTTCATTGGGGTCACCAAACAGAGTGAATAATTGAGATTCAAATAATGGAAAATTATTGAGGAGGTAGGAAGGGTATTCATTGGAAATATTTGAGAGATAGGGTTCAATCCACTTTCCACCTCTACCAGTGACAAAACAATTTGAGTAAAGAACTTTCTTCCTGTCAGAGATGAAATTTGCTGGATCATTATGGAAGATTAATTGACAGGATTGTATAAATCCTCTCAATTTATGAGCTTGAGTACCATCAAAAGAATCAGGTGCCTTCATGGATGAACTCTTGAAAGCAGGGGCTTTGGAATTGTCCCTGGGAGCAACTGCTTGAGTGAGTTGCCCCATGAATTGAGTCATCTTCTCCATCATCTTGAGGAGACTTGGATCAGTTTGAGAGACAAGAGGTTGACTAGGAAGGGTTAGATTAGAACCCTGAGGCACCTCTGGGGCATTTGCCAAGGCATCTGCCACTTCAGTTTCCGCAGAATCTTCCTCTTCCACAGACTCTTCCCCCTCCTCATCTTCAACTTCCCCTAATCTTGCTCTTGCACCTTCAGACATGCCAGGATAGCCACCCAAAAGTTCAGAAAAGGATCTTGATCTTCTAGATTTCATTCCACCTCTTCTTGAGGGTGCTGCTCCTTCCATTGGTGGTCCTCTGTCCAAATTTGCACTCAGTTGATGAACTGATGGTGTGCGGTCAAGAGGATCCCTTGTTGTAGGAGTAAGAACAGCTGGAATTTTTTGGGCTCTAGTGTTCTTTGCTGGGGGACTATTCTGAACTGGCATTATGAACAGAAGTTGAATAAAAGAACTTTATGGTATTGAGAACAGAAATCAAAACTTGGCCAAATCAATCACAATAAAATCTTGATGAGTCTTGAGGAATCAATTCAATTCTTGAGGTGAAATCAAATTCAATCACAATCAATCAATTCAATCATTAAACAACAATAAATCAAATTCAAATCAAATATCAATAATCTTGAGCAAATCAATAATCAATCAATAAATTAGTGTCTTCAATATGAATCAAGGTCTTGAGGAATCAATCAATCAATTCAAAATCTTCAGAAATCAATTCAAATATCTTGATGAGTCAAAACAATCAATAATCAAAATCAATTCTTGAGGATCAATAAAATATCTTGAGAATTCAAAGTAAATTAATCCAATCAAAATCAAAATCCTGAATCACTGAATCAATAAACCAAATGAATCCCAATCAATTAAACCAATCAATAACTCCTAAAAGAACCTGAATAAAAACACAGAAAAAAATTGATTTGATAAAATGAATGAAGTGAATTAAATGGTCAGCAATGATTAAGAAAGAAGAAAAATCAATTTCATATGAATGAAATTAATGAGATGAAATTGATGAGAGAGAAGAATCTTAATCATTAAAGATCATTAAATCATAAAAGAGATCATAATTGATGAATGAGAAAAATTAATATAAATGAATGAAAAGAAAGAATCAAATATGAGTTAATTAATTTAATGTCACAGGGGTTCTTCAAAGTGAAGAGGGCCTGGCACTCAGTAAACTGGGACCCACTTCTGGAGGGCTCAAAGATATGGTAAGAAATGATACACTTAAGAGTGTTAACGATGAATTACTAAAATAATGAATATAAGAAAGAAGCAAAAAAAGAATAGGAATAAAGAATAGAAGAGCCAACCACAAAAAAGTCCAAGTCTACTGTTTCAACCTGTCAGAATGGAAAGAGAAGGGTTGATAAGGATATGGCCACCCAACTCATACTGTACAGGCAAAGAGAGAAATGCAAAGACTAACTTAAAATCGAATACTTATAATACCCAAAATAAGGATAAGAATAATTATAAAATAATAAATAAACTAAATAAATTAACTGGGGAAAAGTCCCCAGGGGGGAGAAAGAGGGGCTGGTATATGTGAGAAACACCAGCCCTGATCTAGAGGAAGAATTTTGATGAGAGGATTGAATTATTGAATTGAGTCTGGCCAATACAGGTCCTGTACAGCTGTACAGAACCTGTACAAGAGGTGTGGTGTATTTGAGTGATCATACAGTTTCATACTGGTGTATTGAAACTGTATTGGGTGAATCCAACCTGTACAGGTATTGACAGGCTGTATTGATGTACCAAGCTGTATGCATGTTTCAGAATGAAGTTTGCTGAAACTGAATGCTGATGCAGATACTGGATTTGCTGATTTGAGGTGTTTGAGTGGGTGTATTGATTAATACCCTTGCCCCTGGTGAGTGGTTGTTACATACATCTTCTCTTGATTCACCATCCACAATTTGTCTTGGGTGAAGGGCTGCTCCTAAGCCTTGGCTGCATGCTGCATCTATATATAACTTGAATGGTAGTTGAAAGTGTGGTAAGATGAGCACAGGTGCATTTGTGAATTCATATTTAATCCTCTCAAATGCATCCCTCCTTTCCTTAGTTATTTCAAAAACTACATCTTTTGAACATAACTTGTATAAACTACTAGTTATATGTGCAAAATTCTTGATGTGGTTTCTATAGTAGCTAACAAACCCAAGGAAATATTGCATCTCTTTGATGCTCTTTGGTACTGGCTTTTGCAGTACTGCTCCTACTTTATTCTGGTCAATTGCCAGACTAAGACCTGAGACTTTGTGTCCTAGAGCTAGTAGCTCTTGTTGGCCAAAATTACACTTTTTAAATGAAATTTTCAGATTGATGGGTGTACATTTACTTAGCACTCTGTCTATGTATTGTACATTGTCTTCCCATGTCTCTGAGTATATAATGATATCATCAATATATACTACCATCCAGCCTTCCAATATTTCATTGTGAAATATGGTGTCCATCATCCTTTGGAAGTGGGCTGGTGCATTGTTGATGCCAAATGGCATCCTGGTGTACTCATATATGCCCATATGGCATATTATTCTGAGTAATTCCATGGAGTTTGGTTTAAATACATTTTGGTGGAAACCTTTCATACAATCCATTTTGGTTATGTATTTGGCTTTAGCCAGTTTATGCAAGGAATGAGGTATCCTGGATATAGGGTACCTGTCTGCTTTTGTGTAGTTGTTCAGAGCTCTAAAATCTCCACACAGTCTAGACTTGCCATCATGCCAGGTGATTAGGACAGGGGTGGTGATTTCCACTATTTCATTATGTCCAATCTTCCTGATTACATCCATATCGACGAGTTCATTGATATGTTTCTCAAGTTCTTTCCTGGTTTCCACGCTTGCTGGATAAGGAGGTCTCCTAAGCATGGGTGGATAAGGCCTTTCCACATCCATTTATAGTTCTATATCATGGAATCTGATCTTGCCTAATGGTTCTTCACCAATGGCAAATGCTGGTCTGTTCTTTCTCAGCATCTTCAATAAACTTAGTTTTTGTTTACTGGTGAGGGTAGTGCTAAACTGTCCCTCTCTAAATTCCTTCAGAAGTTCTTCTAGTGGATCTTGAGAAGATATCTAGTATATATCAAGTGAAAATTTCTTTTCCTTGTTAGTACCAATGGTGATGTGCCTATTTTTACTGTTGTAAATGTCTATGCGATACATCCTCTGGTAATCTTTCCCCAGTAAAAACCCTTGGATGTGGGCATCATCAAGAACTACAAACTCTGGGTTGAGTCTGATATTACCCTTCCTGTGGGGTATAATTATCTCTTTGATAATTTTCCCAATGGAAGCCATCTTCCCTGATGAACTTTTAAAGTTCTTTGCTTTAGTGGGCAAGAGCTGTTTTTCCCAGTTTGGGAAGTGGTTATCCAGATAATCTCTGGCTACTATGGAGCAGTGAGCTCCACTGTCAATGATCAATGGATGTTGAGCATTGTCAATACATACAGTCCTCTTTGAGGCTGTTCCATGTATGTATGCCATTCCTTTGGTTGGTTTAACCAGGAATGTTTGTGCATCTTGTGTTTCTTTGCACAAGTTCTTGTTGGCAGTGTCCTGTGGCATGCCTGCTTCCAACTGTATGTCCTGAATTTCTAGTGGGGTTTCCTCTTGGTATTCCACTAGAAATTCTTCTCTTGGGTCTTGGTCATCATCAGATGGTTCTCTGATGGCATCACCCATAGAGTCTGATTTAGAATCCTCTGTTGGGGCTTCCTCCTCTGGGACTTTCTCAATGGCATAGACTTTTTTCTTTTCCTTTGGACAGTTGTTGGCATAGTGGTCTGTTGAACCACAATTGTGACAAGAATCTTGCTTCTTTGCCACTTCTGCCACTCTCTCTCTAGGTTTGTCTTTAAACTCTACCCTGAGAGGTTGTTTCCCTTTGAAACTACGGCTCCTCTATGGGGTGAATTTCGCTATATTAGTCCTCTTCCTTAAGTCTTGTAAGGTGTTGGCAATATCATCCAGAGTGCAATTTTGGTTTCATCTGCATTTTACTGCATGCTCTAGCTCTCCTGGCAGTTGTTTCAGAAGTTTATGGTTCCTCATTTGGATGTTCATCTGAGGATCAATGGCTTTCAGTCTCTTGGACTGTCTAAGACACCACTCACATGGATCTTTGTCCACAGAGTATTTGTCATTTTCAAATGACATGGTCTTTTGCCATATCCAAGTTCCATTACTGCACTTTTGGATGATTTGACTCTTCCACCATGGATTTCTTTCATTTCTGTGTACCATATACTAGCATGAACTTTAAATGCTGTATCCAATCTAGCAGTGATCCAGTAATCCGGTATGCTTGGTACATCAATGAAGAGTCCATAAATATAATCTATGAGCTCCATATGATCATATTCTCCTGAACCAGAGAATTTGGGCCAGTTTGAGGCCTCAGGAAGCTGTTTCAAGGCTTCCTTCTCTGAATAAGACATGCCATCCCCATCCTGGTATTCTGATGGGGATCTTGCCTTATTAATCAACATGGCATATGGTTTGATGTCATTTGGTTGATATGGATTATCCATAACTTGGCCTTGTGGTTGGGGCTTCAAGCTATGGTAGGCATTAAACAATTTGTTAATGTCTTGATCCAAACACTCCCTGTCCCTTGTGCTGTGGTGTTATTCTTCAAAGACTTGATTCAGTCTTTTGTTGGTTTCTTCAGAGGCTTTGCTCAGTTGAGCATATCCTTCCTGAAGGTTCTTAACTATCTGTTCCAAGGAGGCTTGAGTCTATCTCATCCTCTCTTGGCCGGCTTTGATTTCTGCAAACTGTTTTGCAGATTTCTCAGCATATTGGGACATTTGTAACCACAGTGTATCACTGTTGATGTTACTCTCAGATGTGACAATGTTATATTCCGTCTGCGTGGGGGTAATGTTTCTATTACGAGGGCTACTGATTCTAGAGTGGTTTACAGCTAATTCTGGTTCTTGTGTACTTCTTTTACCAAATGTAACACCTTCTGGATCATGCTGTCTAACTCTTTCCTCCTCTGGTTTAAGGAGGTTTTGTTCTTGCCCTTGTTTCCTTGTCTTCTCCTGGAAAATTTTTGGAATTGTGAAGAATGGTGACTCTTGACCACTGATCTGCTGGTTTCTGAATGGCGTGAAACCACTGGAGAGCTGATTTGGCCTGCTCCTTGTGAGCCTGAAGCATTCTGAGTAGGCCCTGTCTCGGTTAACTGTTCTTCTATAGCTTGGATAGTGGCTTGATTCTCCCTTATCCTCTGTGCCCTTGCCTCCAGGAGTCTGAACTGCTTGGTAGGATTCCAACCTTTGGTGATTACCATCAGGTATTTGAAGTCTATCTCTTTGAGACAGATATTCCGGCAACTTCCTCCAAGCTCTGCCCAGTGACTTGCCAGGTTGAACCTTTTGTTGTACATGCTCCATTGAAATAAATCGTTGAGGAGTTGGTGGAGCTGAAGTACTTGATCCATATCCTTCCAGTACTCTGGTTTGAGGTTGCTGTTGAATTGGAGTGTGAAGCGAAAGGTTGATATTATCTCCCTCATTGTTTTGCGATCCACCACTGTGTCCAAGGTGTCCTCTTCCAGGTCTTCTGGTTCTGTACAAATACGGAAGGTCTTCCAAAATTGAATATTGCACTCCATACTCAGAGAAAATTGCTTGTCTTTGTTGTGGGGTTTCCCAAAGCCATTTGGCAATGGTTGATTTATGATTTTGATATGAGCATGTGTAGTGCAATTGAGGACCAATTTCTTCAATTTGAGCTTTTTGAATGGTGCAATATTTACAAAAGTGGTTGCCTAAATGGGAAATAAATCCAGTAAGCTTGCACATGGAGACCACATCCGCAATGGCTGTGAGGATGCCAACACGGATAAAGGATCCTGAAGGACCTGTTAAGGTGGGTGAAAAATGGTAACCTTGCCATAGCTCTTTGAGCTCTTTGATGAGTGGCATTAATAGGTAATTCAATTGAAGGGAAGTTGGCTCCTTCGGACCAGGGATGATTCCTGCAACATAGACATTCTCTGGCTTCAATCTTTCACTTGGGGGGATATTAAGACAAATAAGCATTATAGGTCCTATTCTGGCCAACTGGGTTGACTTTCCATGTGGATTAAACCAGTTCACATAAGTGGAGAAGGCCTATGCACCAGGAATGTTTTGGGGAACGTTTGGGAGTTTGGGATTGTTGATTTTGAGGCAGAATTTCCATAATTTCAGCCCGCTGGAGAATCTGGAAAGCCAATTTTTGAATGGTTAATAAATGAAATGTTTTGTTGGTATAAATGTTTGCTTCATGTTGGTTGTGTTTTGGGTGTGGGGTTCAAATGAATAGATGAATTTGCCTAATGATTGTGTGCAAGGGGAATCATGTTCATTTGGGTCATTATGGTGTTGAAAGTGGGGTTGGTTAGTTGTGACAGATTCAGTAAGGCCATTAAGAGAGAAACATTGAGGACAACATATATAGTTTTGAATCACTAGCTCCAATTGGAGAGGTTCAAATATGGTACTCAGATCTTGAGGTATATGGAATGCAGGAGTGGGGGGACCACCTCAGCTTGGGATTCTGGACTTGATCAGCAGGCTTAGTGAGGGGTTGAGAATGTGTGAAGCCCTGCGGGGTATATTATACCTTAAAGATAGAATGGCAGATATTATCATTCCAAGGTCTTGTGGGGGAAGGGTTTGACTGCTGCTGTATGGTTTCTGTGCAGTTGAATTGTGACCCGGTGCTGTGGAGAAGGTGTTTCGGTCAATTGTGAATAATCAGCTGGGAAGATTTGATCCAATGGAAGTTGTGGGAACTCAGATCCTGATTCAGAAGTAGGGATGTTTGGAAGGGATTTGGGTGAAATGGTTGATTTGAGCTTTTGAATTTGCTGTTTATATTGGAGAGGTGTGAAGGCAGCTCCATGCCTATCACCCTCAGGGGAAGAGTGTTTTTAAGTTGGGCAATGTTGACACATACATATACACATTGAGAAATATCTGTGGGTTGTCATTGCTGCAGGAATTGGGAGTACAGTTGATTTATGCATAAATATCTAAGGCTGATGTGAAAGTGTTTAGGAGTGTTAGTAATTGAAAAAAAATGAGTGATTATTTATGAAGGGGGAGATGATTTGAGCCATCTGAGAATTTTATCCCATTTGTAATGGTGTGTGAGATGAAGCTAATAAAGTGTAACATGTCTCATCTGGATGGCAGAATTGGTTAGGATTTTAATTGGGTAAAATGCCATGCTGCTCAATGCTCATACATATTCTACTTTATTTACACATGATGATACTGTGGTTTTGACCCTTGAGGGGCATTACAATAGGGATGTGTCAGCATTGAATTGAGGGGTTTGACATTAAAACCAGGTACACTGGCATGCCATTGTACATGGCTTAAACCTTATTACAGACATAACAATATAACTCTATTGCATAAGCGGTTGGAGTGCAGCTAAAGTCTTGGTAATTGGTTTGAGTGCAGCAGGCTTTTAATTGGTTGGAATGTGATTTGAATTGTCTCGCCTTTCTTGAAAAGGTGATGTCTCTTTTGTGGGTAAGTCCTTCATGAATATACCCCTTTACAGATTTACAATGCTGTGGAATATCAATGCATATATTGGCAGTTTGGATAATTCACAAAATGTGACAATGGGGAGGCGGAAAAGTTACCAAGTATGATTACTTATGGATTATGGGTCCCCTTTGAGATCAAGGGAATATTACATTATATGGTGGTAGGCCGTGCAGGGTAGTTTCCGACAAAAGTGGAGGAGCTCAAAGGGAGGCAAGGAGGATTCTCCTAAGTAGAGGCCTTTTGGACTTCCAATAAGACTCTTTTTAGAAATATTCATAGAATATCTCAATTCTAAGTTTGAAAAGATTTCATCTCTTATCACTCTATTTTATCATAATACAGAGGTGTTTTATCTACTTAAAAATATTACTGTACTCTTTCGGCCCTTATGTCATCTTTCAAGTCACATAAATTGCCTTCAGGTTCTGTTCATGACTCAGATAGTGAATCTAGCATAGAATATGTTCAAACACAGTCACCATTGAGTCCCAACATTCCTCTCACAACCCTCATTGCATCCTCAATGATAGTATCAGGTTTGGAGGCTCCAACTTCAAGCACTTGGTTGATCCCAAATATTTCTGTCACTTCAATTCCCCCAAATCCCACTAATACACAAACACATGTGTCTCAGGGGCCAGAAGGCACACCTCAAATCTCATCAAACGCTAATCCCCAATCAAAATTTCCATGTGAGTTCCTCCTTAATCCCGGTTGGAATCCAGTCGCATCCCAGGATCCCTTTGGACAAAGTAAACAGCCAACCATCAATATTCCATCAGGATCTCAGGTTCATGTGGGCAATGAAAGGCGTGTGGATGGGGGGCAACAAAAAACACCATTGGAAAATGTAACTTGGAGTGGTCTGTTGAAGGGAAATCCAGGATTGATGCTTAATCAAAGTAAGTAATTTTAATTCCGGAGTATAACCTTCTTCACAATTTGATATGTTTGTTTCATGGGTTAGATATGGCACCTAAAGGCAAGTCAGTCCGATCTCAGGAGCCAATTGAAGATCGTGAGTATGACCAGTCTTTATTAATTTTTGATGTATTAACCGATGATGTGCATGGCAGGTGATGAACTTTATGCATCTTCACCTCTGGTACATGAAGAGAAAGTCACTGGACATCATTATCCATATGCCTCCTAACCAGGGACAGCTCATGCCAGTTCATCAAGAGAAAAAATGGTGGATGATGAGGATGACAACATGTCTCCGACTCAAATGGAAACAAATGATGAACCAAGGAGGGACAATTTCACAGCGCATGAGCAAGGCACTCAGTCAAATAGTGAATTCACCCATCCTCAAATGCCCCTTGCCCAGAGTATGCTTGAACAATCCAAGGTCAGAAAGCAAAGGAACCAGGCTTGTAAAGCTCACAATGTGGCAAAATGTGCAAGCTAGAAGGAGCAACAAAAATGGCTGAAAGCAGAACTTCCAGGGAATGTCCATGGAATGAGATCAGCAGTACATGCCCATTTCCTGTTCCTACTCAAAGTTAGGGATAATTATTTTTCCTCACTACCAGCACCACCCAGCAGAGAAGAGCGTGAAATTGCAATTCAAGTGGCTGGTCATCTCAAATATGTCCCCAAGGATGTTTTCAATGAGCCATCAACACAGGTTCAGTCTCAGGGTTTCCTAAGCTACTGCAAAAATGAGCTCCACAAGCTAGGACTAAAGCAATTCACTTGGGACTGGGAGAGCTCATGGCAACATCCATTCAATGAGTTGATGTCTATGGTGTTTTACTGTACATTCCGTCTTGCACTTGTCAGAACCAAGTATTATCATTGAGGTTGGAACGAGGATCATAATCACTTTGGGGTCGTGGGGGCTTTAATGGAGCAATATTTCACTTATTTGAAAAGAGAATGGAAGGCTATTCAAAGGGATGCCCAGTATTTTGTCAAAAAGAAGGAGAATCAAAATCTTGCAAAGATTTGTCAAAGGGTTAGCTACTGTGTCTCTTCATTGTGAACAAAGACTGATGATGATCTACTTGATTATGTGCAGACCTGTGAGCACCATTGTGAATGGTGTGATACGGCTAAATTTCCCATTCTAGCATCACAATTCAATGACCCTTGAGTATGCTCATATACTGAGGAGGTACTGGAAAATGGCCATCAAGTTTACCGCAAAGTGGGATTAGGCTGGCGCTCCCAGTTATTTAATGAATTGGTATTAAAAATGGATTGAGACATAGAGTTTTGTAATTGCATTAAAAAAAGGGTAAAAAAACCATTGATAGATTGCCAGAATTATGATTGACAGATGATGGTGATATTTTGAAAGGCCTATAATTTCAAGTATTTGATCAAGATTGGCTCAAGAGCTGTAGTAAGATGCATACTAGCGCCCTCAAAATACTTGACATGCCATTTATTAGGCTGAATGGTGATTCTCTGCAACAATTCAGTAATATAAATGTATAGCACTGTTACAAATTAACATTTTGTGAATTATTTGTGCAGGTGTAATACAATCTGATTATTACTTCTTAAAGATGCAACACCTTGCTAAATATGTCAGAATATAGACCATATGAGTTGGAATGTAGCACTGTCTCCCTTAGAAATAATACTCTATTGCTTATTTTCATTTAGGAGATATTGAAGGAGGTCTATCCAGGTCATGGTTTTCATAATTGTGGACCTGTGCCAGGGTTAGCAGGTGTCACCAACTTGGTCAAATACAAATTATATAATATCAGTAAGGCCCACGCAGTTAATGATTTTTTCTTTTCTTGGACGTATTGGTGATTGGAAAATGGCATTCCCATAAGGAAGGATTTTAGAATAGCAATACAATCACGGTCAAAGATGAGCTTGAGAGGTAACTTCCACATGCTGACCTCAACTGAATGAGGAGTGATATAGTGGATGACCTTTACAGGTTGTTGTTGGCCAATACAATGGAGTCGATCAACAGCCTGATCCTCAATGGCTGGGTTTCAATTGGGATCCTGGATATGTGGATGTCAGGGTCCGAAAATCAGGGTAGAATTTTGGGGGTCCTCTCACAATTAAATAGACAATATTAGAACAAGTTTTATTGAAGCCAGTTCCAGCTGTGGCACTGGATGCAATCAGTACTTCACAGTCAGGATTAATGAAGAAATTTGCCAGTGCCTTCTCCTGTGCTTGTGCTGTAATTGTTCCATCAATGTGTGCTGAAAGAATAGAGTGATGGGCAAGTGCAATACCAATTCTAAAATAAAAAACAGTCAGATGGATTCACTTGGTAATGGATTCATATTAGAATTAACTCCCAAATCAAGAAATTGGGTCCATTGTGTATAAACCACCAATTTGGTTGGACCACATTTGGATTGTTTGTTCTTCAGTAAGCTTTTTAGGAGGTGTGCATCTTTACTACTCATCATGAAATTTTCCACATCCACAATAGTTCGTGTGATTGTTGGGGAATTGTCCTGAGTGCTCCTGCCCTCATGGTCTTCCAAATCCCCATCCGCAATTGTGTTAAGCATGATGTGATGGTTACAACATATTTGCACCTTATTAATATTTCTAAAAAAATTTCTTGGTCCTTTGCTTTTGGATGATAGGAGTTCTTCATATAATGTGGAATATTCTTTCTGCATGGTTGGGTTGAGTGGGAGCAGCTCATAATGATGGGTGATAGTGGGGAGGGATTTGAAATGTGTGGTTTTGGTGCGGCTCAAACTTAAATGCTGCAATGCCAAATGCAACATATCATTGCAACCTTGGGAAAGACTACTCAGGATAAATGGTGACCAGTTATTTTGATTGGAGCTCTGGGATTGAGTGATGAACAATATTATGCCCAAAAGGTCATAAATGGTGTTGTGAATAGGTGTGCCTGTTAAGCATATTTGAAAGGATAAAAGGAGGCTATTAATAGCATGGTGAGTGGCAGTGTATTGAGAGCAAATATAGCTATAAGATGGGGGAAGGGATATTGGATATAAAAGGTAATTTGAATCATTTAAGCTCAGACACTCACTGTGCTTCATCCAAAATTATACAATTCCAATTGATGTTAAAAATGAATGATGTAGATTTATTGGTTTGCTTAAATTCTTGGGTGATAGTATTGTGAGAAAAGATGATGATATCATATTTTAGGATGTCGGCCTCGGATAATGAGTTACAAGTGGGACCATGGTAGATTTTGGCATGCAGCACTCCAGCCTGATCATGCTTGGATATTCCTGGTTGCCAGTTGGTAATTAAGAGAGGGGGGCAGATGATCATGGTGGGCGTGGAGCGATGGGTTGCAATCAACCGCTCCTTGGATGTACCAATTAGAGCAATGGCCTGAATGGTTTTACCTAATCCCATATCATCTGCAAGCAGTCCTCAAAGAGGGGTATTGGTCAAAACGGATTCAAATGAGCTAACGACCTTGTTTTTAATGATGGTCCTGGCATTAAAAGTGGATCCTGGGGGTGAGGTGGCCCAAAGCTTACTTTAAGGTGTGGATATGAAACTTTGATTGGAAATCAAGTACTTTTCCTGTCCTCAAAATTTGTATAAGGTAAGAATCAATTAAAAATAGTAAGAAATATTTTAATAGAAAACACACCAATTTTATTGCTTATAGCTTTATTAGTATAAAACAATAATATTAGAACAATTTATTGTTTTACCAACAATAAAACATTATCCAAAGAATACTCTACAAGAGATATTTTAAGGCTACAAAAGCAATTTCAATTGGAATTAATTGAGCAATGAACTGCAAGCAATTAATTAAAGAACAGAGTTTTTAAAAAGAATATTAAAGAGAAAACACACCCAAAAGTGACCAGAGTGAATTTGGAAACAAAGTGACAAAGTTTACAGTGATGAAAGATGCTTTAATTCACTTTTGGCGTGGTTCAGGGGTAAAAATGATTATAAAAGTTACAAACAATGATTATAAGAATTTTTCACGTGGTTAAAAGGTTTAAAATGATTTGAGAAAGGTGGTTGCAATCTTTTATTGATTGGTTTAAAGATTTTTAAACTAATTATAAAAGGAAAAGATTCTAACATGAAGAGAAAAGTGGGGCAAAGAAGACATTCTTTTATAGCAAGCAATTTTCTTACTCCAAAAGTAAAATTTACTCTTGTCAGTCGTGAAACACAGTCTGACAACAGAAAAGCCAATTATGGCATCATTTAACCCTGGTTTAGACCAAAAAAGGGCTGGTTTAAGCCATTTTTAGCCATTTTTAGCCATTTTAGACCCTTAAATCAGCCATTAATATAGCAATACCTGTTCTAGAGCCTTCAAAACACATCAGAATGTGTGTATAGACGTAGAAACTATTCAAAACTGTGTTCACTATGATTGTTTTATGTGAAGGGTAGTTTTACCCTCTTGGCAACAGCTAAAACTTCCCCAGTTGGTATCAAAACCTCATCATCAATTGAGTCCACAGACCCTGTAACTCAATTCCAGGCCAAAAACAATGAACTTTTGCGTGAATTTTGACATCCCATGCCTGTCAGAAAGGATTTTGGGGGTCTAGCTCCCCCTTAGAGCTGGAGTTCCTTTTCCCCCCCAAATTTAATTGTTCCAATTTATTTTTGCTTCAATTCCTCATCATGTATTATACTTATAATTTACATATGTAATTCAATTGAGTTGTACAGTTCAATACAGTAATAATTGATACCTCATATGTAAATCAAACTTCACTTATGTAATAATGGTGCACACTTTGACATTTCAATTGAATTCAATTGAAAATACATTAATTCCTCATAACTTCTAAGCTAAACACAACACCTCAATTTTAACACTAAATCAATGGTTAACACCACATGTGGTGTGAATGAAATTCATGTTTTGAGGATTTTCAACTTTTGTAATGAAAATACTAAAAACTTAATTTAAGCTTATTTAGAGTTGAGTTACAGAAATTTCATCCAGCGGTGACCCCACCTCATTTTTTATGAGGAATCCAATGGTAAAATAATTTTTATTTGTTTATTTATTGGTAAAAAGTTATAATAATTTTTATTTAACTTTTTCCGAATTTATTTATTTTTTTACAATTTTGTTAAAAATTCATTTTTACTTAATTTTTTCAAGTATGAATGTAATTTTACAATTTCAAAATTTAAAGTAATTTTATTTTTAAATTGTAATTAAATTTCTTAAATATATATTTATATTTTGATTTTCATTTTAACAATATAAATAAATTTATTTTAATAATATAAATAATTTTATTTTATTCATATTTATATGTTAATTTTGTATTTGTGGTCTTTTGGGTATATGAAATTACCTCTAAGGCTCACATTCCCTCCCCCTAAAAAAAGAATATTACTTTGTAATATTGTTATTTCTAGTGTGCCTGAACCTTCTGAGAAGTTTAGTAGCTTCAGGTATGTCCTTTTCTGGCAACCATTCATCTTCACAAGCTGGGTCACTGTACCTTACAAGGTATTCCCTTACTTTGTTGGTTCTCAACTTTCTTTCTTTGAGAACCTTGGCAATTTTCTTACTACCAGATGACTGTATAGGAGGTATAACTTGGGGATCTCTATTCCTCAAGGGGAATTTTTCAGCATCACTAGATTTATATAACTTTATCAAGCTCACTGGAGATGTGGGATGCTTATCGCTAAGTTCTTCAGATAACTCTACTCCAACATCATTTTCTCCATGGAAGGCCTCAATAACAAAAGGTCCTGCAAAGGAGTCTTTCAGCTTTTTACATCCTTTGATGTTATTGAAGTTAGTGGTGGATACAAGAGCTAGGTCCCCCACTTTGAAATCTGGAGTTGCATGTGATTTATCCCATTTGTCTTTAGCATATGCAAAGGAGTCTTCCATGCATCTTACTGCATGCTTCCTAGCTTTTTCCAGCATTCCTTTGAAGCTAGCAGCTGTGGGATGTGTTTCAATCAAATCTTTCCTCAAGGAATTTTGAGGTAATTTGGGGTTCCATCCTTTTTCTAGGATAGCAGGAGTTTGATTGGTACTGGCATGGATTGATGTTTTATATGCTAATTCCAGTGCTGGTAGCAGAGTACACAAATCATGGGTAAATCCATCATAATCTTTGAATTCAAGGCCATATGCACAAAATCTTCTTACCATGTCCTCTAAGGTTTGGATCATCCTTCCAGCCAGTCCATCAGTTTGTGGGTGGTGGCTGTAGAGAAAGACAGCGTAGTGCCAAATAGTTGGTGAAGATTTTGCCATAGTGCTGAAGTGAATTTGGGATCCCTATCACTAAAGATATTTGTAAATATCCCAGTCCATGACACTACTCTATTCTATATCAGAAGAGAAGTATCTGTGGCTTTATCATCCTTGTGACATGGTAAAAAGATTGGGGTTTTACTGAATCTGTCCACAATTATTAGGCAAGCATTATACCTTCTGTCACCTCCTGGTGGTAGTCCAGTTACCCAATCCATATGGACAATTTCTCAAGGTCTGCTTGGTTCTTGGATTTTTATCATATTTCCAATTCTCTTGCCAGTGGATTTATTTGCCTTTTGGAATCTGTCACAGGTTTTGCAATACTCTGCAACATCTTTCTGCCACATTGGCCACCATGTGCAGGTCTTTACTTTCTCTCTTGTTCTGTCTTCAGATAGATGTCCTGAAAAGGGGCTATCATGGCATTCTTTTAGTACAAGATTGATTAATGACCTGTCCACAACTGTCATGACACATGTGTGTTTGGTCCTGTGGTAAATTATACCATCTAGTAGATGAAATCTTCCTTCATCATAAGATTGTTTCCATATTTCATCCAAGACATGTATTAAAGAGTTGTCTTTACAGTCTTTGTTAAGTAATTGGCATAAGATGCTAAAATTCCTATCTTGAGTGTAACTATTCCTGACTTCTTCAAAGAAGGTGGTGTTCAAGTCTGTAACACTTATTCCTTCTATTGGAATTGGTAGTGAAGCTTCTTCTGGCACATAAGCAGGATTATCAATATTATTTGGTAATGGCCATCTGCTTAGTACATCTGCATTCATATGAATATTCCCATCCTTATGAACAATAGTCATGTTGCCTCTTTATTCCTGTATGGCTATTTGCCATTTGAGCATTTTTCTGTTGGGTTTTTTCATGTTTAAAAGGGATTTTACAGCTTTACAGTCTGTTATCACCTCAAAAACACATCCCTCTTAGAAGTAGTTCAATTTTTCCAAGGCCCAGACATGGCATAGACATTCCATTTGACTTGCCCCATACCTGGCTTCAGTTGGTTTGATTTTCCTGGATATGAAACATATGGGTCCTTCTACAGGTTTGTCATTTATGATCTGAACTTGGTGAAGTGCAGCACCTAGCCCATCTCCTGATTCATCAATTTACAATTTGAAAGGCTATTTAAAGTCTGGCATCAGTAAGAGTGGGGCAGTGGTCAAGGCTTCTCTCAGAGACTCAAAAGCTTTGACTCTGTCAACAGTCACTTCAAAGACTCTGTCTTTGTCACACAATTTATAAAGTGTTCTTGCTATGGATGCGAAATCTTTAATGTGTTGCCTGTAATATCCTGCAAAACCTAAGAATGACTCAATTTCCTTTTTATTCTGAGGCATGGGTTTTAGCAATACTTTTGCAACTTTGTTTTTGTCAATTCAAAGGGACAAACCAGATACAAGATTTCCTAGTGCTTCAAGTTCTTTCAATCCAAAATGAGATTTCTTCAAGGAGATTTTCATGTTTACTGATTGAATTTTTGTCAAAACTCTGGACAATCTGTACATGTGTTCCTCCCAAGTTTTGGAACAGGCAATAATGTCAACAATGTAAATGATTAACCATCCCCCTGAGAGTTCTTCAGGGAAGATTTCATTCATCATTCTTTGGAAGTGTGAAGGTGCATTTTAGATACCAAAGGGCATCCTCAAGTGATCATACACTCCACAATGAACAATAATTCTCAAGTATTTTCTTGCTATTGGTGTCACCACATTTTGATGGAATCCTTTAATGGCATCCATAGTGGTTATAAACACTGCTTGAGATATTTGAGTGAGGGCAATTTGGATTTTTGGTATTGGGTATCTTTCTGGAACAGTGTAAGTGTTCAGAGCTTTAAAGTCCCCAACCATTCTATATTTTCCATTATGACATGCCACTATGACTGGTGTAGTAATCTCTACTTCTTCATTGTGGCCTACTTTCCTTATTACACCAAGGTCCAGAAGTTCCTTGATATGAATTTCTACAGCTTCTCTTGATTTTGGACTTGCTGGATATGCAGGTCTTCTTGAAAGTGGTGGATAAGGCCTCTCAATGTTAAGAGTGATGTCCACTTCATGACCAAAAATTGACCCTAGAGGTTCTTTCTCTGAAGCAAATGCTCCTCTGTGGTCATACAAAAGGGAAGAATGTTCATTTTCTTGTTTATCAGTCAGATGAAGGCTTATTTCAGCCTCATTTAACTGTTCAGACTTGAATTTCTCTAACTTCAAGTTGACTGGTGATACTTTGTTTACTGTAATTTATCTTTTGAATGGTAAAAAGGAAAATTTTTGGCACTTATTGTCTCCAATAGTAAAGTGTCTGTCTTTGTTGTTGTGCAAATCTATTCCATACATGATTAAATAGTCATTTCCCAATATAAAATGGGTACTAGAGCAATTTTTCATAACAACAAATTCAACTGTGATTCTTAAATTCCCATTTGTGTGTGGGAATATGACATTGGTCTCAAAAATTCCTAATGCTTTCATTGGATTACTTGCACTATTGAGTTTTATACCATCAATTTGTAACAATTGGTCTTCAAAATTTGGTACACAAGTCTTAAGAAAAGATTTTCCAACACAAGAGCAGAAGGCTCCTGGGTCAAGCAAACGTTTGGTGGGCTTGTTGTCAATCACCAATTCTGTTATACAGGAGTTACCAGCTGTATAACCTTTCCCTCTGTTTGGTTTGGTTTTCATGAGTTGTGCATCTTGAACTTTTGATAAATCAAGTTGACCATTGCTCAATTGTGGCAAGTGGGAAGAAGATTCCATGATGTCAAAATTGGCATTGATATTTTTTATATCTTTTGAAGATTCAGAAAATATTGATGACTTATCATCTGAATTGTCTTCATTTATGTCATCTTCTTCAACATCAGGTTCCTTTTCAATATCAATTTCATTGATTTTTCCTCTTTTTGGACATGTATTGGCTAAATGGGTGGTTCTTTGGCAAATATGGCACTTTCTGACTGTATCTACAGATTTATACTTAATATTACTAGAATTTTCTTTGGGGTTTTTGTCCACAGAATCTTTGCAAGGTGTATTAAACCTTGTTTTGAGATTCACCCTACTAGAACCAATTTTGGCTCTGGTGGTTACTTCTTCTGATATATTGATAATATCCTCTGCTGAAGATTATTCAGTAGTCCTGCTTTTGAAAGCATGCTCTAAGTCACCTCCACATTGTCTCAGAAATTATCTATGGATCATAAATTCTGACATGTCTGGATATAATGATGTTAATCTGTCTTTTTGTTGGCAAAACCATGGTAAAGCTTTGTCTTTATCAGCATTAAATTTTGCAGATTCAAAGTCTGTTTCAACTTTAAACCTCCAAGAATCATTTGCCCATTTGTTAATGATTTGGGTTTTCCACCAAGTCCAACTCTGGTGTTCATGTGCTTGTCTTATTTTGATGTACCATCTGTGCGCTGATTTGGTAAACAAGGTGTTAAATCTGGATGTTACCAATCTGTATAGTAATTCAAGATCCTCTTTGTTCATGTCAATACCTCTAATGAATTCCATATGTTCATACTCTCTTTCACCACTGAAGTGAGGCCATTCTTTAAGTTTTGGAACTTCTTTCAAGAGTGCTTGGCCCATTGATGAGTCCATGTTATGAAAAGAAGTAGAAACATTATCTTTTAACTGTGAATTTTCAATATCCAATACTTGTTGATTGGGAATTCTTGCATCTTCATTTTGATTCAGAGGTGTAGACATTCTTGGTAAATTGTATCATTCATTTTACTGTTATCACACCTTTGTGAATTTCTTAACTCATGTTGTAAGCTTTGTATAGAGTCTATGACATTCTTTTTATGATCATCCTATTTATATGTAAGCTCATTCCATAATTCTGTTTGTTGTGTATTATCAGATATAACTTCATTTCACTTTATTGTTAATTTTGATATTTCCTCTCTTGAGGTATCAAAATGCTTTTTCAAGGCAACTGTATTTGTCTTTACTTCTGCAAATGATTTTGAAATATCATCAAGAGCTTTTTTATTATCTTCTTTGATAGTATTAATAGGTTGTTTTATTCTTGTTTCAATTATGTCATCAATATTGAATGCAGAATATTTGTCTGTTAGTTCTTTAATAATGGCAGATTGTTCATTTATCTTAATACCAAAAGAACTATCATTATTGGAAGTTTTTATTGTTCTTAAAACTCTTTCAAAGCATTTAAGTGTATCATTCATTTGACTCAGACTCAAGTTTTTTGTTTTAAGATTGTCACAAATTGTTGTATTTTTACCAGAAAGATGACTTTTTACATCAGAAATAGCTTAATACAACTCTGGAATATAATCAAATGTATGCGAAATCATTTTTGATATTTTAATCTGACTTCCTCGTTCTTTTGAAATTCCATCATCGTTCTGGCTATCTGAAATACATTTTCCATGGCATTCTGTAGCCCTGGCTGTAAGGGTTTGGGGCTGGTGCCTTCCCGTTTCCCTTGTTTGGAGTTTGTGGCTGCTTTTTCATGTGGAAATTGCTGCTGCTGGCCACTGGGGCTGTTTTTGGCACTGGTTTGGGTGGTGGAGGGTTGTTTTTCCTCCATTCTAGTGTCAAAAGAATCATGTTTTTCTTCTCCATCAATGGATGCCATTGATTGAGAAATTTCCAAGTAGTGGGATGGCCCAGGAATTTTCCACAGTAAGGTAAGAATTCATGCAATTCTTCCACACTTCTGCAAGGATCTGGTACTCCTTGAACTGAAGTGCATTGTTGTATGCACTGTGGATGGCTTTGTATATGTCCATAGAGGCTTGTTGTGGTGGTGTCAGCTCTTTTTGAAGGTAAAATGGTGTTATCAGCTTCAGGATGACCCATTTTAGTTGTTTGGAAGTCATCAACTGACGCTTTTCCTTCTGTACCTGATTGTCCTCTGCCATAATCACGTCTATTACCTTTCTGGGAGCTTCTTGAGGGGTTATAGCTGGCTCCTGACCTGGTTGAAGGCATAATTATGGTTAAAAAAGGATTAAAAAAGTAATTTTATGTCAAAAAACCTACTATTGGCCAAATCTTTGGCTTTCTGAAGGGTATTACTTATTTGCAAGCTGACCAATTCAGTAGAAATTGGCTCTGGTTGAATATTCTGGGTCACAATAATAGTATTATTATGATCAAAATTAACAGTACTGGCAGGAATAATGCTGGTTACTGTTGAGCCTGTTTCAATGGTTCTGGTCTTAAAACATTTTCAGACATTAAAATTATTGAAAAAAACCAATCAATTTAGTAAAAAAAAGGATATTTCAAAAAAGAAATAAAAATATCAGCCTCACTTATAATATGAAAAAAATTGTTTTTTAGGGTTTTTTGAATTATAAGTATTTTTTATATGTTTTTAAATGTTTCAATATCAGAAAAAGGATTTAAAAAGAGTATAAAAATATGTTAAAGGTAAAATATCACCACTGGGCCCCCAAATGTAAGGTGTGAATATGACACTTTGAGGAAAAATCAAGTACTTTTCCTGTCCTCAAAATTTGTATAAGGTAAGAATCTATTAAAAATAGTAAGGAATATTTTAAGAGAAAACACACCGATCTTATTGTTTATCACTATATTAGTATAAAACAATAATATCATAAAGACTTATTGTTTTACCAACAGTAAAAATTTATCCAAAAAATACTCTACAAGAGATATTTTAAGGCTACAAAAGAAATTTCTTCAAGACCAATTTCAATTGGAATTCATTGAGCAATGAACTGCAAGCAATTAATTAAAGAACAGAGTCCTTGAGAAGAATATTAAAGAGAAAACACACCCAAAATTTACCAGAGTGAATTTGGAAACAAAGTGACAAAGTTTACAGTGATGAAAGATGCTTTAATTCATTTTTGGCGTGGTTCAGGGGTAAAAATGATTATAAAAGTCACAAACAAAGATTACAATGATTTTTAACATGTTTAAAAGGTTTAAAATAATTTAAGAAAGGTGTTTGGAATCTCTTATTGATTAGTTTAACAATGTTCAAACTAATTATAAAAGGAAAAGATTCTAACTTGAAGGGAAAAGTTGGGCAAAGAAGACATTCTTTTATAGCCATCAATTTTCTTACTCCAAAAGTGAAATTTACTCTCATCAGTCGTGAAAAACAGTCTGACAACAGAAAAGCCAATTATGGCATCATTGAGCCCTGGTTTAGACCAAAAAATGGCTGGTTTAAGCCATTTTTAGCCATTTTAGACCCTTAAATCAGCCCTTACTATAGCAATACCTGGTCTAGAGCCTTCAGAACACGTAAGAATGTGTTGAAGAGACGTAGAAACCATTTAAAACTGTTTTTACTATGATTGTTGTATCTTAAGGGTAGTTTTACCCTCTTGGCAACAGCTCAAACTACCCCAGTTGGTATCAAGACCTCATCATCACTTCAGTCCACAGACCCTGTAACTCAATTCCAGGCCAAAAGTGATTAACTTTTGGGTGAATTTTGACATCCAACACCTGTCAGAAAGGACTTTGGTGGTCTAGCTCAACCTTAGAGCTGGCGTTCCTTTTCCCCCCTAATTTAATCTTTCCAATTTATTTTTGCTTTAATTCCCCTTGATGTATTATACTTATAATTTACATATGTAGTTCAATTGAGTTTGACAGTTTAATGCAGTAATAATTGATACCTCATATGTAAATGAAAGCTCACTTATGTAATAATGGTGCACATTTTGACATTTCAATTGAATTCAATTGAAAATACATTAGTTCCTCATAACTGCTAAACTAAACACAACACCTCAATTTTAACACAAAAATTGATGGTTAACATCACATGTGGTGTGAATTAAATTCAAATTTTGAGGATTTTCAACATTTTTTATTGAAAATACTAAAAACTTAGTATAAGCTTATTTAGAGTTGAGTTACAGAAATTTCATCCAGAGGTGACCCCACCTGATTTTTTATGAGGAATCCAATGGTGAAATAATTTTTTATGTTTATTTATTGGATAAAAAGTTATAATAATTTTTATTTAACTTTTTCCGAATTTATTTATTTTTTTGCACTTTTGTTAAAAATTCATTTTTACTTAAGTTTTTCAAGTATAAATGTAATTTTATTTTTAAATTGTAAGTAAATTTTTTAATTTTGAATATAATTTTATATTTTGATTTTGATTTTCATTTTAATAATATAAATAAATTTATTTTATTTATATTTATATGTTAATTTTGTATTTGTGGTCTTTTGGGTATATGAAATTACCTCTAAGGCTCAAAGTTACGGGCTGATTGGCAATTGGGTATTTCTCAATCCCAGAGAAAAGCTAGTCCGGTCTTTTGATGAGGGAGGAGCGGGGGTCATTATGGGGAGGTCTGCTCCACTGGGTAGTTGTATCAGATTTTGCATGGAAATCAATGATGAAACAGCAGGATATGAAGCTGGCGTTGAGTTTGAAGCAGGAAATGTCGGAGTAAAGAGTTGACATTGACTATGAGTATTACAGTCATACTCTTTGGGCATTTTAAGCTTGAAATATTGTGTTTGAAAGCTTTGCATTATGAATAGAATGTTTGGATACCATGGGAAGAACATCAATGCTAGATTGGGTTTTTGAGATGAGGAGGGATCATTTGCATCAGTCATAAATACTCCCTGAAAAAATAATATTTGAGTAGGATTGAATTGGCAATTTTCAATCCATGCCCCACCAGGACCACAGTGCATGAAAGGTTTTGGTGCCTCAAGGAATGGTATCAACGTTTTAGGAAGGGTTCCAGGGAGAGAGCCAATAGCACGCTGGTGATTGGGGAGATATATGAATATGTTGTGTTGATTGTGCCATAGGATAATCCAAGAAACTAAGTAGGAATTCTCAGGATTTAAGGTTATATCACTATTTGTTTGAATACAAATATTAATCATCCAAATGCAAAGGGGTTGTGAAGGGGTTGACATGATGGCTATTATGAATTATTTGGGGACAGCTGGAAATTATATGATCAGGAAGGGTCAGCTAAAAGGAATGAAGACCAATAAGCGCAGGTGGGGAACTTATATGAGAGGAAGCAATGGTCTCAAGGGGGGATAGCCTGTGTTTACGTGCATGGTCTTGATGCAGGTGGGCCTCTTGAGCTCATAATTTTCATATCCAATTCGGGGCATATATCAAGGCAAGGTGGCAAAAATGTGGGTGCACTGATGTGACTTCTGGATCTGCAGCAAGCTATGCAACCTTTGGTGGAACAAGGTTGACATTAGCATATCCGAAATTGGGTGGGTTCTAGCAACTTATTGTGGAGGGGCAAATTAGAGGCATGCAGAAATGTTTGCTGGTGTGACAGCAAACAATGAGCGTATATTCCCCAGGTTGATTGTTGCACAGGGACCTACTGGGCAATGTTGGTGGTTTCAAAGGGCAATCTCACTGTGGGGATGTTTTTGTGTGGGAAGGTGAGATATGTTTGGTGTTGTGCCACCAAACATGAGTTTGATTTTGCGTGAAGTTTTTTGATGACTGATGCCTACTGGGCTTCCAGGGGGGGATGTGTGGCATGATCAAAGGGAGCACCGACTGTGAGCCATGATTCACATGTGCATTCACCCCTATTGCGTTTGAGGTGGGTACTAATCCACCAAGACTGGCATCAGGGTCTTTGCCTCACGCGTGTACCAAAATCCGGGAATAGGCCACCCACCCAAGGAAATTTTTGGCTACAAGCCAGGGGCCACAACATGCGTGGGGGAGTCAGAACGTGCAGAAAATGACCTGCGGTGGGAGATCCCCATGCAAACATAACCAGCCTCAGCAATCATAGGCTTGGATTATTCTAATGCGGATGAGGCTGAAGCAAATCAACACTGATTGGCCTCTGGTTTCCACGCGTGAGTGGGTGAGCATCTGCAGTCAAGCTGACCACCCAACCAAGAAAATAGACGGTCAGAAGACTGGCAGTAAAGTGTCTTCAAGGTGTGTAAAAGTTGTCTGCGTATGACCCGTTGGGGGGTGCATATGAAAGTGTGAGGCTGCCCGCCAATGAGCACACGCAATGAACAAGCGCAGCCAGTCAAAGTTTGCCCAACAATGGCACCGGAGTCAATCCACTGTTTGTGTATGACCCAAATAATACATCATTCCATTATGACCCACTTTCATTAACTTGGATTACACCTGCATCTAGGCTGTAGTTAGGCAGAGATCTCCAACAAGGTGAATCAAAGAGATGCAGTTGAGATATATGACTCGATGGCTTGACCTGATTGCATGTTACATTGTTGAACAGCTTTTGCTCTGCCACGCAGCATACATTTACAAAGGTGTACTGTGTACTAATGTGTTGGCTGTACAGATTAGGAAGGTGTAATACTTTTTCAGCCTGCATGCATATAGAAAATGGATGTCCACCTTCCAATCGTTTGCATATATGTAGCTCATGTCCCACATGCTCAGCATTGCGTTTCACCCAATTTGCATACGCAAGCTGAGCATGTCATGGTCAAAAGCACCGTGTGGAAGTGCTCAGTAAAGCCATGGTCTGGACCATTTTTGCAATAGTTCATTGGAAAGCTCAGTTTGGAGCACTTCCCCAAAGTGTGTGAAATGCTGTAGCTGGCTGAAATTTAATCCAATTCTGTGCCAAATGCTCATATTGTGTGCTTACAAAAATGCCCTAGAAATTGCTCAGCATGGTGCATTTGATATTGTTATATCAATAGTTCAATTACTGTGCAATTAAAATGTTCAGCCACTGAGCATTTCAATTATGACCCAAAAGCAAACCTGAACAATAGGTCAAGGCAAGTGTTGAGATATGTGATCTCTCCCAGTCCGTGAGCAACTCAAAGTTTCTGCTTACAAACACTAACGTGCGACAAGCAAGGATTTAAGTGCTAAGTCTATTAAGACATGCCTCGGAGATAAAGCCATGCGTCCTTCTTATAAGGAGCATGTCCTGACATGGTATTGGAGGCAATTATTCTAACTCTTTACTATTTTATTTTATTATTATTTTCTACACTGTATCAACACACTTCCTCTAGGAATTAGAGTGTTTTGCTACTGTGTGATCTCAGATAGTATTTGTGTTATTTTGTGCCTTATCGACTTGTACTCCTGGTAGTATTAGTGTGTCAGTAGTTGTGTTCTGTGTTGTATCAGGCCTATCAATAGTCATATTATTGTTGTTCACTCTTAGGTACATCCTTGTTTCTTATCATCTTATCTCAAGGTCTTTCTTTGCATTAATACAAAACCTCTTAGTTAGTGCTAATTTAACAGATTTACAGTCTCAAAAAGCTCTCCATTCATCATCAACAAGAGTGAACAACCATGCCTGAAAAAATGGGAAACAACATAAACCAGGTACCTGTACTAGATGGTCGAAATTATCCTCTCTGGAGCATCCTAATTGATGTGGAATTAAGTGCTCGTGGATTACGGGACATATGCAGCTCGGAACTTTCCCCAACAACAGATCCCTCTGTCATTAATAACTGGAATCAACTAAACGTTGAGGCAGTCCAGCTTATCCTCAGTAGATTACACCCCGAAATAATAGACACAGTAGTTAATGCTAACACAGTTAAAAACGCTAAATTACTGTGGTCTAAGATTCACGAAAAATTTGCCTCTCAGACAGTCACCAACAGGGGAAGAACCTGGGTCATATGGGAGTGTCTTCGCTTCAATGGAAACATTGAAGAGTATGTGAAAGAATGCTCGAACATACTTTTCAATATTGCTGGGATTGGAATAGTCATGCCCCCAGATATCATGGCCTATTCACTCCTCGGAAAGATAAGCAGAGATAGTAATGCCTATGACCACATCATAGACTCAATGGTACTCACCATGAACTCCTCAATTAACCCACAACTAGTTTTAGATAAGCTCTCAGAGCTCCTACAACACAAAAGCACTGAAGACACGTTTCAAAAAGGCATGAAAACTGAAAAAATGGATAGCTCCGCATTACTCACCAACTCCTCTGATTATCCATACAAAATAACTTATGTTTGTCGCGATGGAAAACATAATCCTAAAAATACCACGCACAAACCAGAGAATTGTTGGGCTGAGCATCCCAAATTGTGTCCGCCTCCTAGAAATAAAAACAAAAGAAAATCTTCAGAGGCTGAGACCCATCAAGCTGGTCTTGAAGCTCTTCTGACATATCAAAGATCATCCTTCTTCTCTGCATCTACACTCGTAATAGACTGTGGTGCTACTCACCACATGTTTAGCGATAAAAGTATTTTCACTGAACTAATCCTTACTCCTGAAGAAAAAATCTCCACAAGTGATCCTAGGAGCAACTTGACCTGCAAAGGGAAAGGCACCGTAAAAATAGAAGTTAATAAAAAGCTGCTGACCTTGAACAATTGCCTATATGTACCAAACATAACCAAAAATTTAGTCAGTCTTCTGGAGCTATGCACCAAATCGAGCACTATTGAAAAAATGGGTGCAACCTTCCAGCTGCTGAATGACAATCAGTTCCTGTTAAAAGGACAGATAATCAATAAGTTAATGTATGTCAGCTTCAATCGACCAAGAACACTTCTATCAAAACTGGTTCCCGATCCACTTTGGCATCTCAGATTGGGACACCCAGGGAATCAGGTGTTAAAGTCGTTAGGCCTAAAACCTTTTGAGAATGGTCTTTGCGACACATGCGTAAAAGGAAAAATGACTCAGTTACGGTTTAAAAGTCACTTTTCCCCAACAACTAAACCATTGGATTGTGTGCACATGGACTTGATTGGTCCAATTTCACCTCCCTCAAATTCCGGACATCGCTACATCCTCACCATCATTGATCAGCACACCTCTTTCAAAATCACGAGTTTCTTGAAGAATAAGCCCCAGGCCTATGAGGAATTTGTCAAAAAACAAAAACTTATCAAAAACACTCACAATCGGAAAATCAAGCAATTGGTTACTGATGGAGGTGGAGAATTTCTAAACCAGCAATTCAAGGATCTAGCAAATCAACATGGATTCACTCATGTTATAGCTCCACCGTACACACCAGAACACAATGGAATAGCTGAAAGGGCAAACAGAACAATTCTGGACAAGGCCCGATGTCTACTTCTCACTTCCAACCTTCCAAATCAGTATTGGGCAGAGGCAATCAATACTGCTACCTTCCTCACGAACATATTGCCTACACCCTCTAAAAGGAACTTATCACCTTATTTCCTATGGACAGCCCAATCGCCAAAGATCAAAAGGGTCCGTACCTTTGGCTGTAAGGTAATCTTTCTTATTTCAAAACAGAAAAGATCATGGAAGTTAGGACCTGTAGGAGAAGAAGGGGTGTTGCTAAGTTTTAATAATGACTCCTCCTACAGAATTCTCAAACATAGTGATGGAAAAGTATACTGTAGTAGGCATGTCGTGTTCTTTGAAAACGAACTCCCAACACTAAAGAATTCCAAAGAATCTGATGTACCTCTCTTGATTAATAGTTGGTAAAATTCAGATGAAGAAGAATTTTTCGATTTCCAAGAAGAGATAGCTGAAGAAGAAAGCTCAACCTCAAGTGACGAAAACAGCTCAAGCAATGATGGAAAACATTCAAGCTTGGAAAGCTGCTTACCTCCTAGTGCTAGACAAATCAAAATCATCGGACCTTGACATCCCACCTTGATCAATTCCGAAATATGAGAAGAAAATATCCTACCTTACTCTTGTCACCCAACTGCCTTTTTGTCTGAAACTGATCCATTAACCTACAACCAAGCAATCAAGTCAAAGGATCATGAACACTGGTTGAATGGGATAACAAAGGAACTGCAGAACATGACCGACCTTAACGTTTGGGAAGAAGTTGATGTGAAAGAAGACTTCAAGTTAATTGGCACCACATGGGTGTTTAAAACGAAAAGAAATGAATTGAATTGAATCATGGAGCACAAGGCTTGTCTTTGTGCTCAGGGATTTTCTCAAACCCAAGGAAAAAATTAGTCAAAAACGTTTGCACCCACTGGACAAATAAATCCCCTTAGAACGTTAATTTCGTATTCCACAGCTAGTGACTTGAAATTTGAGCAATTAGACATCAAAAGCGCATTCCTCGATGCACCATTAGAAGAAAACGTGTACTTAACCTTTCCGCAAGGTCTTGATAGAAAAAAAAAGAACACCTGCCTCAAGCTAAAGAGGCCTATTTATGGTCTCAATCAAGCCCCTTTGGCGTGGTATAGACGCCTTTCCTCATGGTTGGTTGACTTTGGCTTCAGCATCTCCAAAGCCGATTCATGTGTCTTTTATCTTAAAAGCAATGATCCAATCTGGCTTTTCCTTCATGTCAACGACATAGGCATCTTTGGAAGAAATCTGACTAACTTCAAAAAGGCTATAGAACGAGAATTCCAAACAAAACTCTTAGGATCAGCAGATCTTATGTTGGGAATAAAAATTATTCATCAACCGGACACTATCACTCTAACTCAAAGCCACTATATTGACTCCTTGCTAGAAAGTTATGGAATGTCGAATTGTAAGCACACGACAACACCACTCATTCCAAATATGCATCTTGAAGCTGCATCAAGAATGTGTCAAGAAGAATTTGCTTCCTTGAAGATAAATTATCAAAGTGTGGTAGGTAGCCTTAGTTACCTAAGCACAGCAACTCGACCAGATCTGTCCTATTCTATTAGCGCCTTGTCTCAGTTTTTAAAAAATCCCAGCATGCAACATTGGAAAGCCTTTTTACATGTTTTGAAATATCTAAAAGGCACGAGTGAAATTGGGTTAGTGTACAGAAAAAACATGTCAAAATTACCAGTCGCCTACTCTGACGCCCACTGGGGAAACTGTAGGGTAACTAGAAGATCTACAACTGGATATCTAATTTTATTTAATAACAATCTTGTCATTTGGAAGACAAGAAAGCAACCGACAGTTTCACTTTCCTCTGCAGAAGCTGAATACCGATCATTAACAGACCTCGCAAGCGAATTACTTTGGTTCAAGCAATTCATTGAAGAAATCAATGTCTTGACAATGACAAAGGTGATCCTGGTTCATGAAGATAACCAAGGATGCATCGATACTGCTAATAGTGACTGCAACACTAACACAAGCCATATGAAACATATTGACATACAATTTGTGAGCCTTGAGGTATATTTTACATACCCAAATAGGCCACAATTATCTTAAAAAGAAATTTTGAATTATGCACAACTCATAAGTCATGCATATATCCAAAATTCATCATTTTCAATTTCAGAAAAGATGAATAACTTTTTATTGAGTAAGTAAATCCAGGAATGAAGGCCAGATTTGGATTCTACACAAAAATTCACCTAGGGTAGCTCCATAGAGTGAATAAGCTCAAGTTAAGTATTTGAGGTGGTAAAATGGAAAATACTCCAATACCACATCATTAATAACACATAAAAGATCCGTGAAAATTTTTGTTTTTCTTGATTTTTAGCCAAAATAATGGGAAAGTGAGAAATCCCATGTTACATATACACTAAGAATAGTGTTATGCATGTTTTGAGCACTTAATATCATGGTATTCTTATATGGACTTTTGGTACACCCATAGTGGATATCTCACTTGAAGCTTAAATTACTATTTTGATGTAAAAAATAGGCAAGGGGGACAAAAGACATCAAAGAGAGCCAGGGTACCCAACTTCTGAGGCCTCAGAGGCATGGATAGCTCCAGAGCTTGGATCCATGGCTCATCTTGGCCCAATTGGTAAACTAAAACTCTTTGGGAACTTGGTTACCAAGTTACAACTACTGTAAAACACCAGAAAATAGCAAATAACCTGCTATTTTGACGTGCCAAGGAGGTAATGAGCTACTTACACTGCTGTAACCATGTCAATTACTAATGACTTTCCATGGATAAACCCCAAAAGAGTAATTAAAACCCTTTTGGGACCCATATTCATTGATTTACCTCATAGCAACCAGCAAAACACTGCTATTTGCAATTCTATGTAGAAATGAGGTAAAAACTTCAAAAATTCATTAAAAATACAATTCTTAATTAATCCTTCTGAAACTTTCAGGACTAAAGGAGAACTGTATTATCTATGGTACAACCAAAAAGAATCACAGTTTTACTAGTAAAGTTAAAAGCTTTACTTACAGTCAATTTTTGGTTATTCTACGTGAAACACTGAATCTTCAAAAATTCACAGTAATTACAACATGTGATGAAATTGTCAATAACATTGATACCTTTGGGAAATCAATGATTACTTTGGAATAAATGAAGATTTACAAGTGTTACTCCTTTTATTCTTAACCATATTGGGGTTGGTAGTCACGTAAAAGCATCAATTAAGTAATTATGATAATCTTACATGACAACTGATGATGCAATCAATAATCCAAAAGGGTTTATTGTTTTCTCACTCACTGGTTTTTCAGTTTGCTCCATGGCACGCCTCTGTGAGCTGTTGTTGACTTAAAAGAGGCCTCCTCTTGCTGTTTTTTCCACATCATCATCTTATCAATTTATTAAATCATTATTACCAACAAGTAAGTATTAGTTACAGCTATTCTTAAGTGTTTTAAATCTTTCAGAATCAACCAGAAAGACGTGAAATCATAGAATACAACTAAATATTGTTGTAATACTGTTGTAAATCCTTTTGATCCCTTAAATCCACAATTCCACGTCAAATTTCTCTACTTTTATCTATCAATAAGTTCTTTGGAGTATTAGTGAGTCATTTATCTTTAATTCTTAAAGTTTTTCTCTAGTAATAGTTTTCTTCAAGAATTATCTTTATAATTATTCTTGTAAAAGATAATTATATATTAAAATAATGTTATTATTTTAATAAAAGAAGTTTTTATTATTAAATTCTTCTTGTAATTGATTCTTGTAGACAATTACTGCTCACTGTTATAATCACTAGTAGTTTATAACACGTGAAAGAAATAATTTTATAATTATTTAATTGTGGTTATAATAATTTTTATTATTATATTTCATAAGAACAGACATAGTACTGTTGATTAATAGTAATATTATCATCAGTTTCATAGTCACATCTTACACAATTGCACTTCATACAAGATGAATAGGAAACAAAATAACTGAACTCATTTACACTCCAACTGCAAATATGCTTGCTGACTTTTTCACCAAGTCAGTCAGTCTACCTGCTATCAAATGAGCCATGAAGGAATTGCAGTTACTCACGACAGGAGACAAGTGGGGTGTTGAGATGTGTGATCTCTCCCAGTCAGTGAGCAACTAAAAGTTTCCGCTTACAAACATGAACGTGCGACAAGCGAGGATTTAAGTGCTAAGTCTATTAAGACATGCCTTGGAGATAAAGCCATGCGTCCTTCTTATAAGGAGCATGTCCTGACATGGTATTGGAGGCAATTATTCTAACTCTTGAATATTTTATTTTATTATTATTTTCTACACTGTATCGACGCACTTCCTCTAGGAACTAGAGTGTTTTGCTACTGTGTGATCTCAGATAGTATTTGTGTTATTTTGTGCCTTATCGACTTGTACTCCTGGTAGTATTAGTGTGTCAGTAGTTGTGTTCTGTGTTGTATCAGGCCTATCAATAGTCATATTATTGTTGTTCACTCTTAGGTACATCCTTGTTTCTTATCATCTTATCTCAAGGTGTATCTTTGCGTTAATACGAAACCTCTTAGTTTGTGCTAATTTAACAGCAAGCTCATGGTGTATTCACTTGTCTTACAGCCCCCCCTTTGTTCAAACACTATTACTAGGCCATACAGCCTGTAATCTCACGGTGGTGACTTGTGACCAAATGCACCATGTGCATTTCTGCATGGGGCACTTTTGCATTGCACCCACCATGCACATTCAACGAGGGCCTCACGACCCCCCCTGGGTAATTGGGTGGCTATTTAAGGAAACAAAGGGGATTTGACTGATCTTGACAATTCAATCAATCGCAATACTCAGCCAGACCCCCATTGTTCTTCTGCCTCACGCGAGAATTTCCCTTCTCAGTTGCAGCATTCGCTGCCACTGAGCTTCAAATTTGCCCACACGCCTTTAAGCTGAGACTTTTGTGGGTGCTGTCACTGCTGAGATTGTCTCAGCTTCACCATGGTATAAAAGACCATCTTCACACAACAATCCCTTCACTTTCTTTCTCACCCGGTCCACTTTGTTCAATCTCACCCACTGTTGTCCTTCTTGTGCGTATTCCCCTTGGTCTTCCTGCCTTTCTAATCTTTTCTTTTGCACTCCACTAAACCCACTCCCCTTCCTTTTGCCTCACCAGGGCGAATCTCGTGTCAATCGTCGGCGATTGACTTCACGTCAAGGAGGATAAAAGTCGAGCTCACGTCAAGCAAAAATCAAGCGAACGTCGAGCACACGTCCTACTCTTGTCTTACACCAAATCCTGTGACATCCACCAATATTGGTTCCCCTGTGCCTTCAACTCAGATTCCTCACCACCTGATCATCCCGCAACCGTCCAATGGTTGGTAAAAATTACACAAGACCCGGCTGTTTGCAAAAACACACATCAAAGAGGTCCTTCAGCCAGTCTTGATGTAGGCGGGGGGTTTGACTTCACCAGGTCATCCATAAAAGGACTCCGCCTAAGCGGGATTGTTGTTTTGCAGGTGACACTGGTAGGGCCCGCCGCACAATACCGCGTGTGCGTGTGCGGGTGCGCATGCGTGTGTGAGTGCGTGTGCGTGTGCACTTGCGGGTGCGCAAGGGTCGCTTCCCCTTCCTACATGATGATGGTGCCGTTAGAAATTTTGGCGGGGGGTTTGACTTCACCAGGTCGTCCATGAAAGGACTCCGCCTGAGCGGGATTGTTGTTTTGCAGGTGACACTGGTAGAGCCCGCCGCACAATACCGCGTGTGTGGGTGCGGGTGCGCTTGCCTGTGCATTGGCGTGTGCGGGTGCGCTTGCGTGTGCATTGGTGTGTGCGCAAGGGCCGCTTCCCCTTCCAACATGATGATGGCGCAGTTAGAAATTTTGGATGCTGTGAAAGGTGAGTGTGTGGGTCATTTGATCATTGTACTTGGCTTATTCACACTGTACCCAATGTCAAAATAGTAAGTTCTTTGTGGCAATGTGAAATAATGGGCTTTGCTTGTCACAATGGCATGTCTCTGTCACTAAATTTTGAGGCAGTTATTTCACTAGCAAAATTGCTAATGAATCTGGGATATTTGCATTTTAGTAGACTAAATATCATGAAATAACGGCTTTATCATTACAAGCAGTCCACATGACAGAACTTTGTTATCATACAATCCACAGTTACCTTCTATTTCTTCTTCAGATATAATCAAGGGTCAATCATCAAAACCAACAGCTTTATAAATATTCAGATGCGGCCAATCTGGTAAGAAATTCACATCAATCTTCAAAGTTTTTAAGATCAGAAAGTTATTTTTCATTATGCTAGATGGCTCAGAGACTTTAAAAATGCTATTAATAATACCAAAGCGTCGTGAGTTGCCCCTCAGAAAACATATCACACTGTTGCTGACATTTTTGAATTCAGTTGAAAATATATTGTTCCCAATATTAATGTTTGAAACTGGAAAATACCAAGGTGAGACAATCCTTGAAGTGAGATGACTTGTGGATTGCACGGTAGTGTCTAAGCTGATCCAATCAACTATTTCCCTTGTTGCATGAAAATTCTGTAAGTACTCAACCAGGCAATCATAATTTTCTTGGTCATGGCGGGATGGTTTGTTATATTTATGGTCATTGAACAGGGCAGGTGGCTGTGATTCGAAAAGCTGTTTTATTTCACATGGCACGGATGGGGATTTCAGGAGAACGGAAAGGTTGGAACATCGACAGATATGTTGAAGTAAGGTTTTATCTATATCATCTATTTAGAGTTGCAAGAAGTTAATCTTATTCAGTTCAGGTGTTTAATCAATGTGAATATATTGATCTTATTAATTGACGTACATATTTTGTTATTTGTTGGCATTTTTGCAAATACTCCAATCAAGCGCTCATAACCCCATGTGGCTGAGGCTTGTGCTGGGCCCCAACGTTGGAAGAGTTCGGGAATATGGTCAGCAAAATGATGATTTGGTTTACTTTTCTGTTTTGGGAACAGGAGTTGATTGGAAAGGCGGAATTTTTTCCAATGTTCAGCAAATGCAGTTGCATCTCCTATTGAAACAGTCCAACTTGTGGCAATGTTGATAGCACTAATCAAATGTAATGTATTCTTGTTTAGTTCATTTCCAAGTTCTTCTGACTGACCCATTTGCCTTTGAATGTTGGGGGATTGGTGTACATCTAATGACATCTGTTGACTGAGCATTGAAAATGGAATATAGACCTTATATAAGAGAGCCCATTCAGCGGCTTTTAAGCTACCATGAGAGGGGGAACCCATGTTGCGAGGTACTCTTGTCCATGATGAGGGAATTATTGTCTCAGATATGATTTGTCGGAGATGCTCCAGAGCCTCACCCTTGATCTGGTGATCACTCAGTGCAGTGATATCCAATTCAGAGGGGATTTCAGAAGTGGGGATGTAATTGGCATCAAATGAAGGAATCTCCGCAGAACCACTAGATTTGCAAATACTCCAATCAAGCGCTCATAACCCCATGTGGATGAGGCTTGTGCTGGGCCCCAACGTTGGAAGAGTTCGGGAATATGATCAGCAAAATGATGATTTGGTTTACTTTTCTGTTTTGGGAACAGGTTTTGATTGGAAAGGCGGAATTTTTTCCAATGTCCAGCAAATGCAGTCGCATCTCCTATTGAAACAGTCCAACTTGTGGCAATGTTGATAGCACTAATCAAATGTAATGTATTCTTGGTTAGTTCATTTCCAAGTTCTTCTGACTGACCCATTTGCCTTTGAATGTTGGGGGATTGGTGTACATCTAATGACATCTGTTGACTGAGCATTAAAAATGGAATATAGACCTTATATAAGAGAGCCCATTCAGCGGCTTTTAAGCTACCATGAGAGGGGGAACCCATGTTGCGAGGTACTCTTGTCCATGATGAGGGAATTATTGTCTCAGATATGATTTTTCTGAGATGCTCCAGAGCCTCACCCTTGATCTGGTGATCACTCAGTGCAGTGATATCCAATTCAGAGGGGATTTCAGAAGTGGGGATGTAATTGGCATCAAATGAAGGAATCTCCGCAGAACCACTAGATGGATGTTCTGTGTTAGGGGTGGGCATTGGGAAGTAGTTTTTTCGGGTGGAAGTAGTGGGGAGTGGCTCATTTATTATTTTTGCTGCGTCTCTTCTCAGGGAGCGGGCCTCTCTCAATGTGATTTTATCAAGAGAGCTGTTGGAGGTCATGGAATCTGAGTCTGAACTGTTGGTGTCATTGGATTTCCTGCGGGACCCGAGGTAAATTTTTGATTTGGACTCTGGAATGCACAATTTGAAAGTTGCATGATCCTTCAAAATTCCAAGTATTAAATTATGCATTATGTCAAGATTAACCATTCTGGTGGCATCCCAATACGGAAGCTCTTCTAAAATTGAATATCACACTCCATACTCAGAGAAAATTGCTTGTCTTTGTTGTGGGGTTGCCCAAAGCCATTTGGCAATGCTTGATTTATGATTTTGATATGAGCGTGTGTAGTGAAATTGAGGACCAATTTCATCAATTTGAGCTTTGTGAATGGTGCAAAAATTACAAAGTGGTTGCCTGAATGGGAAATAAATCCAGTAAGCTTGCGCATGGCAACCACATCCGCAATGGCTGTGAGAATGGCAACACAGATAAAGCATCCTGAAGGACCTGTTGAGGTGGGTGAAAAATGGTAACCTTGCCATAGCTCTTTGAGCTCCTTGATGAGTGGCATTAATAAATAATTCAATTGAAGGGAAGTTGGCTCCTTCGGACCAGGGATTATTCCTGCAACATAGACATTCTCTGGCTTCAATCTTTCACTTGGGGGGAGATTAAGACAAATAAGCATGATAGGTCCAATGCTGGCCAACCGGGTGGACTTTCCATGTGCATTAAACCAGTCCACATAAATAGAGAAGGCCAATGCACCAGGAATGGACATGAATCCGGTGTCATGGATATTTCTAGTGCCAGTGAAGCGTCTCCAGACGAATCCATCCCAGACGTCACGTTTTGGGGAATCTTCGGGAGTTTGGGATTGTTGATGTTGATGCAGAATTTCCATAATTCCAGCCCGCTGGAGAAATCTGGCAAGCCAATTTTTGAATGGTTGATAAATGAAATGTTTTGTTGGTATAAATTTTTGCTTCATGTTGGTGGTGTTTTGGGTGTGGGCTTCAAATGAATAGATGAATTTGCCTAATGATTGTGTGCAAGGGGGATCATGATCATTTGGGTCATTATGGCGTTGACAGTGGGTTGGTCAGTTGTGACTGATTCAGTAAGGCCATTAAGAGAGAAACATTGAGGACAACATATATAGTTTTGAATCACTGGCTCCAATTGGAGATGTTCAAATATGGTACTCAGATCTTGAGGTATATGGAATGCAGGAATGGGGGGACCACCGGAGGTTGAGATGCTGGACTTGATCAGCAGGTTTAGGGCGGGGTGAAGAATGCGTGAAGCCCTGCGGGGTATATTATACCTTAATGATAGAATGGCAGATATTATCATTCCAAGGTCTTGTGGAGGAAGGGTTTGACTGCTGCTGTATGGTTTCTGTGCAATTGAATTGAGCCCCGGTGCTGTGGAGAAGATGCTTTGGGCCCATGGTGGTGAATAATCAGCTGGGAATGTTTGATCCAATAGAAGTTGTGGGCACTCAGATCCTGATGCAGAAGTAGGGATGTTTGGAAGAGATTTGGGTGCAATGGTTGATTTGAGCTTTTTAATGTGCTGTTTATATTGGAAAGGTGTGAAGGCAACTCCAGGCCTATCACCCTCAGGAGAAGAGTGTGTTTGAGTTGAGCAGTGTTGACACATGCATATACGCATTGAGGAATAGCGGCGGGTTGTCATTGTTGCAGGAATTGGGAGTATGGTTGGTTTGTGTATAAATATCTATGGCTGATGTGAAAGTGTTTAGGAGTGTTATTAATTGGCAAAAAAATTGAGTGAGTATTTATGAAGGGGGAGATGATTTGAGCCATCTGAGAATTTTATCCCATTTGTAATGGTGCGTGAGCTGCAGCTGATGGAGTGTAAAATGTCTCATCTGGATGGCGGAATTGGTTAGGAGTTTAATTGGGTAAAATGCCATGCTGCTCAATGCTCATACATATACTATTTTATTTACACATGGCGATACTGCGGTTTTGACCCTTGAGGGGTGTTCCAATAGGGATGTGTCAAAATTGAACTGAGGGGATTGACATTCAAACCATGTACGCTGGCACGCCATCGTACATGGCTTAAACCTTATTACAGACATAACAATATAACTCTATTACATAGAAGGTTGGAGTGCACCTAAAGTCTTGGTATTTGGTTTGAGTGCAGCAGGCTTTTAATCGGTTGGAGTGTGATTTGGATTGTTTTGCCTTTCTTGTAAAGGTGATGTCTCTTTTGTGGGTAAATCCTTCATGAATATACCCGTTTACAGATGTACAATGCTGTGGAATTTCAATGCATATATTGGCAGTTTGGATAATTCACAAAATGTGACAATGGGGAGGCAGAAATGTTACCAAATATGTTTACTTATGGATGATGGGTCCCCTTTGAGATCAAGGAAATATTACATTATATGGTGGTAGGCCATGCAGGGTGGTTTCCGACCAAAGCGGAGGAGCTCAAGAGGAGGCAGGGAGGATTCTCCTAAAAAGAGGCTTATTGGACTTTCATGCAACACTTAGTTCCAACTATTCATAGAATTTCTCTATTTTAAATTTGAAAAGATTTCATCTCATATCACTCTATTTTATCATAATACTGAGGTGTTTTATCTAGTTGAAAATATTACTGTACTTTTTCCGCCCTTATGTCATCTTCCAAGTCACATAAATCCCGTTCAGGTTCTGTTCATGACTCAGATAGTTAATCTAGCATAGAATATGTTTGAACACAGTCACCATTGAGTCCCAACATTCCTCTCACAACCCCTATTGCATCCTCAATGAGTGTATCAGGTCTTAACATAGATGTGTGAAATTTGAAACTCAAAATTCAAGCACTTGGTCGATCCCAAACATTTCCGTCACTCCAATTCCCCCAAATCCCACTTATACAAAAACGCATGTGTCTCAGGGGCCAGAAGGCACACCTCAAATCTCATCAAACGCTAATCCACAATCAAAATTTCCACGTGAGTTCCTCCTTAATCCCGGTTGGAATCCAGTCGCATCCCAGGATCCCTTTGGCCAAAGTAAACAGCCAACCCTCAATATTCCATCAGGATCTCAGGATCATGTGGGCAATGAAAAGCAGGCTGATGGCAGGCGACAAAAAAAACCATTGGAGAATGTTACTTGGAGTGGTCTGTTGGAGGGAAATCCAGGATTGACACTTCATCAAAGCAAGTCATTTTGATGTTGGAGTATAAACTTTTTCACAATTTGATATGTTTGTCTCTGTCACAGGGGCTCTAGTGGAAATACAAGAGTGGCCTGGCACTCAGCAATCAGGGAACTCACTTGGAAGACTCCAAAAGAATAAAGAATAAAATAATAAGAATAAATTCCTCTAAAAGATATGCAGGTACAAGATGAGATGCAAAGAGGAAAGGGAAGCCAAATGGCCAAAGAGCCAACCAAGTAAGTCCTTAATCACTGTTTCAACCTGCCAAAAATGAACAATGGAATTAGTAAGGATATGACCACCAAATATCCATTGACAGGAGAAGAAAGAGAAAGAGAAAGGTGCCAAATGACTGACTTAATAATATCAGTATTTGCTTAACTAAAATGAAAAGAAAATAAAGATAAAATAAAATAGAAGTATATTAATTAACTGGGGAAAAACCCCCCAGGGTGGAAAGGGTAGCCGGTATATGTGAAAAGTTGGGAGCTTGAGCTCTTCAGGCTGAAAACTGATCTGTATTGATCCTTGAGGCTGTATTGATTGTTTTGGGAATTGATACAGCTGGCTAATATTGAAATTAAATTGGGTTGAATGAACTTCCCATGCTTGAAAATGAAATACAGTTCTTGGTGGATCCAGACTGTATTGAAATGAATGTGGTTGCCAAGATGGATTGAGTGGAGCTTTGACACTTGACAACTTCTTTTGGCACTGGCTCTTGAATACACTTTTGAGAATTCATTGACAGTATTCCATTGGAAGGAATACTTGGAGTGAGAATAACCAATGACTGCTTGATGGCGTCATTGGTCTTTGACGCTGAAACACTTGCTCTTGAGCCTTGATGATTCCTCTGAATGATTGGGTGCCTTGATGACGTGATGAGATGTTGGAATGTTGAAATGACCATTTGATATTGCCACCATTGAATTGCTGTTGAAAAATGATGTACAATGATATATAACATCATTTATGGCATATTGGTTCATTGGCAAGAAGATTACATCCAAAGGTCTTGAGATGGAAAGGCAGAGGGGAAAATGATGGATGTGATGGCTTCAGGGCTTGGAAAGGTGTTTCTGGACCCTTTGGGGTTTTTGGCCATTTTTGGGTTCTGAGCCAAAAACTGGCCCAAAAGGCGGGAAAGTGTCTTTTGGACACTTTGCGTCAAAGTGCGCAAAAATGCGCAAAATGCGCAAATGTGGCCAAATATGCGCAAATTCACAAAGTGCGCAAAAAGTGCGCAAATGCCCAAAAGTGCGCAAAACGCGCATTATGAGCCCAAATGGCCAAAAACAGCCATTTGGGCCATTTCCCTGGTTTTGAGGGAAATGACCAGAAATACCCATTTGGGCATAAATTGCCGCTATGGCTTCTGGATTGAGGTGAAGGGCCATGAAGGCTCCAAAACACAAATGGCCATAAAAGGTCCATAAGATGATGACGTGGACATATTGGCCACTGGTGATGGATATGGCCAATTGGCCATAAGAGAACTATGGCTTGATATGCCATATGGGGATCCAAGGAGGTGAATTTCCATGGTTTTGACAGTTTCATGGGTTAGATATGGTACCTAAAGGCAAGTCAGTGCAATCCCAGGAGCCAATTGAAGATCGTGAGTATGACCAGTCTTTATTAATTTTTTGATGTGTTAACTGATTATTTGCATCGCAGGTGATGAGCTTTATGCATCTTCACCTATGGTCCATAAAGAGAAAGTCACTGGACATCATCATCCATATGCCTCCAAACCAAGGACAGGTAATGACAGTTCACCAAGAGAAAGAATTTTGGATGATGAGGATGAGAACATGTGTCCAACTCAAAGTGAAAGAAATGATGAACCAAGGAGGGACAATTTCACGCCGCATTAGCACGGCACTCAGTCCAATAGTGAGTTCACCCACACTCAAATGGCCCTTGGCCAGAGTATGCTTGAGCAATCGGAGGTGAGACAGCAAAGGAACCAGGTTCACAAAGCTCACAATGTGGCAAAACATTCAAGCCAGAAGAAGCAGACAAAATGCCTGAAAGTGGAACTTCTGGAAAATGTCCATGGGATGAGATCAGCTGTACATGCCCATTGTCTGTTCCTACTCAAAGTAAGGGATAAGAATTTCTCCTCACTACCAGAACCACCCAGAACAGAAGAGCATGAAATTGCCATTCAATTGTCTGTTCATCTGGGATATGTTCCCAAGGATGTTTTCAATGATCCATCAACACAGGTTCAGTCTCAGGGTTTGCAAAGGTACTGCAAAAAATTTATTTCCCATGATGGGGAATTGATTACACATTATCAGGCATTGATTACACATGATCAGAAATTTATTCCACATGATGAGGAAGTGTTTTCAAATGATGAGAAATTGATCCCAAATGATGAGGAAAGGATTTCAAATGATGAGAAATTGATTCCACATGATGGGGAATTGATTTCACATCATGAGGAATTGATTCCACATGATGGGTAATTTATTTCACATTATGAGGAATTGATTCCACATGATGGGGCATTGATTTCACATCATGAGGAATTGATTCCAAATGATGGGGCAATGATTTCACATCAAGAGGCATTGATTCCACATGATGGGGAATTGATATCACATCATGATGAATTGATTCCACATGATGGGTAATTGATATCACATCATGAGTAATTGATTCCACATGATGCAGAATTGATTCCACATGATGGGGAATCAATTTCAAATCATGAGGAATTGACTCCACATGATGAGGAATTGACTCCACATGATGAGGAATTGATTTCAAATGATGAGGAATTGATTCCACATGATGAGGAATTGATTTTACATGATGAGGAATTGATCTCACATGATGAATAATTGATTCCACATGATTAGGAATTGATTCCACATCATGAGGAATTTATTTCACATGATTCTCAGTTGATAACCCATGGGGGGGAATTGATAGCCCAAAATTGAAATTTTATCCCTCATGATGAGGAATTGATATACCAATTCAAACTTTGATTGGTAATACATCAAACTTTGGTTGATATCACATCAACCTATGCTTGATTTTACATCACCCTATGGTTGATTTTACGTCAACCTATTGTTCATTTGAAATTTTATCCCTCATGATGAGGAATTGATATACCAATTCAAACTTTGATTGGTAATACATCAAACTTTGGTTGATATCACAACAACCTATGCTTGATTTTACATAAACCTATGGTTGATTTTACGTCAAACTATGGTTCATTTTACATCAACCTATGGTTGATAGGTTTGAACACTGTTCAAACCTCTTTGAAAAGTGTTCAAGCCTATTTGAATAGTGTTCAAACCAATTTGAATAGTTTTAAAGCCTATTTTAACAGTGTTTAAAGTGGTTTTAAATCACCCATTGGTTGAGTTCAGTCAGATAACTGTTGATTTTTTCCATTCTACACAATGAAGCACTGATTCACCTGTTTGAAAAGTGTTCAAGCTTATTTGAATAGTGTTCAAACCAATTTTAATAGTTTTAAAACCTATTTGAACAGTGTTTAAAGTGGTTTTAAATCACACATTGGTTGAGTTCAGTCAGATTACTATTGATTTTTTCCATTCTACATAATGAAGCACTGATTCTCCGTGTTGTGAGACTTATCCCCCATGATGAGAATTTGATTGCAATAGATGGTAAATTGATTAAAAATGCTGAACAGTTGATTCCTCACAACAAAGAATTGATACCCCATGATGCAAAATTGATTCCATATAATGAAGCACAGATTCCGCATTATGAGTAATTGATCTCACATGATGGCAAATGGATTCCACATGATGAGGAATTGATTTCTCATGATGGGAAACTGATTTGAAATGATGGGAAATTGATTTCATGTGATGGGGAATTGATTGCACATGATGGGAATTGGTTCCACATGTTGAGGAAGACATGATAAGGAATCATTTGCACATTATGAGGCATCAATTTCACATGATTAGGCATCAATTCCACATGATGAGGCATCAATTCCACATGATCAGGAGTCAATTCAATATGATGAGGCATTGATTTCACATGATGGCAAACTGATTTCACATGATGGCAAACTGATTTCACATGATGAGGAATTTATCTTTTACTATTGAAAATTGATTTCACATGGTGGGAAATTGATATCCCATGATGATGAATTGATTTCCCATGATGATGAATTGATTTCCCATGATGGGGAATTGATTACACATTATGAGGCATTGATTACACATGATCAGAAATTTATTCCACATGATGAGGAAGTGTTTTCAAATGATGAGAAATTGATCCCAAATGATGAGGAAAGGATTTCAAATGATAAAAAATTGATTCCACATGATGGTGAATTGATTTCACATCATGAGGAATTGATTCCACATGATGGGTAATTTATTTCACATTATGAGGAATTGATTCCACATGATGGGGAATTGATATCACATCGTGATGAATTGATTCCACATGATGGATAATTGATATCACATCATGAGGAATTGATTCCACATGATGGGGAATTGATTTCACATGATGGGGAATTAATTGAACATCATGAGAAATTGACTCCACATGATGAGGAATTGATTTCAAATGATGAGGAATTGATTCCACATGATGAGGAATTGATTTTACATGATGAGGAATTGATCTCACATGATGGGTAATTGATTCCACATGTTTAGGAATTGATTCCACATGATGAGGAATTTATTTCACATGATTCTCTGTTGATAACCCATGGTGGGGAATTGATAGCCCAAAACTGAAATTTTATCCCTCATGACGAGGAATCGATATACCAATTCAAACTTTGATTGGTAATACATCAAACTTTGGTTGATATCACATCAACCTATGGTTGATTTTACTTCAACCTATGGTTGATTTTACATCAACCTATGGTTGATTTTACATCAACCTATGGTTGATTTTACATCAACCTATGGTTAGATTTACATCAACCTATGGTTGTTTTTACATCAACCTATGGTTGATTTTAAATCAACCTATGGTTGATTTTACATCAACCTATGGTTGATTTTACATCAACCTATGGTTGATTTTACATCAACCTATGGTTGATTTTACATCAACCTATGGTTGATTTTACATCAACCTATGGTTGATTTTACATCAACCTATGGTTGATTTTACATCAACCTATGGTTGATTTTATATCAACCTATGGTTGATTTTACATCAACCTATGGTTGATTTTATATCAACCTATGGTTGATTTTACATCAACCTATGGTTGATTTTACATCAACCTATGGTTGATTTTACATCAACCTATGGTTGATTTTACATCAACCTATGGTTGATTTTACATCAACCTATGGTTGATTTTACATCAACCTATGGTTGATTTTACATCAACCTATGGTTGATTTTACATCAACCTATGGTTGATTTTACATCAACCTATGGTTGATTTTACATCAACCTATGGTTTATTTTGCATCAACCTATGGTTGATTTTACATCAACCCATGGTTGATTTTTCATCAACCTATGGTTGATTTTACATCAAGCTATGGTTGATTTTACATCAACCTATGGTTGATTTTTCATCAACCTATGGTTGATTTTACATCAACCTATGGTTGATTTTACATCAACCTATGGTTGATTTTACATCAACCTATGGTTGATTTTACATCAACCTATGGTTGATTTTACATCAACCTATGGTTGATTTTACATCAACCTATGGTTGATTTTACATCAACCTATGGTTTATTTTGCATCAACCTATGGTTTATTTTTCATCAACCTATGGTTGATTTTTCATTAACCTATGGTTGATTTTACATCAACCTATGGTTGATTTTACATCAACCTATGGTTGATTTTACATCAACCTATGGTTGATTTTACATCAACCTATGGTTGATTTTACATCAACCTATGGTTGATTTTACATCAACCTATGGTTGATTTTACATCAACCTATGGTTGATTTTACATCAACCTATGGTTGATTTTACGTAAACCTATGGTTTATTTTACATCAGCAACCTGAGGTTCATGTAAAATCAACCATTCCCCTGTTTATGTAATAGAAATCATTCCATCACATCTATATAGGCTTATTAAAAATCACATGGGGAATAGATAAGCACATACATGTGATTTAAAATGTACCAAAATTTTGTGATGTGACATCACATGGACCTTGGTGATGGAATAATGCAGGCAGTGATGGTATTTTACCGTACCCCCCATCTTGCACTTGTCAGCACCAAGTATCATCATTACTGTTGGAACAAGGAACATAATAACTATGGGGTCATGGCAGCTTTAATGGAGCAATACTTCACTTATTTGAAAAGAGAATGGAAGTGTATTCAAAGTTATGTGGAGTATTTGGTAAAAAAGAAGGAGAATCAAAAGCTCAAACAGATTTGTCAAAGGGTTTGCTACTGTATCCTTTCTTCATTGTCAAGTACGTCTGATGATAATCTAATCTATGATGTTCAGACCTGTGAGCGCCATTGTAAATGGTGTGATACGGCTAAATTTCCCATTCTAGCATTAAATTTCCATAACCCTTGAGTATGCTCAGATAGTGAGGAGGTAGTGGAAAATGGCCATCAAGTTTGCCGCAAAGTGGGATTACTCTGGCACTCCCAGTTATTTAATGAATTGGTATTCAAAATGGATAGAGAAAAAGGGTTTTGTAATTGGATTGAAAAAAGGGCAAAAAAAACTATTGATAGATTTCCAGAAATACAATTGACAGATGATGGTGATATTCTGGAAGCCCTGTGATTTCAGGTATTTGATCAAGATTGGCTCAAAAGCTTTAGTAAGATTCAGACTATTGTCTTCAAAATACTTGACATGCCATTTATTAGGCTGAATGGTGATTCTCTGCAATAACTTAGTAGTATAAATGTATAGCACCGTTACAAATTAACATTTTGTGAATTATTTGTGCAGGTGTAATACAATATGATTATTACTGCTTAAAGATGCAACAACTTGCTAAATATGTCAGAATATAGACAATATGAATTGGAATGTATCACCATCTCCCTTAGAGATAATACTCTATTGCTCATTTTTATTGAGGAAATATTGAAGGAGTTCAATCCAGCTCATGGTGTTCATAATTGTGGACCTGTTCCAGGGTGCACAGGTGTGATAAACTTGGTCAAATTCAAATTATATAATATCAGTAAGGCTCATGCAGTTAATGATTTTTTCTTTTCTTGGACCTATTGGTGTTTGGAAAATGGCATTTCCATAAGGAAGGATGTCAGAATAGCAATACAATCAGGGTCAAAGATGAGCTTGAAAGGTACCTTCTGCATGTTGACCTCAACTGAATGAGGAGTGATATAGTGGATGACCTTTACAGGTTGTTGCTGGCCAATACAATGGATTTGATCAACAGCCTGAGCCTCATTGGCTGGGTTCCTGGAAAATGTGGTTGTCAGTGTCCAAAAATCACAGTAGAATGTTGGGGGTCCCCTCACCAATCAATAGACAATATTAGCGCAAGTTATATTGAGGCCCGTTTCAGCTGCAGCAATGGATGCAATGAGTACTTCACATTAAAGATTATTGAAGAAATTCTCCAGGGCCTTCTCCTGCACTCGTGCTGTAATTGTTCCATCAATTTGTGCTGAAAATATAGAGTGATGGGCAAGTGCAATACCAATTCTACCATAAAAAACAGGTCATATGGATTCAATTGTTAATGGCTGCATATGAGAATTAACTCACCAATTGAGGAATTGGGTCCATTGCATATAAACCACTGATTTGGTTGGACCACAATTTGATTGTTTGTTCTTCAGTAATATTTTTAGGAGATGTGCAATTTTACTACTCATCATGCATGTTTCCATATCCACAATAGTTCGTGTGATTGTTGAGGAGTTCTCCTGAGTTCTCCTGCCCTTGTGGTCTTCCAAATCCGCATCCGCAATTGTGTTAAGAATGATGTGATGTCTACAACATATTTGCAGCTCATTAATATTTCTGAAAGATTCTTCTGGTCCTTTGCTTTTGGACGATAGTAATTCTTTGTATAATGTGGAATATTCTTGCTGCATTGTTGGGTTAAGTGCAAGTAGTTCATAATGATGGCAAATAGTGGGGAGGTGCAGTGCAAACTTAAATGCCGCAATACCAAATGCAAAATATCATTGCTACCTTTGGAAAGACTACTCAGGATGAATGGTGACCAGTTATGTTGATCTGAGCACTGGGATTGGGTAATGAATGATATTATGCCCAAAAAATCATAAATGGTGTTGTGAATAGGTGTGCCTGTTAAACATATTTGCTGAGATAGTAGCAGGCTATTAATGGCATGGTTAGTGGAAGTGTATTGTGAGCAAATATAGCTATAAAATGGGCAAAGGGTCAACGGATATAAAAGGTAATTTGAATCATTTAAAGATCAGACACTGACTGTACTTCTTCCAAAATTATACAATGCCAATTGATTTTAAAAATGAATGATGTAGAGGTATAGGTTTGTTTCAATTCTTGGGTGATAGCATTATAAGACGTGATGGTGATATCACATTTTAAGATGTTGGCCTTGGATAATGAGCGAATAGTGGGACCATGGTAGATTTTGGCTTGCAGCCCTCCAGCCTGAGCATGCTTGTATATTTCAGATTTGCAGTTGGTAATTAAGCAAGGTGGGCAGATGATAATGGTGGGCGTGGAGCATTGGGGGTTTGTAATTATCTGCTCCTTGGGGGTACCAATTGGAGAAATGGCCTGAATGGTTTTACCTAATGCCATATCATCCACAAGCAATCCTCCAAGAGGGGTATTGGTCAAAAGGGATTCAAATGAGCTGATGACCTTGTTTCTAATTATGTGCCTGGCATTAAAAGTGGATCCAGGGGGTGAGATGGCCCAGAGCTTATGGGCTGATTGTCCATTGGGGATTTCTTGATCCCAAAGAAAAGCTAGTCTGGACTTTTTAATGAGGTAGAAGGGGTGTTTGAATAATGGAATGGGGAGGGGTCATCATGGGGAGGTCTGATCCACTGGGTAATTGTATCAGTTTTTGCTTGGAAGTCAATGAAAAGAGAGCAGGATATGAGGTTGGCATGGAGTTTGAAGCCAGAAATGTGGGAGTAAAATGCTGACATTGACTATGAGTATTACAGTCATATTCTTTAGGTATTTTAAGCTTGAAGTTTTGTTTTCGGAAACTTTCACTTATGAATAGAATGTTTGGATACCATGTGAAGAACTTCAACACTAGATTGGGTTTCTGAGATGAGCAAGGATCATTTGGATCAGTCATAAACACTCCCTCAACAAATAATGTTTGAGTAGGATTGGATTAGCAATTTTCAATCCATGCCCCACCAGAACCACAGTGCATGAAAGTTTGTGGTGCCCCAAGGAATGGTATCAATGTCTTGGAAAGGGTGCCAGGGAGAGAGCCAATAGCATGCTGGTGATTGGGCAGATATACGAATTTGCTGTGTTGATTGTGCCATAGAATAAGCCAAGAGCCTAAGTGGGAATTATAAATTTTCGAGGTTATATCACTATTTATTTGAATACAAATATTAATCATCACAATGCAAAGTGGTTGTGAAGGGGTTGACATGATGGCTATTATGAATTATTGGGGACAGTGGGGAATTATATGATGAGGAAGGGTTACCTAACAGGAATGAATACCAATAAACACAGGTGGTGAAATTATATGAGAGGGAGCAAGGGGCTTGAAGGGGGATGGCCTGTGGTTATTTGCATAGTCGTTAGGAAGATGGGCCTCTTAGGCTCATAATTTCTGTATCCAATTTGGGGCATATATCAAGGCAAGGTGGCAAGAATGTGGGTGCACCAATATGACTTCTGGATCTGCAGCATATTACGCAAGGATTGGTGGACCAAGGTTGACATTAGCATATCCCCAATTGGGTGTGTTGTAGAAACCTATTGTGAAGTGGCATATTAGAGGCCTTCAGCCATGTTTGCTGGTGTGACAGCAAACAATAAGGGTATCTTCCCAGTTTAATTGCTGTACAGTGACCTACTGGGAAATGGTGGGAGTGGATAGGGAAATTTCACTGTGGGGATCTTTTGTGTGTGGGAGGGTGAGGTATGTTCAATGGCATGCCACCAAACATACGTTTTGTTTTGCCTGAAAATTCTTGTGGACCAACGCCTACTGGAATTCCAGCGTGGAATGTGTGGCTTGATAAAAGGAGGCACCAGCGGTGAGCCGTGATCCACTTACAGATGCACCCCTATTGCATTTGAGGCTGTTACTAATCCACCCAGATTGTCATCAGGGTATTTCCCTCACGTGTGTAAGAGAGTCTGGAGGAATAGGCCACCCGCCCAAGGTATTTTTTGGCTGCAAGCCAGGAGCCAAAACTCCCGCAGGGAATGTGAGAATGTCCGGCATATAACCCGTGGTGGGGGATCCCCACACATAAATAACCAGCCTCAGGGTTCATAGGCAGTGGTTATGCTAATGCGTATGAGGCTTAAGCAAATCCAGGCTAATTGGCCTCAGCTTTCTGCGTGCAAGCGGGCCACCCGCACAAGCAAATAGCTGGTTGGAAGACAGGCATGTGAAAATTCCCTGCGTATGACCTGTGGAGGCCCAACAATGAGTGGGCGCAAAAAAAGAAGTGGGGCCAGTCATTGTTTGCCCTGACCTTGGCACCAAAGTGAATCCATTGTTTTCATATGACCCAAATCATTATGCATCCCATTATGCAACCCTTAAATTAACTTGGATTACACCAGCATCTGTGTGGTAGCTAGGCAAAGCTCTCCAAAAAGGTGCATCAAAGGGATGCATTTGAGAAATTCAATTCGATGGCTTGGCATGATTGCATGTTACACTCTTGTACAGGTTTTGCTCTGCCCTGAAGCATGCATGTACAAAGGTGTACATACTACAATGTTGGCTGTACAAATTCGGATGGTGTAATACTACTTCTACCTGCATGCATATTACCAATAGGGATCAACCTTCCAATTGTTGGCATACATATAGCTTATGTACCACATGCTCAGCATTGTGATTCACCTGATTTGCACCCGCAAGCTGAGCATTTCATGGTCAAAAGCTCTGTGTGGAAGTTTTTGGTAGAGCCATGGTTGCAACACTTTTTGAAATAGTTCATTGGAAGGGTCAGTTTGGAGCACTTCACCAAAGCGCCTGATATGCTCCGCCTGGATGAAATGTCTTTTGATGCTGTACCAAATGCTCAGATTGCATGCTTACAGAGATTACCTTGCAATTTCTCAGCGGGGTGCATTTGATATAGTTATCTCAATAGCTCAACAACTGTGCAATTCAAATGTTCAGCCACTGAGAATTTCAATTATGACCCCAAAGCAGACCTGCGCAATGGGTCAACCCAAGCTCATGCTGTATTCACTTGTCATACAGCTTCTTGACCCTTTGTTCAAACATTATCACCCAGCCATAAGGCTGGTATGCTTGCGGCAGTCACCTGTGACCAAACGCGCCACCTGCTTTTCTGCAGGGGGCATTTGTGGATTGCACCCACCATGTACATTCAATAATGCCCTCCCAGGTGATCAGGTGGCTATTTAAGGCAACAAAGGGGATTTTACTGCATCTGAAAATTCAATCAATTGCAATACTCAGCCAGAACCCCTTTGTTCCTCTGCCTCACATGGGCATTTTCCTTCTCAGTTGCAGCATTGGCTGCGACTGAGCTTTAATTTTGCCAACACGGCTTGAAGCTGAGACTTTGGTGGGTGCTGCAACTGCTGCAATTGTTTCAGCTTCACCATGGTATAAAAGCAAATCTTTTCCCAACACAACCTCCCCTTTTTCCCAGCCAACCCACTCTTCTCATTCTTGTGCATATTCCCCTTTGTCATCCTGCCTTTCCACTCTTTTCTATCACACTCCACTAACCCCACTCCCCTCCCTTTTTCCCAGCCCACCCACTCTTCTCATTCTTGTGCATATTCCCCTTTGTCATCCTGCCTTTCCACTCTTTTCTATCACACTCCACTAACCTCACTCCCCTCCCTTTTTCCTGTCTGTTTTTCCCGCTTATACATCCAAAACCCCCCTTCTATCCACCTTGTGCATCTCCTTCATTTAAATCTATGTCAATATTATGTTCCGACATTGTTCCTAGTTCTTCTTCATGACTTTCTTCCAGACTTTCAAAACCTTCGGACTAGAGCATTTTCTTTTGAATTCCGTTTTAAATTTATCATTCAGTGTATGTCTTCATTTCTTTTCTTGATTGTTTACTTTTTATTCAGTTACTAAGCCAAATTGTTTTGTTTTTAGATGTCATGCACTTTATGCACTAAGGGGGGTATCCCCTGCATCTACTCCTCAACAACTACTGATGCTTGTGATGCTTGTTCATTGTCTGATCCTTCCAACCAAGCAGCCAGATGCCGCTGTGAGTACTCCTTTGTGGTCAACAATGATGAAAGCATTCCCAAGCGGGAATTGACGCCAGGGCCCCAAACAGACAGATGGGAACAATTCCAGACAATTAGCCCTGTCCCCTCAAATATTGATTTTTCCACCCCCCCTCCTAGGTCACCATCCAATGGTCACTTCACCCCTTGACCAGAGCAAAGTGATTATCCGGCTGATGAAGGATGGCAATGGCAAGAGGATATTTGAGCTTGGACCAATTGTCATCATGTCTTGTCACCCATGGGATTCAAACACCAAGGTAAGTTTTCTTTCTCCTCCTTAGCTCATTTCTCTTCACGCAATGATACTGACCTTTTTCCATTGTGCATAGAAAAAAACCAACCAAATCCTTTGCAACAAGACTCTCCCGTTCCTAGTTTGCCTTGCAAGCAAACTCTGCAGCAACCAACCCTAGGCCCAAGTGGCACCCAATGCTTGGAGGACTTATTCCACAGTAAGGAGCCAAATTTTCATTTAATTTCCACTCTAAACTCAAGTGAACTGACTCTTCATCCTTTTGTAGAACCCTCCCAACCCAATGAGCCACCTATTCCTGGCCCAAGTCCATCCTCTGAACCACATGAGGATGTTCCAGCTTGTGAGCCTGAACCTGAGGTGGCTCCAATGCAATCCATGGAGGAACCTTTTGGTAAGTCCCAGCTTTTCCTCACCTTTCCTTCTACAATCTCCAGCTCATTCCGCTCCACCCCCCTTCATAATCATCATTGACGATATGCCCGTCAGATCCTCCCCTTGTGTTCCCCCTCCATTCAATTCTACCCTGGTTCCTTCCCCAGAGATCCCTCCCATTTCCCCCAAGAACCCAACCGCCTCCTCCCCTCATTCCCACAATGAGGCTCTTCAGGAATTGACTGACCTGTGATCAATACTAATGATTCCTGGAGCCATTGTCCACAAATCAATCAACCAAATCTTTTTGCAGCATCGCCAATTACTCCACATGATTCCCTTCATGGATGTGACTCATCAAAATGAGATGCACCCGGAATTCCAGGAGGAACTAAACTCCCTCCTTGGCCAGGAACTGGAGGCTTATCCAAAGGAGGACATCACCGGGATAGTCTCAAAATACCTTGATAAATAAATAAAAAACACATCCTTTCCTCTTTTTATCATTTTTAATACTTTCTTTTAAATAAGTTATTTGTATTGAATGAATGTTATGTTCAATTTATATTACATTCTTTGTTAACGTGAGATTATATGTTCCTCAATGTTTCAAATATCCTATTGTGTGAGAATAATTTTTGTAAGTGCCCCACAATACATCTGAGTCAGTATTTGTTTGTGAGAACCTCTTTTGCCAAAAATTTGCCAATAGTGACCATTACCCCTCCTATATTTTCTTCTTCCATAGATTACAACCATCTCAGAAATTAACTGTAAAAATTTGGGGGTTCCCCGCATAGGAGCAATCCACTCCAGATTCATGAGTCATTGCCTTTCCTATGGTCACACCCTATTAATCTTAGTCATGTAAGGAATTTTTAGAATCGTCAGGAGGCTTCCCAGGCATAAGGAATGGTCTGAATTGTTAGGAACCTGTACAAGCGTAAGGATGTGTGTGTGAAGTGTTGAGAACCTGTAAAACCATAAGTATTTGCATATGAATTGTGGGAAGCCTGCCCTGGCATAAGCAATTGTTTGAATTTTTGGGAACCTGCACAAGCATGAGGGTTTGCATGTGAAGCGTTGGGAGCCTGCACCCACATAAGGTAGTGTCGGAGCTGTCAGGAGTCTTCCCCAGCTTAGGGAATTCTTTTAATTTTCAGGAACCTGTAAAAGCGTAATTATTTTGCATGTGAAGCATCAGGAGCCTGGACAGGCATAAGGAATTGCTGGCATTGTCCAAAGGCTGCCCTGACATAAGGATTTACAGTGCAAGGTTTTGCGTGTGAAGCATTGGGACCCTGGACAGGGGTAAGTCTTTGTGTGTGAAGCGTCAGGATCCTGGACAAGCGTAAGGTGGCATGCCACTGTACATGAGCCATTTCACCTCTTTTTCATGTGATCCACCATATAACCCCAATTACAACCCATCAAAATCAGGTGTATACTGCCCTGCGCATTATCACACCCTTATTCACCAATCACCCTCTAACTCCAAGATGCATCCAAACTCCCTCATTCTTTGATTTTGGATGAGATTGTATTACCATCCCTGATGAGATAGCCCGCTCCCTCACCAATCTCATAATAGCCATGGCTTTTTGGCCACATTGTTTTTGCTAACCTCCTTGAGCATTGTGTGGACATACCCACTAGTGTTGTGCTTTCATTGTCGTGTGCTAGATCAGTACAATGAACAAATGTACTACTGGCCCACACTACCTGAATGAGCCCATGACAATTGGATAGATCAATCCAAATATGCTCATTTGGGAAAATCAATTTTCCCCCTGTACACCGCTTTGATGCATCTTCTTGAGTTTGGCCAGTCCGTTGATCAGCTTGAAACCACCATCCCTAAGAATATAATGATGCATCCTTATCAAGAAGAGGTGAGTTTTGAATCCATTTATGGTGAAAGTGAGTTACAAAGCAAACTCAAATGCACCCATATTTGCAGAGATATTGGCTTCATAGTTAACTTGATCAAAGGACAGAACCCCCAATGACTTGTAGCAAGTTTGAATCTTTTGAAATAATTTATCCCCAACATATAGTAAGGATTGACCCAGAATGCGGCCAACCAAGCTAAGATTTGCTCCTGGGCTCCACAATTCATCTTTTGTGTTTTCAATTTTCACAAGACTTGCATAAAGACCAAATTGTTCATTCTTTGTGCTGCATTTGCGCCACCTAATCGTGAACATAAATCCCTCCAGTAATTCCCCATTTGTTGCAATCAGGTTGGTGAATATTCTTTCACAAAATAAGAATTGTGATAATACATCCCGTTTATTGACCTCTACTTCACTCATTGTTGTAAATGTTCTAAATTTGACAAGGGCAGTGAGTAATCTGGTAGAAGAGAAAAGTGCCACACAGCCAAAGTGAATGTGTTTGATCTGATTACCATCCACAACCCTCTGAATCTCACTTGGGTCATATTTGCTGATACTGGCATTACTATTTCTGCTGTTGGTTGAGTGGAGGAAAAAAACTTATTCTTTCTGGTGGTTTTGGCCTCATGTGTATTTTGGGATGTCCCACTATTCCCAAGTGGGTGAGGGATCACTTTGTGTTGAACCATAGAAGATATTAGGTAATATTTCCTATCATTTGAACCTAGGGTCCTTTGAGTCCAAATTGGTTCCGAAAGCCCAATGAGCTTTATTTGGCACACATCTTTGACTTCCTGTTGGAGCCCACATGGCATTGGCTTGATCTAAACCAACTAAAGCCAATGTTATTCAATGGGGCCCAATGAGGGTGCCAAATGAATGCCAACCCATATATATATCTATATATATATTCTGAGAATGAGTGAGCCACTCAAACTTTTCTTCTTCACCCCAACACTTTCCCGCGGCTCCCTTCTATGCTCCTTTCCTTCTTTTGTGAATGGCATGCTTGCAGCAGAAAATGAAATGAGACCAAATGATTAATGACTTTTGTGTGAAATGTTAATTTCAACTAAATTTGATTTTGGTTGATAAATGTTTTTTAATTGCGGCTAAAAATGTAAGATTACATCTGACTTCCACAAATTGGCAATCTCAATTACCTGAACCTGAAAAATGCAGTGGATAATGAATTTTTCAATTTGATATATTCATATTCCCATTCAATGAGGTTCAAATCCAACTGTTTGGAATATTGCTAGCACGCACAAATGCAATATGCACTCCGCTGCAGATCCCTCATCATCCTAGCCCTCTATGAAAGAACCAGTTCCCTTTGGCATATTATGAGCTGGCAGGAAGTGATGAAACCCGATTCCCTTGATGCCCCTGCATGTGCTAATTGGAGGCACAGCTGCCTGACTCAGTTTGTGTCTTGTCAGAGTATCTTCAATGGTGTACAGAGGCATGCCTCCATACAAAGGCAGTAATTATTGGTATTCATACTGTGGCATCCAGGCAGTTGTAGGATAGGTATTCGCAATTCATAAATTCTTAAATGACTTTGCAAAATTAAATTACAATCTATCTGGTACAATGCTAGTCTAAAACGGGTCAATTCTGGTTGTAAGTTTAGCTGACCTGGGTACAGTCAATGTGACCTCATCACTTGAACCAAGACCCCGCTTCTCCACCCAGGCATCACCAAAGTCTAGTACCAAGCATTGTGCAAATTCAAATCTAAGAGGTACAGTGGGGTTAAAATATGCTGATGAGAAGAAACTCTTACTCAGTAAATTACACATACACTTATTAGTGTGTAGCCACACTGGCTCTACTAGATTTTTATCCTCTGAACGTCTTTTGGAAATGTCATTGAGTGATAAAGCCCCTTTAACTGAGCTTTTTCTCCAGTCATCTGAGCATGCCATCAAACCACAAACCCCTGCTGCACAGAAGGCCGCTGTCACATGAAGGAATGTGATCTACAACTTGCCAGTATTAATCAGTCTTTCAACCAGTTTAATAGCCTTTTCAGCAAAATCTCCCTTTGCTGAGGTCTGGCAGACAGCATTGTGACAATAAACCGGTTGCCAACGTCATGGGTTTGATTCCGCTTGGAGACAAGAGGAGGTCTCAATCAAACAACCAGAAATCGCTGGGTTTTCCTCTCCATTGGCGTACAAGGGTTTTGCCCCTTAGGGGTTCATTGGGAGCTCCTGTTGTGACTAATGTAACTCCATGAGGCTGACATGGGTAATACCATCAGTTACATGCACTTTGGGACACAATGCTCTAAGCTGGGTGGTACTGTCACATGGTGGAATGTGATCTACAACTTTCCAGTATTAACCTGTCTTTCAACCAGTTTAATAGCGTTTTTGGCAAGAGTTCCCTTCGCTGAGGTCTGGCAGACAGAATTTTGACAGCCACTAATATACCATAGCAAATTTGATTTATTCCAAGATTCTTGTGACACGTCAAAAGATTTTTGATGGCCTCATTTTTTTGAGCTTGTTAGTTTGCCTTTAATGCCATTGACTTTGACCCTTGTATGTGCACATACCATGTTGTATGCAATCATCAAATCGATAACTGTATCCATTAGATCCTCCAGGTTCTTGTGCAGCTTTGTCAATATCCTATTGTCATCCCTGCCACCTTCAATGCTAAGCTGTGTTGCACATTGCTTTGATTCACTCAAGCAGGAGTAAAGGTATTCAGCTGCTCCCAGTTTGAGTCCAAGAGGATTGGTCAGGTTTGATGTTGGTGTGACATATGGTTTTGGTGCAATCACATTGTATGAGACTAAACTAATGGAAGCAAACATGACATTTTCTTAAACATTTTTAATTGTATTGTAGGGGTAAAGAAGGCTCTGAACCATTTTGAAGAAGGAGTCATCAGATTTTGGGAGATTATCTTGAGGTTAAGCTAATTCCTTCATCAATTTAAGATTCCAAATGTTGTTATTAAAAAACACTTCTGTTTCTGTTGGCTTATAAAAATCTAACCCTGTATATCACAATTTTAATCATGATTCAAAAGGAAAAATCATGCATCATGCACAAAGATAAAACTCACCTGAAATCTCAAGCTGCTCAAGCCAGGATGACATTTTAAGCTCTCAGTTACTGATCACCTTGATACCAACAGGCAGGAATGTATCGTCATCATTTGTTGGTAAATTTTCCCATTGATTTCTGTAAATACTATTGATATTATCAAGCCCCCTTTTCCATGATTGTTGAGTAATATTGGAATAATAATTCAAAATTTATCCAAACTCTCCAATGTGAGATAAAAATATTCCTTGAGAATTAGTGGACGATGACACTTTGGGCTCAGGGTCAGGAATTATATCAGTCATATCTCGTCCCATTGTATCATGTTTAATTGTCTCCCTTTCTTGAAAGGCTTGAATATTTTGAGGAGAGGCGGGAGGGGTTTCATCATGGATTGTTTCATTGAGTATGGGGGGGCTTTTAGTATGCAGATGTTGATTATCAATATGGCCCACTTCAACATTGATCATTTCATCACCCTGATCCCGGGAATCTTTTGCGGCTTCAAAGGTACGGCATTTTTTGTTGGTTTTTTTGGTGGCATGTATATTTGCTCTTTTTCCTACCCTTTGCCTGGAAATCTAATTACCACTCGAGATCCTTCAGGTAGAGATTCTCCCACCTCCACACCTACCCATATATTGTAAGCAGCCATTTTAACGTTAATGTATTGAATTAGTGATGAACTTACGGTTCAAATCCATTTTGAGGAGGCTCATTGCTTCAGCAATCTTTTGACACACATAATCAGGAATTTTACTATCTTTTTTAATTTTTTCAAGCCTTGGGATTGTTTGAGCAATGTTTGAGACAAACTTTTTCTTGGATATAATTTTAACCTCCCCACTGAAAATTACATCATCTTGCCCAACAGCTTCTGTCACTTCACAAGGTTCAACAGTCTTTTCCTTCTCATAGATTTTAAAATTTGGTTTCTGAGACCTTGGAGGCTGAGCTGAAATAAAGGCTATGACAAAACTATCAGGTTTGGAGAGACTATAAATATTCAAGATAGATTTATGCTCACATTCTGGAAGGACTGGTGGATATGGATTACTTTCATGTGCCAGGCTCTCTAATTCAATGCCTAATTCATGACTTCTGGCCATATCAGAGATTTCACTTCAACTCTCTGGGGCTGAAGTTTGTAGTTCATTCCATTCAGTTGAATTTCCTGGGGTTTGGGGCAGTGGTTGGGGCATAGTGGAGGTACTTTATTGAGTAAAGAGATGGTGACAAGTTGATGGATAAATTGATTGAAATTCTTTGATTAAAAAGAGCAAAATTGATGAAGAAAGGCGGGAGTTCTGAAAGTTGTTGAACTAAGATAAGCTTAAGATATTAATTATTGATTCCTTTCTATGTAATATCAATATTGGAGAATGTTTTAAATCAGATCAATAGTTGGTGAATTTTCTAGGAAACAGACATTTTAGAACCACAAGCGGACCAAAAGAAACCTTCCCGTCAATGGCCTTGGAACCTTCCCTCAATATATATTGAGCTTGTTGTATTTCATTTCCAAAACATGATTTGTGGGGAAATTCAAGGAGGCGATGTGTTGCAAATTATTTCATATCATTAAAATGAAATCACTTCCCTGTGAGAAACTCAATAAATTTGACTAGTGAGAAACCTACTAAAGTCAACTTTCGGACTATTCAACGCGCATGAGGTAAGGACTAAGCAAAGTGGTCCACTTGAATGATATGAAATAAAATTCCTTTGTTGCAAAAACAGGAGATACAATTTGGGTATTAAATAGTCCACTTATGAGGTTTAAATTTGCGAGCCTCATGCTTTAAACCCTAACCACAACATTGTGAATATACCTACCAATTTCCCCCCAGAACCTGTTGGCACAAATGGCCACTCAGCATATCTCCCTGATTGCATTCATAATTTACACCAACAAGCCACTGTACCCTATGGATCTAATACCTGAGCGTAAGGATGGTAAGTGGCGGAGACAGGATTAGGCATAAGGGGGGTTGAGGGTGGCATCGGAGACATATCTTGAGGGTGCCGCAGGAGAATAAGAATTGTAACTGGCAGAGAAGATAAGGCGTGGTGCAGAAGCATAAGGGGTGGTGAGGGTGGAGATGGGGGGCGGCATCATAGTCTCATCTTGAGGGTGCTGCAGGAGCATAAGGATCATAAGCAGGGTTGAGAATTAGGCCAGTGTGAGGGGGCATCAGAGGCATGTTGGGAGGGCACTAAATGAGCATAAGGATTGTAAGTGGCATCAAAGGCATGTCGGGAGGGTAATGCAAGCGTAAGGGTGGTAAGTGGTGTCCAACGCATGTTGGGAGGGCACTATACAAGTGTAAGTATGGTAAGCGGCGTCGGAGGCATGTTGGGAGGGCACTATACAAGCATATAGATGGTAAGAGGCATTGGAAGAATGTCAGGAAGGCACTTCACAAGCCTAAGGATGGTAAGAGTCGTTGGAGGCATGTCGGGAGGGCATTATACAGGCATAAGGATGTTAAGGGGCGGGTGCAAGGAGGCATAAGGGGGGGTGAGGGCGGTGTTCAAGGCACAACTTGAGGGCCCCATAGGAGCATAAGAATTGTAAGTTGAGGAGAAGATGAGGCAGGGGTGCAGAAGCATAAGGAGTGGTGAGGGTGCTGCAGGAGTGTCAAGATGGTTAGTGGCGGGGGTGTGGAAGTGTAAGAAGTGGTGAGGGCAGAGATGGGGGGCAGTGTCAGAGTGTCATCTGGAGGGTGGTGCAGGCACGTAATCATGCTAAGCATTGAAGAGGATTAGGCAGGGATGTGAAAGCCAATTCAAGTGTGAGAGTAGGCATGGCACAGGCATGAGATGACCAGGTGTTGGGACGGAAGTCTTCTCATGCACAAATATGAGCATGCCAAACTTCTGGGTAGCACCATGAGGTGTAATTACCCGAACGTTGCAAATAGTGTTGAAATGGGTTTGGGCTTTGAGTGAAATTCTCTTGTGACACATGTGATGATTGACGTTGTCTTGATGCAGACGTGACGTGACCCACTAAATCTAGTGCCTATAAAGTGACACTAACGCAACTGAAGCAAGATTTTACACTGACTGCGGTGCAACATGAAGTCAATTCCTGTTAATTGATGCAAAATTTGCCCTGGTGTGTGCTTTCTTCCCTGTTAAAAATCAAGTCTCATACATTAATAATGCTTAAAATAAAGTAATTTAAGGTTTGACTATGAAACAATAAGTAAATATTATAAATACTTCACTTATTTTACTATGACTGTCCTTTGTAAATGAATAAAATAAATAATAATTCTCATGATAAAGAATTATCACAATTATGGCATAAAATTATTATATTATGAAATAAATATAAGAATTTAATTTATATCATAAAATTATGATATTAATATAAATACTATTTATATTGATAAAAGAATTATTAAGAGTAATAATAGAGAGAAATTCTTATAAAAGGGAAAATAACCTACTTTTAACACTTAAAATAGGAATTTTGGAAGATTTTATTCCAAAAGATTGAAATACAATTATTTCAATTTTATTTATAAAATAAAATAAGAGAAATTACAAATATTCTTAATTTTGGGTGGAGAATAATATTTATAGAGAAATATAACAAAAACAACTAAATAAATGGATTAATCACGTCAATATTGATGATCAAAATAAATATTGACTTTGGTCTTTGGTAATATGAATGATTTGTATATAAAAAAGAGAGATTTTACCTTTTTATTTAATTTTTGATTGTTTTTGATGCGTCTGAGGGGGAAATAGAGTAAAAAGGGCTCTACTTATAGTAAATTCCTCCCTTCTAGAGTCCGGCAGGCTTCTAGTAAGCATGTACTGATGGCATCCACTGGAATTGATTAGTATTTTGAGGTTTAGGGATGATTACATCATGATCAAACCATCTTATCTCATTATTACGCCTTTATTTAGAGTTATTGCTATAACACTAATTTTGATGCAATCATAGGCTTGGAAGGAGCTTATACTTCAGGGATTTTATTATTATTAATCATAATTTAATAATATTCACGAGTTGTATCACTTATAGAACTGATAAATGTAAGAGAAGATTACAGTCAGTGATCATAAATGATCAATTTTGAGCTTAAACTTTGATCATTGATATCTTTTACGTTGTAAGTGCTACAGCCATTCAGATAGTGATTTCTGATAGCATGGCATGTCCTTATTAAGATGCCCAGAGAATTCCATCACATAATAAAAACTCTATTTTTGATTATTTTTCTTGTATCTCATCTTTTCTGTCAAAGCTCAATATTTTAAACTTTGAACCATGATTTCAGGGGGTTTTACCTTCAATATTCTGATTAAAACTACATTGTCCTTCACACATGAACTGTTAGAGCCTGAATATTCACTTTAATTTAAGTTTGGACCACTTTCACAACAAAGTGGTCAACAGCTCTAGAAATTTGGTTCAATAATCCCTTACAAGTTATAACCTTATCTATTACTTTCTGAATAAAGCTCTTATCTGTGTTCTTACAGTGATTGTGTGCTATCTTTCTTTTTGGTTTAACTCTCTATCATTTATATTTCAAGAGATATTGGCTAAAGACTGTGAATTTATGTGCTGACCAAATAAAGTGCATATATTCAGCTTAAATCTTTAAGTATTAACTTTGTAGAAGTGAAATAAAACTTTTTTATATGTAATTATCATTTGTAATCCAATGGTGAAATTCTTTTTACATGTTGTTTCATTTTTCATGATATAAATAAGAGTTTATGTCTTTTTATGGCAATTTGAGCTTATTACTCATTAGTTGTTCACTTTACAGATATGCCATAAAATCATGTATGTGTGTTTTATCATGGGTAATCTAATGGTTTAATTTATTTCCCATTTTTATTCATCATATTCTATGTTTATTCAGCATTTATGCTTTGTCATGGTATTTTGACTCATTTTATAATAGTTATTTGGGGGAATAATTATGGTAAAGTTTTTCTTGTGACCTTTTTGGATATGTGGTCATATCTTGAAGGCTTACAAGGAAATAGTAGATTCATTAAAGAGGGTCTTTGCATGGTAAAAATTAACCCTGATTTATCATTACCAATGAGACATCAAATGTATTACTTTCTCTTTAACTAAGGGAATGGATTTTCCTCTTCTGAGGAGCCTTTAGTGTGAAATTATTGGAAACAACATTGACTTCAGCTTGATATTGGGAGTACCATCCCACCAGTCCTTAAAACATTTTCCTTCCCACCTAGTCCTAGAGCTAAATAGACACTGTAGGAGAATATTAAATTACTGGTAGTACTTATTGTATTGGAAAAGGTGGTCCATAAAAAGATGGTTGAAGTGACCACTCATGTCATTATAGCATGGCACAGTGATAACTCAGGGATGGTTTGTGACTTCCAAGCCTTGAATACCACACCATACCTTAAAGATACCAAATTTGGAGGCTTCAGGAAGCCTCAAGTCAGCTATCCAAAGTCAAATTTATCACCTCAAGGGATGCACTAAAAGGGTTTCAGCAGAATGCACTCACTGATAATTCCCAGAAAAAATTGATAATTATTGCACATTGTGGGCTTTATGAGTACTTAGGGATGCCTTTTTGAATTCATAATTCCCCTTCACACTATCAGAGAATGATGCACTTTAAGGTTTATCTATGAAACAATAAGTAAAAATTACTAACATTTTACTTATTCTACTATGAATGTCCTTATAAATAATATAAATAAGATAAAAAGAATTATAATAATAAAGAATGATTATAATTATGGCCTCAAAATAATTATATTATTAAATAAATAGAATAATATAATTTATATTATGGAAAATATTATAATAAATAAATATATTAATATAAGATAATGAATATATTTAAAAGCAGTTATTATAGTTACCAACATATGATAAAGGCATAAACAAATTAATAACAATAATATTACCAATACTAAAGTTATTTATTAATATTGATACTATTTATATTAATATGAGAATTATTCAAAATAATAATAAAGAGAAATTATTCTCAAAGAGAAATTAACCTACTGTTAACACTCAATATAATAATTCTGAAATATTTTACCCCAAAATTCCGTAAATACAATTTGTACAAACTGTATTTACAAATAAAAATAGAGAAATTACAAATTTTCTTTAATTTTTGTGTGGATGTTGAGTTAAAGAGATTTTTGAACAAAAACAATTAAATAATTGATGATTATAATAAAGAAGATCTTTGGACTTTGATAATATACAGGTTTTATATATAAAGAATAAATAATTTACCTTTTGATTTAATTATTTTAGTGTTTTTGATGTGTCTGTGGGGAAAATAGAGGAAAAAGAGGTCTATTTATAGTAAATACCTCCCTTCTAGAGTCCAGAAGGCTTCTAGGAGACGTTTATTGATGCTTTCTACTATAAATGATCAATATTTTAATGTTTAGTGATGATTACATCATTATCAAACCATCTTATCTCATTATTACGCCATTATTTAGAGTTATCATTATAACTCTATGTTTGATGACATCATAGGCTTGGAAGAAGCCTGAAATTCGTGTATTTTATTATTATTAAAAATAATCTAATAGTATTTATCAGTTTTATCACTTATATGACTGTTAAGCGTAAAATTAGATTACAGTGAGTGATCATAAATGATCAAATTTAAGCTTAAACTTTGATCATTAATAACGTTTACGTTATACATGCTAGGGCTATTCTGAGAGTGGATTCTGATAGCTTGGCATTTCATTATTAAACTGCCAAGAGCATTTCATCACATGATTAAAACTCTACTTTTGATGATTTTTCTTGAAACTCATCTTTTCTGTTCAAATTGAATATTTTGAGCTTCAAACCATGATTTCAAGGGGTTATACATTGAATATTAGAATACAAATTACTTCATTCTTCAGGTATGAGCCAGTAGAGCCTGACTGTACACATTTTTTTAAGTTTGGACCACTTTCACAACAAAGTGGTCAACAGCTGTATTGATTTTATTCAATAATCCATTACAAGTTTTAACCTTGTTTATAACTTGTGTAATAAAGTTCATATCGGTATTCCCACAGTAGCTATTTGGTGACTTTAGCTTTTGTTTATCTCTCTATCTTGTATATTTCAAGAGATATTATCTAAAAACCATGAATATATGCATTGACCAAAAAGTGCATATATTCAGCTTGATTCTTTAAGTATTGACTTTAGAGATTAGCTGTATAGTTGTTCTATGTGTAGAGCTTTATGGAGAATCCAATGGTACAATTTAGGTTTCATGTTTTTTGATTGGTGTCTGAGATAAATGCGGTTTTTTACCTTTTGTAAGATATTATTAATTATACTTCAGTAATTATTGACTTTTCAGATATGCCATAAAAATTACATATGTGTATTTTACCATGAGGAATCTCATGATGTAATTTCTTTCAAATTTTTATTCATTGGATTCTCAGTTAATCCAGATCTTGTACTTATTTATGGTATCTTACAAATTTTTGGGATAATTATCATAAATATAATTATTAAAGATATTTCGCTGTGACCTTTTTGGATATGTGGTCATATCTCAAAGACTCACATGCACAAAATACTACCCACTGAATTGCAAACAGAATGGTTGATCATTCACATTGATTATATCCTGAAATGTGCAAAATCCTGGCCCTTAGGCTTAGAAAGAGCTCAAAGAGCTGTAAAAAAATTAATAAAATTCAGTATTAAGATATTGTTGAAAAGTGAAATATTGGGTTTCAAGATATTCAAGCACTTGGACATGTTTTTTCAGTTATTAGTCTTACAATAGATAAGAATAAAGTAGAAGCAGTTTTACTTGAGCCTATGCCAAAAACTAGGAAATAAAAAATGTCTTTCCTAGGTTTTGCCATCTACTAAAGGCATAATCTTAAATATTTTTCTATTCTTTCCAAAATTATTTACAGGATTTGTAATAAACAAACAGTATTTGGAATGACATAGGAAAGTATCATATCTTATGAAGAAATCAAGCAATGCTTCAAATATTCTCCTCTGCTACTGATGCCATATTGTAATTTTGATTTCAAGCTCTACATTGATTCTAGTTTTGAAGAATTGGGTGCTTTCCTACATCAAGTCCAAATTGTCCTAGACAAATTCTATGAAGGAAAAATATTCTTTATTTCTGACAGACAAAACCTAAAAGAGAAAGATATTGAACAAGCTAAAATGAATGCTTATGTTGGGTTGTGGCCTGAGAAAAACTTCATTCCCATTTGGATGGAAGTTACTTTGAAGTCATCACTAATTGCAATGCACTCAAATGACTTCTAAACATGAAAACTCCAAATAGACACATTCTGAGGTCTCTAATATCCATCCAAGAGTACAGAGAGAATATGACTATTTTCCACAAATAAGGGAACATACACAAGAATGTCAATGGAAATTGGCCAACACACCTGATAACCCACCTAATGTACCCTTAGAAGCTGACCCTCAAATTCCAGTTGAGGGTATAAATATCAGTGATTTGAGAACAGAATTCTTTTAAGAAGCTAGGAAATCATAAAAAGAGGATAAGAACTTCAATATTATGCTTCCCATCCTTGGAAATTTTTTTGATGAAATTTCCCTGAGTCATTCACTGGAGGAACTCTGTAGATGTGAATTTGATGATGGTAGATTCCACCTGTTTGATTGAATACTCTATCACAAGACTGAGTACTCTTGTCTAATGTTACTTTGTGACAGATCCTTTATTAAAACCATACTAAAAGAATGCCATGACAGTATTAACTCTGGACATCTATCTGAAGATAAGACAATTGAAAATTATGAAAAATTGTGAATGGAAACTTCATTGGAAGAAATAAACCATTTAATAGTGTCACACTTTTGATAGGTTCCAAACAGCCAATAAAAGAACATAAAAGGTGTTTAGAAAGATGATCCAGATACAGGAACCTCACTCCCCATGGGAAATAGATAACATGTACTTAGTAACAGCTTTACCACTTGACTGGGATAAGACTGTGTGAAGATAGCCTAAAATTTAAATACTGAGATGGTTTTACACATGACTGGCCCACATTGACCTCAGAGATATAATTTGTGTATAGAGCCTCTCTTAATTTGTCAACAGGTACAAAACATGCCATGCTGGAAGCCAAAAGTTTCAACTGACACCTTAAGAAAAGACCTAGTTGACATACACCCAACTAATTATTGACAAAGTGAATAAACATGCTCTACAAAGCATTAATTAATTCTTTGAATATGGCAAGCAGAGAGTGGATAAAGGTAATAAAGCCCCATAATTCAAATGGGGATACCAATTCTTGTTTTTAACCTTTACCTTTAACAATATCAAAGGCCCAAGAAACTTAAATATTCCTTTGTTGGACCTTTTCCTTTCAAAGCATTGCAGAGATCAAATGCAGTAAGAGTGGAACTGACAGAAGAATCTGAGAACAAACATCCAACCTTTTCTGTTATCTTTCTTAAAGAATATAAATCAACTAATAAATATTTGTGTCCTTTGAGAAACTCAACTTCTCTCACAGTTTCCCTTTTGAAACAAGATTACACCAAGAGAATAATGAAATTGTTGAAGGAGAGGAAGTTTAGGAGTGAGAATGTTAGAGAATACCTATTCAGGTATACAAAATTATCTCATGAACATGAGCTGCCAGCTCAAAAAGACATACTTCACTCAGATCAATTTCTGAGAATATTTGGGCATGAATTTCATAATGAGGCTATGATTAAGTTTATTATTGACTAGTTACAAGCTTTAACTATTACTGTGACACGTTAAAAATAGTAATAAAAAGGTTTATTTATGATAATAAGGGTTGATAAAAGAATATTCAGGGATTTACTATTGAGAAATAGTGGTGGTGAGCACTTTTGAAAGTCCTGAGTGCAGCTTTACCTGTTAGGTTACAATAATGAATACTACAATAATTCAGCTTATAATTATACCTGATTATTTTCCAAGAGTATAACTGTTTTTGACAGTTGTACTACATAGGAGTTCAATATCAGGATGAGGAAACCTTTTCTGGTGGAAGAAAGGTCCCTTTTTATCCCAAAATTGGGTAAAAAGGGCTTCTAGACCTTTCCACATAGAGGAAGTGAAGATTTTTCACTTCCAAGGACTGTCTTGTGGCTTTCACAAGACCTGTATATCCTGTACTGGGCTAATATGTGATCTTGAAACCACATCTGAGCAGTTTTCATCAATACAGGGTGAGAATTTTCATCTGGGGACCACATAGGCCTCTTCTGACATGTATGACGCGTAGAATGCTGTATCAAACCTTTAAAGGACCCCATTATTGACCAAACTATGAGGTATTGAAGTATAAACAGGCTTCTTTGTCTGTTTGACACCTCATAATCATAATTATGGGATAATATCCTACAGTAAGGCTGTATTGGTATAGCTGTGGGATTTTGACCTTAAGCCTGCCATACCTTTGTCAGTTTTTGAGATATCAAGCCCAAGGTTTGTTCATTGTGTAGCCCTGAATGTCTTCTACACAATGGTACCTTATTTTATATGGTTATCATTAAACATTGCAAAGTTATGCCATGTACAGGTTTTTTTGTACATATGTATGATTTGAATAAAATCTTTATGGAACTTGTTTTGCCATAGCTTTTGTTCTGGATGAGATATGGGGAAATGGATGGCACCATCAGATATCCCTGATTGTTTTCTTTCCAAAAAGACCCCTCTTTAGGTATCTTGAAATAAAACTGTAGAAGTTAGATGAGAGGTGAATATTTTATTCACCCTTATTTGACCTTACTTTGGTCATAACTTCTGTAATTGTGGTGCTAGCTCAATTTTGCTAGTACCATTGGATTTAGAACTCCATTTTGAATTCCCATTTGATGGGGTTGAGCCTCTTCCTCTGGATTCCAGATGAGAGGTGAAAAATAAGTTTTATGTCCAGCAACAACTTTGAGCAGGAATAACTTTGTTATTCCTTTTCCTATGATGGTGGACTTGTATATGTGGAAAGAGTTGAGCTTCCTCTTTTGTTTGATTTTTTTGAGCTGGTTTGGCTCAGTTCCATGTTTTGGTGATATCTTGGCTCTACCATTGGTTTATGGTATGTGGATGTCATGCATGTGCTCTGGTTTTGAGTCACAGGCTGACAAGGAAAGAATACCCAAAGCCTGAATCTTCCTATAATTGTTCTTTATTTACTTGATCAGAGTAGAATATGGAAAGGTTTGATAGTGGGCTATTATCCCTCCTTGGGTTTTATATTTGAAAAAATCATTTTTGTCTTCTTAATAAAATTGTACAGCAGTTTTATTTTTTTTGAGAGGGAATTTTATTCTTGAGGTGTTTTTACATATACAAATATTCCAACACGTGAAACAAGAATAACTCAATAACCATGAAGAAGCCAAAAGTCATGTTTATTACCAAACTTACTCATTCCCAAAGCAGAAAAAGCTGAATAAATTTTCATTTATTTAGTAGATCCTAAGATTAAAGACCAAATTCTGATTCTAAACTAAATTTTAGCCTAGGTAAACTCATAAGACATATACCCAAAAATGACTCCTGAAGTATGTCTATCCATAAGCAAAAAAAGAACAGAGATTACTTGTACTTTTTGTAAATAAACCTTTGAAACACATACTCAGCATAAAAACCGTTAATTTAAAGTTAGAAATTTATTTTTGAGAGAAATAATGGGATTCTGAGAATTCTATGTGTATTTACCAATTTTTGCAGACTAGGTGCAGGCATATATGCAATCATATTTTATAAAATTTTATTGAATTTCTGTTTAATCATATACTTATCAATGTATTGTGGAGATACTGCTAAGTAAAAGTTACAGCAGAGAGGTGGACACGCACAAAAGTCAAATAGAGCTGTGGTACCTGAATTTTGGGGTCCTCTGAGATTCAGAAGAGGTTTTGCAGGCAAATTTAAATTTTTCCCAGACTGGAAGCACACTTTGGTACTAGTAGACTGTGGTAAATCATCAGCAAAGCAAGTTGAATGTTACTATTTTGAAGAAAATTATAAACCCTTCTAAAGTTCACTAAAATTACACTTATTAATTCATTGCCCTGAATCCTTCTGACTAAATTTAAAAAGAAATCCTATTTAATTATGTAGATAAATAATCATAAGCTTAAAAGCTCAATTATTAGTCTCATTTAGAGTCCCTCTTTGATGATTTAACATAGAGCACTGTAACTTCAAAACTTCACAGAAAATAGAATATGCAATGGAAATATGAATAAAATTTATAACTGAGAAATCAATTTTTATTTCTAAATAAAGAAAGTTTTACATGTTAAATTGGCTCTTTCTTCACCTTGAATGTTTTGGTAGTCATGAGAAATGCCTTAATTGGTAATTTGATTATCTTTTCAAGTAAATAAGTGATTTAACCTATAATACAAATATTTTAAATGGTTTCTCACCTTATTGTTTTGAATGATACTTCCTTCCACATCCTCTATTTCTCTTGTGGACTTTTTATCTCTTGAAAGGAACCCTTTTTCTCCTTTCTTTTCCACATAATTCAACTTCCTCATAAAATTAAATTAATACATCTTAGTCTTAGTACTTACTAAAAATACTACAAACATTCTAAATCTTTATAAGTAATTAAAAGACATGAAATTCTGAATATTAATATAAAGTATAGTCTTCCAAACTCTAGACTCCTTATTTTCCTTTTTTTATTCTTTGCATATACTTAAATCTATAATTCTTTTGTAATACTCTTATTTTAGTCTTTTAAACCATTTGAGATGTTTTTCAAAACGTTTTCTATCGGAATCTTTAAAAATTGTTAGTATTTATGTGAAGATTTATCTCTACTATATAGTTATTATTGTAATTATTATTGTCAAAAGTAATATTTATATTATACTGAAGTGGATTATTTCAAATATCTACTAGGTATATTGATTCTTGTAGACAATTACCTCCGGCTATTATATCACTTTTATTTTATAATAAGTGGGAGAATAATAAGTAAATTGCTCAATTATTATTCATAATATTAAAATTTATTTTAATGTTATAATTACAAAAATCTTGTTTTTGGAAGTGAGAGTGTAGTTATAATATTTTCTTATTACATTTTATTAAGACAGTCATATTATTCTTAATTTTGTTTAGAATTTCATAGACAAACCTCACAGGGATACTCCTTAGTGTGGGATGAATGAGGCAGTACCTGTAAGGGTATATGAAAGGAAAAGTTTTTAATTGCCTATATGACCTTTAACCCTTGCTCTGTATAGGTGTCAGAATAATCTGAACTTCACTTTCTGTAATGCTGAATTATCTTTACTTGATTTACACAATGAATTTATTCATTTTTGATGGTGACTGGACCACAAAGAGATACTCAAAAGTCTCTAATAAGACTTTTCTTGATTTTAAAAAAATTATTTCTTGAATCCTTCACCTAGTTTTAAAATAATAAAAGTCCAGAGGGCTGTTTAAATTTCAAATGGCTGATAGGATAAGAATAGTGATAGGTTTTGTTGATAATAATACTAGTAAGATAATTTTTTTTTCTTTTGCTTGTTGATGATGTTTTTTCTTAATGATAATACTGATGTCAATTTTTTTCATACTATGATAAAGTATTATAATAACATAATTTGGGTATTATCATACTGTTGATACAAGTTACTATGGGTATAATATTCAATTTAATATATTCAATGAAGCAATATTATACAGTGATACATACCAAATTTTAAATGCTTTTGGCTATAAAGTCACTTCATAAAATTCTACTGAGCTTGGCTACTGAGAAATTAGGAGTTATAATGACATTTTGATAGTCAATAAAATAAATTTATAAAAGGATTTGAACCAACATTTAACCACTATTTTTAGATAAATGAATTGGAAAGTGCTACTGAGCTTGGCTAGTTAGAACTGAAGAATAGGGGATAGTAAATTAGATGAATTTACTAATGTACTACAGACCAAGTTCTAACCTCATTTATCTATAAAACACTCCAAATGTGCTACTCAGCTTGCCTACTGAGAAATAGGACAATAGATATTCAATTGAATCAATTTAATGAATAATTTAAACTAGCTTTTACAACTCTTATTAAAGAAATTAATCCAAAAGTTGCTACTGAGAAATTAGGATTAGGAAGGCACTGATAACTGTGATATGGGGATGAGCCTTTCTCTGTGGCCATATGGATCATTCTGTAAATGAGTGAGAAGGCTTCTATTTAAACTCTTTGTGGCCTCCCTTACAGGCTCCCAAACACGGTACTTGGAATTCTCTTATTTTGTTTTGATTGACAGTCTTTAGTTGCGATTCCCTGATTTGGAAATAATTTGAAGGTTGTTGGGTTGAGTTCCAGAAATTCAATTTGATTATGTAATCAACCATGTTGAAAGTTCCATGATTTGGAAATAATGTTAAAGATGATGGGTGTATTTTATGAACTCTAATTTGGGGGTTGAACTTCCATGATTATGTAATCTTCCTAGGGATTAGAGTTTCCTTATTTAAAGGTAATTTGGAATATGTTGGATGGATTTTCTGAACTTCAATTCAATAGTTTGAACTACCTTGATTCATCACCAAATTTTGAATTTCTGTGCCTTTATCTCCTTCCTGACTCATTTCTAAGCTATTTCCCTTATATCCATGATTACCAATAAGGTTTAAACTGGTAATAGAATGCCTCTTTGATTTAAAACCCCTACCATGATCCCTTCCATTTTTGGGCTGAAACAATAAGTACACATCCAGTATATATGCAAGGTTCTTTCTATAATTCTTATTTTTTCTTTCTTTGAACTGTGAGTTGTGGAAACCTTCCTAGAATGCTAAATTTGACTAAATAGAACAGGAATTGAAATTAAAAAACCTTCTCTTGTTAATTTCAAAACTCCGGGTTGTAATACTATAGAATATAGCAAAAGGTAAAAATGAAACTGAGCCCAATAATTACTCAAAATTTGATATTTAAAACCTTAATTCCTCTGAAATTGTTTGATATGAAAGAGCTTGGTGTAACTTAAACCATGTATACTTATTCTTATGAACCCTATTATGCTACAACTCTGCTAAAGAGAAACCCTAACCCTCACCACCATTTCCCCACATCTCATGTAGAACCAATATTCTTCAGAAGACAAACTCAATAAAGCATTGAAAATAAATCCTTAAGTAAACAATGGAATTCAAAATCAATATAGCTTTTCCATATAAAGATTTAGCAATACCAAATGATTCACCATTCTGTGCAGCTCATAAAGGGCTACAAAAGGAGCCACTTGTTGATCTCTCTATCTACAATACTGAAAATGTTACTGCAGTGGTACAAGGGCTCTTGGGGATAACCAGAGTGGCGTGGAATTGAGGAATCAAGAGCTCACTTGGAGGGCTCCAACAGAATAAAGAGATAATTGGAATATATGTATTGCTTTAGGCAAATGAGAGCAAGTATGAATATTGGAAAGATAGGAAAAGAAGCCAGGGGCCAAAAATAATGGAGAAAAGCCAAAAGCTGAAGAGCTAACCAAATTAATCCTCAATTCACTGTTTCAAACTTCCGGAAACAGCAAGAAAATTAGTAAAGGATATGTCCATAAATATTGACTGACAGGTAAAGAAAAGATGAAAATGACTAACTTTTATATACCAGTATTTACTTTTAAGAATGATTAAAAGAATAGTGAAATTAATAATGAAGATAAATCTAATATATTAAGTAGCTGAGGAAAAGGTGGCCAGTCTATGTGAAAAGCTGAAAGACTAATTCTGGAGGGTTTATGACCCAAATGGATTGAATTTTGTTGGTCAATACAACTCTGGACATCTTGAGAACTGAACTGCATGTCTTGAATTCCTGGAGTGAAAAATTAATTGACCTAAAAGGGTCAATGCCATACAGGTTGCCTGAATACAGCCTCTATGGACCAATTGAGCTGTCCAAGGATGTCTAGAGCTCTTGATGCCTTGAAAACTGATTTTATACACAACAACCTCTTGAAATAATCCATGAATAATCCTGGGCCAGTACTTTTTTGGGGGAATACTGTTGAATTTAAATGACTAACCCCTGAAGGGAAAGGTGTTTGGTGTCCTTAAATAGTCTTCTGGATAACACCATGAATTGCAAGCTTGATTATTTTGATATTTTCCCTGGAAAAGGATTGATGAACTGGGATGTGGCTTGAGACAGAAGAATTTGGCCTTGAAAGCATCAAAATTGAATTTATGAAGAAAAATTGTGCATAATGGTATATAATACCATATATTCCCCATCCAAGGTTCCTGCAGCCTTTGGGTCTAACAATCAGAAAAGGTCTTCCCTTTCCTTGAGAGGAAAGACCTGGGAAAAGCTGTCTGATGGCCTCTGGTAATTACCACAGGCCGTTTCTTTTTGGTGGAAAGGAGAAGTCCAAATGTGGCACAAAATGATTTCATGGCCATTTTGGGCCCTTGCAGTCTAGTTGCACCAAGATGTGGTTTTGGACCCACATGGGATTGGGGGCTTATTAAGTGCCACCTTGGCCCCTTTTAACCAAAAGGAGTCTCAAGTGTTTCACAGTCGATAGACCATGATATGTAGCCTATGGACTGTGGCTTATGGTCCGCAGGCCATAGAGGCCATAGGGGGCCTCAATAGCCAAAAAGGTAATTTAGGCCAAAAAACCCCTAATCAAACAGGGTGGGCCAGAAGACCTGTAGATGGCTGAAGGGGCCAAAGAACTGCAAGGCCCAAAATCAGTGGAATTGGCCTGGGCTCTGGTGAGGTGGAAAATTTGCCAGGATGGTCAATGGTTCAGGATATGGCCAGGAAAGGTGAGTGTGGCCTGAAGGCCATTTCACACCACCAGAGGCCTTTTGGCCATGATTCAACCATATGGCAGATTAGCCATAAATTGGTTCAGGCTATAATTTGTGTAAACACCAATTGGGGAAGTCCTGTCCCATTGTTTTGACAGTACCATCCACCTTCAATGGTGAGCTCCTGAGCACCAAGGAAAGTTAAAATTCTTTTGAGGCTGCTGGGATTGGTTGGGGGTAGGGGTTCCAGAGGTGTTGAATTTTAAAGAAGAAATTGATAACTGATAAAGGTGTTGGCATATGAATTGAGGGTTACTTGGTCTTCTTTTGACATTTGGCTTGGAAATTGAACAAATTGATTTTACATAAAAGTTTGGCATTCAGAGTATAATGAAAAAGAAAATTTTCAATAAATATAATTAAAAGGAAGTGAAAGAAAACATAAAAGAAAGAAAAGAAAAGACACATAAATGAATTTTGAGGAGGTTCCAATCTTGATCACAGAGGTTGATGATTGAACTTAATTGGCCAAGGACCTGGCAAAAAGCTTCATTCCAGGTTCTGACAGAGTGGCCAAGGTTCTTCTTTGACAAATTGTAGACCCCTCAGGGGATGCACACCAGGAGAGGAACTTAATTTTGGTAGTTACCAATCCCCCCAGATTAAAATAAAATGAAAATCAATGAGGTTTGACTTGAAACATGAGAGGCTTAGGGATTCAATTGAAAGATTAATGGTCCATCTTAACCAAGTAAAAATGGACATGAGGATTTTAATTGATGTCTAAAGCTTAGGCAGAGATCTGTGTCCACAAAATTGACAAGATCTTTCAGAGTGGCCAAGGTGATACTTACAATAATAAGGGTAGATTACCTCTAGAGGTGAATACCAGGATTGGTACTCACATTTGGCAAATCCTCTCCCCACCAAGTACCATAAAGATAGTATGCTCTTGGAGAATCTTGGCCTTGCTTGTCAAAATTCAATTGATGGAAATGGTTGACAAGTTCAGGGAAATTCTTGAGGTTTTCAGATGGTTCCCAAGTGGATCTTTCTGGTTCTTGACTTAAACCTTTCAATTCCACTATATACCATAATTTCCCTCTCTTGAGCTTGGGATCAAGTATTTGAGAGACTTCCTGTTCCTCTTCCTCTTCAATGATGATTGGAGGAGGAGGCTCTTGATTTCTATTTGGAATACTTGACTTATTGACTGGCTCAAGGAGGGAAATATGGGATACTGGGTGGCTGGGCTTGTATTGAGATGGGAGGTTGAGCTGGTAGGTATTAGTACTAACTTTCTTCAAGACTTCAAAAGGATTCAGCAATCTTTCTGATAGTTTTTTGGTGGGCCTTGTTGATTTGATGCTCTTGGAAGGCCATACCATTTCACAAAGATTGAACACAAGTGTACATTCTCTACTTTTATGGGTATTCCTCTTAAACATTTTTATGTTCCAGCTCTATCTTGAAATCTTTCTGCACTTTTTGGATTTTTGAAGACAGCTTTCCAGCAGGAGTGTCTTGAGTGATGTGAACTGAGTCAAATTGATAATCTCTCCCATAAAAAGTAAAAAAGGTTATTTTTCTGTTGAAGAGTGTTCAGAGTTATTGTAGGAAGATTCAGCCAGGGGGAGCCAGGTGTGCCAATCATCTTGATGATACCCAACATGCACGCAAAGGTACTGTTCTAGTATATGATTTACCCTCTGTGTATGTTGTTCAGTTTTAGGGTGATAGGCCAGTCAAAGATATCTTTAAATATTGAGCTTCTGACAAAGATGGGTCCAAAAGAAACAAATAAAAAAAGAAACTCTATCACTGACAATTCTTGAAGAAAGGCTATGCTTTGAGAAAATATCCTTGACGAATAAATGGGCCAAATCCAGGGAAGTGATTCAAGAAATATTTGGGAAATTATTGGCCATTTTTGAGAATATGTACACTATGACCATAATTGAGTCAAAGGAATAGGACACTGGAAATTGAGTTATTACATTCATTGAGAGACAAATCCAAGGATCATTTGGAATGGGAAGAGGCTCGAGTAGTCCAAACCTCTTGTGATGAATATTCTTGTTTATTGAGCACTGTTAAAAATATGAAACATAATCCTTGATGAATTGATTCATTCCAGACCAGTGTAAATCCCACTTGCCTAGTTTGAGATTATTCTCTTTTCCAGGGTGTCCAGCTAGAGGATAGTAATGAAAAGTTTGAATAATTTTTTCCTTAATTTCATGGTCATTTGGGACCACCATCCAATCTTTCAAGGGAAGAAGTTGGGAGGAAGGATAAATAGAATAATCCTAAACAGATTTATCTTTAACCAAATCTTGATGGATGATTCTATACTGGGAATATTCACATAATTCCTTTTAAACTTAATCAATCAGGTTTGAAAATTATTCCACCTTTACTGAAAATAATCTTGATGGTTTGACTTCATATTTTGTAATGATTTGTTGAAAATTGATTGGATTTTTGCTGACAAAATACTCCCCCCTCTCCATATAAACATTGTCCTGACATGATAAGACATTCAGGAGAGTAGTTAAGTGGCAAGGGAAGTAAGTTATTGAGAAGTGTAATTTAGGCCATAGGGACTGACAGCAAGTGAGGGCCTTTGAGGTTATGAAGTATTGAAGATAGGAATGATTGGTGAGAACTTCAAAAGGAAAAGAGATAGAAAGGAGAAAAGCCCTCCAGAACTTGAGATCCAGCACTATGCCCAGGATTTCCTTGTCATAAATATCATAGTTGAGCTCTTCTGGGATATGCTTGTGGCTATCAAATGCAATGGGATGTTTTCCTTACTCAGTACAGAACCCAAGGAATAATCTGTTGCATTGATCTCTAAAATGGTTGGTAAAGAAGGGCTGGACTGAGAAAGGATTGGGGTGGTGGTGAACTCCTCTTTTAGTTGGTTAAACAGGCTAAGACCTTCCTCATTTAGGGGCAAAACGGAATCTTTCTTGAGGAATGTGGTGAGTGAACTTATTTTATTTGAATAATTCTTGATGAATCAGTGATAGAAGTTGGAAAAGCCCAGGAATAATTGAAGCACTTTGAGGTTTCTTGGAGAAGTCCAATTAAGAATTTGTTGAGCTTTTTATTGGTCCATCTTGAGGCCTTCACAATAAACAACATAGCCAAGGTAATCAAAACTTGAAGCATGAAAAAGGCCCTTTGATTGCTTTGAAAACATGTTATTAGCCCTGAGTCTGGAAAGTACAGTAATCACATTGTGACATGTTCTTCCTCAGGCTTTGATAATACCGTAAGATCATCCAGATAAACCACAACATAGACATGTAAGAGATCAGAAAAAATATCATTAACAAGATTTTGAAAATAGGCAGAGCATTTGTCAGCCAAATTTCATAACCAAGTACTCATAACTGCCATATTTGGTTCTAAAATCTGTCAAGTGTTCATCACCCTCCTTCATTCTGAGAAGGTTATATGCACCACACAAATCAATCTTAGAGAAGATAGGAGAACCACTGGAAACAGTGAGGAGCTGCTTCATAGTAGGAACAGGATACTTGTTCTTCATAGTAACAGCATTAAGTTTGCATTAATCAACACACAAACAAAGGCAAATATCCTTCTTTTTAACAAAGAGGACAGGTGCTACTGTTGAAGGGGAGCTTTTCTGGATGAAACATTTCTTTAAACTCTCTGAAATTTAGGCCCTGAGTGTCTCTGACTCTTGATTTGACAAAGAGTATATGACCCCAAGTAGAGGTAGAGACCCCTCCAGTTTTATATGATTATCAGAGGCATGGTGAGGAGGGATATTTTCTTCTTTCACCTTAGAGAATACATCCAAATGATGGGGATAACCAGAAGTAACAACATTCATAATGGTTTTAATCTCTTCTGGATCTTCCTCTTCATCCCACAACTAATCAAGGGAGTCATGATAAGATGAAGGAGGAAGGTTTATATTCCTATGGAAGATATGATGTGAAGATATAAAAATATCTTCTCCAACGTCTTTTATCACTTTGAAGACTTCATCATTAGAAGATGGAAATCACTTATAGTAATTGGGAGAAGGAATATGGACAGAATTTGGAAATTATGGTGTTCTAGAATCACCAACCAGAGCTGCATATGTATTGATAGAATAAATGTAATTAATGAAAGAATTGAAAGTATCATTATAGCCCTTATGATCAGAATTAAAGGTGATCAGGCCTTTCCTCTGATCAATACATGGATTATAATGATTAAGAAATTCAAATCCCAATATGAGATATTCTCCCTTGGGAGTATGAATGACTAAAAGGTCCCATTCAAATATTGGAAAGGAAGGTAGCTCAACAATATATTTAGTATTGTGAGTCACAAATGAAGTAAGGGACTCTGAGGAGTTCAAAATAATAAGAGGAATATTCTCTGGGAGTTCTGACATGGTCAATGAATACTTGTGAACAAACTGCTTTTCAATAAATGAGTTGGTAGCACCAGAATCAATGAGAATACTAAAAAAATATTCAGAATTCACAATTGTGCTCTGGGTGCAAAATAGTGAATACCATTGAGCACAACATGATCTTCACTCTGGCTTTTCTCTGACTGGGAAACCTTCCTTCTGCCTGGGTAAGCTGGCTACAAGGCCTGTTGAGACAGGCCTCAAGACTATGCTTCCCACCACAATAGGCACACAAGCACTTCTTAAATGTTTTTTCTTTTTCAGAACCCATCAGCTTTTGCTCCCTATTCAAGAGGGAAGAATGGGGCTTGTCCCTTTTCTGAACCCTTAAATTCCTCTTCTTATAAGTTGAGCTTGAAGAATTTTGATTATAAGGAGAACTTGACTTTGAGGCTTCAGTCTTCTTTTCTTGAAGATTGTTCTTCTCCTTTTTCCTCTCATGGTACCTGGTATCAAGACCAAGGGTAATGTTCATTAAGTCTTCAAGATAATCAATATTCAAAGGATGGGAGGCCAGTTGATCAAGAATTCTGGATGCCAACCCCTTCCTGAAATGATGAATAACAGCCCTTTCACCCCAATCCTTAATTCTTGACACCAAAATTCTTAAATGATAAATTTATAAAATAAATGGCCTCCTCCCTCCTATATTAGGCAATCCAATTGTGTTTCAGCTTTTTAACTTCATTTGGGTCCCCAAATAAATTAAATATTTGGGATTCAAATAAGGACTATTTATTGAGGATTTAAGTTGGGCCTTTATGGTGAGATTGGAAATTTAAGGCTCAAACCATTTTGCAGCACTTCCAATGAGAAATTAAGTGGAATAAAGGAATTTTTTGCTTTCTTCAAAGAAATTTGCCTTATTATTATGGAAGATGAGCTGGAAGGACTGGATAAAGCTTCTTGCTTTAAAGGGCTGAGTCCCATCAAAGCAGTCTGGTGCCTTGATAGAGGGTTTCTTTAAGGCTGGTGGTCTTGAAGTTTCAGAAGATGAAGAAGCTAGAAGAGGTTTCATAATTTGGGTCATTTGTTGCATGATGGCCAATAAAAATGATTCAGACTGATGAGAGACAGGCTGATTCTACTGGCTAAAGTTGACCTTCCAGTAGCTTGGAATTCCCCCACAGGAGCAGGGGAAGCCTCAAACTATCAGAATATTCTTCTTCCCCATAATTCTCCTGCTCCTCTTCACCATCTTCACCAACACCTTTTAAAGTGGTCCTTGAAATGACTGGAGAATTTCCAACTACTGCTGAGAATGAATTTGATTGTCTTTTCCCTCTTCATCCCTTCCTGGTTGGTTCTGCTCCTTCCATGATTGATCCTCTGTCTAATTGGGCCCTTGTTTGAGGAGCTTTTGGAGTGCCATCAAGAGGTGCTCTTGGTATTGGAGTGAGAAAATCTTTAGTCCTGGCCTGAGATATTTTATTACTTTCAGCAGGTGAGTTTTGGACAAGCATAAAGAAAATGGAATAAAAATGAAATTTGAATAAGAATCAAAAATTGATTGTGAGGACTTCAGGCAATCCAAAAAGAAAGATTGGAGTCAAAATCAAAATCAATATCTTGAAGAGAAATCAAAAAATAAAAACCAAAGCTTCAGGTAAATCAATCTATCAAGTTCAAAAGGCAATCTTGATGTTAATAGGTTTATATATCAAATAAATCACAAACAAAATCTGGCAGAAAAATCAATCAATAAAATGGATTCTTGATGAAAATCAATTTATGACAAAATATTGATGTGAAAATCAGCAGGATGAATAAATTGTAAATTAAATCAATTATCATGAATTCAATATGATCTTATGTCAAATCAATCAATCAAATAAAATCAAGTGAGTTCTTTCTTAAAAATCAAAAATTCTTGAAGATTGAATCAAAATGAATCTTGATGTGAAGAATGTGGCTGAATGAATTTTATTGACCAATTTGAAAATTAAATGAAAAATAAGACCGGAATTAACAACTGACTTAATTTTATTATTTGAAGAAAGAATTTTAAAATGAAAATGGGTCACCTTTCAATATTAAACAATGAATAATGAATGAGATAAAATCAAGAGGTGGCAATAGAGCATGAAGTTCATAAGAACTAAAGAGTAATTCTTTCGATCAAATGAGGGAATCAAATGATAAGAGAATTAATGAAAAGAATCAAAAGAAATTATGAGTTAATTAATAAATGTCACAGGGGCTCTTGGGGATAACAAGAGTTGCCTGGCACTCATTAATCAAGAACTCACTTGGAGGGCTCCAAAAAGAAGAATAATTGAAAGATATATTTCTTTAAGTAAATGAGAGAAAGTAAAAATATGCCAAATATAAGCAAAAAACTAGAGTTAAAAGATAATAAAGAAAAGCTAAAAGCCAAAGATCCAATCAAATAAATCATCAATTCACTGTTCCAACCTACCATAAAGAACAATGTAATTAGTAAAGGATGTGACAACCAATACCCACTTACAGAAGAAGAAAATATAAAAATGACTGACTTATAAGTATCAGTATTTACTTTCAAGAATGAAAATGAAATAATAAGAAAAATAACTCCAATATTTTAATCAACTGGGGAAAAGGTCCCTGGGGTGAAAAGGTGGCCAGTATATGTGAAAAGTTGGAAGGCTGATCCTGGAGGTTTGATCACCCAATTTCATTGACTGTTTTGGGTCAAAACAGCTGTGGCCATCTTGAGGATTGAGCCATGTGTCCTGAGCCCCCAAAGTGAAAGATTAATTGATCAAAAAGGGTCAATTCCCTAGAGGTTGCTTGAATACAGCCTGTATGGGCCAATCGAGTCTTCCAAGGAGTGCTAGAGCTCTTGATGCTTTGAAAACTGAGTTTATACACAACAGCCTCTTGAACCTTTTGTTGAAGAACACTGGGCCATTCTTACATAGGGTGAAAACTATTGAATTGAAATGACCAACACCTGAAGGGCCAGGTGTTTGATGCCTTGAATATTCTTCTGGATAACACCATGAATTACCAGCTTGAGTATTTTGATATCTTCCCTTGAAATGGATCGATGGACTGGGACATTACTTGAGATGGAAGAATTGGGTCTTGAAAAGGTCACCATTGAATTTCTGAGTAAAATTTTGCATAATGGTATATAATACCATATATGCCCCATCCAAAGTTCCTGCAGCCTTTTGGTCCAATAATGGAGAAATGTCTTCCCTTGTTTTCAGGGGAAAGATTGGGGAGAAGTTTCCTGAGGGCCTCCAGTGATTTCCAGAGGCCATTTCTGGATTGCTGCAAGGCCAAGGAAAAATGTGCTCCAAAATGGTTTTATTGCCATTTTGGGCCCTTGATTATTGGTGGCCAATTGGGGTCCAGGTGGGCTAAGATTTGGTTTCGGACCCACCTGGGATTGGAGGCTGATGGGGTTCCCCCTTTTTCATATTGGACTCTTGGCAAAAGGGGCCTAAAGTGTCCCACAATCCATGGACCATGGCATACAGACCGCATCCTGCAAACCATAGAGGACTGCAATGGCCCACAAAGGCCATTTAGGCCAAGGCCCCCCAATCAAAATTGGTGGGCCAGAAGCCCTGGAGATTTCTGAATGGACCAAAATCAATGGAATTTTCCTGAAGTGTGGTGAGGTGAAAATTGGCCAAGAGGGCCAATGGTTCAGGATATGGCCCAAAGGCTATTTCAAACCACCACAGGTAAATTGTCCATAAATTGTTTCAGCATATAATTTCTGTAAGCACCAATTGGGGTTGTTTTTTCCCATGGTTGTGACAGGCCATTTTAAGGTCAAAATCCCACAATATTGAAAAAATCTAGTACTGTGAGATAGCATCCTACACCTATTGATATCAGATTTCAACAGCACAAATAAGTTTGATTATAATTCAATACCTCATATCATGATCAATACAGGGTCCACTGAGGGATTTTGTACAGCATTCACCTCATTTGGCCTGTAATAACATGTCTGTGAGGACCCAAGAGGGAAATATTCACCCTGTATTGGGGAAAGGTGACCAGATGGATTTTCCAAGCCACCTCTTAGGCCAAGACATGTTTTAATGGGCTGTATAAGCCACAAGTCTTCTCTTGGAAGTGAAGAATCTTCACTCTTTCTACATGGACAGGAACAGAGGTCTCTTCCACCAATTTTTAGGATAAAAAGAACTTTTCTCTTCCCAAAATAGAAATCCTCATTCTGCTCTTTAACTCCTATGTAGGAAAAATGTTTGCTAACATTTATTCTCTTTTAAAATAATGATGTTTTATTTGAAGTCTTATAATTACTTTAGTTCTTATTATAGTTAGACAATTCATAACCTCTGCACCCAGGTCTTTCAGTAGTGCTTACCACCTTTATAAATTCATAGTGAAGCCCCAACAGAATCACCAAAATCCTTTTTTATTACTCTAATACATTTCAAAGTCTCAGTTAAATCTTGTAATTGCTATTTAATAACCTTATCATAGACCCATCCTGACAAACCCTTTTTAATTCTTTATTATACCACTTTTACAGCTAACAGTAATAGTCAAAGTTTGTAATTAATGTCTCATAGATTCTAAATCAACTCAGACTGATAGCTAATATTAGTCCATATACCTGGAAAATTCAAAATGATATTTACATTGTAAGTATTAGCATTGTAAAGAACCCTAATTTAATCAAAGATACCTCAATTACATACTGTCATATCTGTTTAATGTATCCTTAAATCCCCACAATCATTTCTCTTACAATAGCTATAAAGGCAAATATGGTACTTCTTCTATACTTATTTCAGAGATTTTATGATTAGTGGCCATCTCAAGATTCTCACAAACTCACACCAAAAAATTGAAATTTCAAGTTCACCTATATTAGACTGTCATAGAAATCTTTTTTAAGGTAAAAAGAATAAATGGAGCTTCTTTTTGTACCTTGAAATTAGATAGAACTCATTTCTGTTTCAAGAAAACTATGCATTGATATTATATCTTAGATAACTCCTTTAGTTCTTCATCTATCCTCTTGTTTTAAGTGACACTTATTTTTAGATCAGTTATTATTATCCAAACCACACTCCACATGAAATTGGTGAAAAATAGAAAAGCTTACTCTCTATTACAGCTTTCAATATGCTGCAAGAGAGAATATGAAATCAAATATCGCAAAGATTTCTTCATATTTGTTTCCTTTGTTGCTGAATATCCTAATAATTGACTGATATATCTGTAGGAGAAATTCTCTTCAAAATCATGACTTTCACAAGAGGCTTATCATCTGGTACACCCAGGAAAAATTAAGTATGGGATTTTTGGGAACCTAGGTATAAGCCCATTCTATAATTTGAAAAATATAATTCATCTGCATCATGATGAAACTTGTTCTGTAATCTTAAATGATTCCTTCCCTTGATTTCTTAAAAACTGAAAAACTTCTAATTGTTAAACTATGGATTTCAATCAACAAAGCACTTTATCTGGCTTTTCAAGGTGTAATTATACCTTTCAAGTTCAGTTTTACATTCTAAAGTTGTGTAAGTAATTAACTTTCCTCCCCAAAAGATCTTCAACACATAAAAAATTCTTTTCCTTTCATGAAAATTGATACCACACTGCATATTATTTTTACATAATAGCAGATGTATAAACAATACAACTCTTGAATGTATCTGAATATAATTTCAATTATTCATTACTTTTGTTTTTCATATCCTTTTGTTAATTTTATGAGGAACAAGTTCTTGCAATACATCATTCAGAATCATTTGTATTTTTGAGCTTACAACCATTTATAATCACATTTCTTAATTTATTAATCAAGTTCAAATCAAGAGTAAAACTCTGTTGCGTTTTTCCCTTTATTATTCTTGCACTGAACCATATATTATTCCTTCATATTTTAAGTATGAAGAAAGAACATCTCAGTAGAAAATTATTTGAATAAGATTGCATCTTTCAAAGCCTATAGGAAGATATTACATTATAAAGTATTAGTTGGTTTCATATCCCTCAATTACTTGGAGACTTCTTTTCAAGGGTAAAGTAAAATTAAACCTTGGACCACTGGTTACGAAAAGGACTGTAAATAGAAGAAATAATTTTCTCATTCCAACCATTTTCGAGTATTGGAGCTTAGTCTACGAAAAAAAAACCCAAAAGAGGTAGTTTACATACTAATATAGACTCTTTTAAAGGACTTTTACTGAGAAATATGATAAATTTCAGAGTAGTTTTGAATTTTTCCCCTTTGAGGTTTGTCATATATGAATAAAGGTAAAAACAATGTTCATTTGGATTACACAGCGGTTACTTTTTATTCTTTTTACGACAGAGCCCATACACAATTCTTAGATATTTCTTTCTTATGAGCAGGAAATATGGGAATAAGAGCTTCAGAATACAGTTTTTTTGGCTAAGAAACTCTCGACAATTTCATTTGAAATAAAATCAGAATATCATCATGAGATATTTATCTATACTTTATTCAATATACAGTTGCCTTCTCAAATGGTGGAATAGCAATGGAGCACTTATAAGACTGATTCAGGGTTGGCCCAATAACATAGCTCTTTCCTGCAGGAAAAATCTGTTTTAAAATTAATTGTAGTCTTCTCAGATATTATCGGATAACCAATAATTAGTGAATTTGTATACTCTAAAATAAAATTCTCCCTTTTTCATCCAGATATCTATGACAGAATTTTATGGAATTAGATTCGAGTTATTATTTATTGTACTCTCCATGAATCTTTAGATTATTCCACTATTTGGAGGTCATACCTCATCAAACCTGATGAGACAGTCGTTTTTGAATGATTATTTTCATCTGAAATATTGATAGCCCATCTCAAAGATATTTTAAATAACATGAATCTCTAATTTTGGTTTGTGGAGATAATTTTGAATTCTGTAAATTGAATTTTTTATGATTGTTCCTTTTATATGGAATGAAGTTGGACTGTAATTTGAAACTTACATATCTTATTTCTTAATCCATTATATGTCAAAAGAAGTGGATATTTCTGAAGTACATTTATTTTAGACTCAAAAAATAATTCCGAGTGGTAAATACCCTCAGTAGCAGTTTTTAAGTTCTTTTGTTGCAAAAAACCTATTTTAATGAATTCTGAAGATAAAACAGCCTTTTTCCTCATTCATGATGCGTTTCAGTAGCATTAAAGGGAATTCTCATTTTAATGTAATGGGACATATTGTAATTCTTTGTTCGGGCTCACATGATTCCCAAGAATATAAGACTCAAATCATATTGTTCAATATTGATCATTATCATCTCAAAACATCATTGGGTAATTTTCCTGAACCTATTACCAATATTGAAATGTAAAATAGAAAAAGAGTGTGTAATTAATGAAAGGGCTGAATGGATTTATTTTTTCCACATATTTGGTCTCCTGTACAGACCAATGGCATGAAATCTTCAAAGCTACTGTAATTAGTTTTCCCATATCAAAATATACACCGTTCTATTTTCTAAAAAAAACATATATTTAAGCTTTTTAGTTCAATTTTTTGATTTCCCATTCTATAATTAAGATAAAAAAAACTACCATGGTATAAAATTGGAAATAAAATAGTGATGGTATTGACTTAAAGCTTGAATGTGAAATATGGTAAAATTAGTAAGTGAAATAAGGAATAATTATACACAGAGAAAACCTTAACTCTACAGCTAATTGAATGAATTGATATTTAAACGTTCAATTGCTATAATATGAACTATTCCTATAAGTAATGATAATAAAATTATAGCTCTGTCAAAATATTTGAAATTATTTGTTAATCACCTTCAACTTCTCCCTCCCATACATTATTTTAGTCCTTTAATGAAGGTTCTAGTTAATCTTTTCAACAGTTAGTTGAAGAACTTGCTGTTATTCAATAATAAAAGATCATCCTCCAAAAATCTCTATTGATATTTTTTGACGGGGGAAATATATAAATTAGAAAGAAATGGAAACCTCTAGCTTCCCTTTAGGCTTGTTTGATTTTGCTCGTATCAGCCCATAGTAGAGATTTCTCAAACAATATAATAAAAGATAGTCTTTTTAGTATCCCAATTTCTTCAGGGTATTACTAATATTCAAAAAACAGGGTAGAAAACAAGAATGAACTATATAAATCTTAGCATTGCATATTATGAGTGCACTGAATGAGACAATGACGAAATTGTAAAGACTTCACAGTTTAATTCACACATGAGTATATACAAGAGTGGGATTTGGTAAAACTGTCCCCATGAGTGATCTGAAAATATTTCCATTCCTCAATTTTAAGTCTTAAATCTTAATCATACTCATTGGACAATTGGAGAAATTTATAAATTAATATTCATTGAATCATGAATATACTTTGTATACAAAATATCTAGAATATTAACCTTGGGTTAATAAATATCTACTCCCTAAAAAAGCTAGAATTTCCTTTAATTTATTTCATCTCTGTACTACATTCTTCCAAGGATAAATATTATTGGTATATAAAAAGGTTATTTCAATATATTGAAGAATATCTTATCATCAAAATTACTCAGGTGAATAAAATATTGAGCTTTAATTTCAAGAAATAGTTTCTCCTCCTCAATTAAACATACCATTTCTAAGACTTAAAATGGTCACAGAAATTCTACCATTCCAAGAGCCCATGTGGAATTATCATTTTTACTGTGGTTGCAATATTGGTAGTAAAACAAAAGATCAAGATGGTAATTTCCATAAACTTGCATTATGTTTTCCTTTACTTCTTTTTCTTAACTATTCCCAATTTATATGTATTGTTATACAATATATTATACAGTGAGAAACACTGGGATGTGATGTTAAAGATGTGTCATTGTATTTATTCAAAATTCTTGATGGAAATCTTCAATATTCTTACTGTAAAATTTGAATTTAATAGCATGAACAAAGGAGACCTTATTCAAGATGCAACATTATGAAAACAATGGTTTTCATTTTTTTGACCACATCTGCCGTAGTGAAGCAGGTTAGTCTAGGGAAATATGTGAATTTATGTATAATTTGTATTAAAATAGATGAAATTTATTTACCAATTCGTATTTCAAGTATAATAACATGAATTGGCTTTTATTTTGTGGTAACTGTCCTTTCACATTACATTTCCACTTTCTATGGCTTTCCAAAAAAACATGTGTTGTTTTCAAGACAGAACAGCATTTTTTGTATGTGAAGAATAATTGTAAAATAGGATCTCCAATAAGCCTTTGTCTATCTCTATTTTGGTGATTGTGTGTTTCTTAACAGGTCAATTCAAAACTGCTATTTTATGAAAAAATTCCAGAATATTTACTTGGGTGTTTTGAGGGTGAGAACTATCCCTGGAAAGAATGACACCTAATATTTTCAAATATTCTGAGTTACTAACACAATACCTCACTAATATGTTAAATATAATTATTGAGTTGCATATAATCTAAAATCACTCTAATTAATACACCCATATTTTCAGAAAAACAGTTTTCATGAGGCATTGAATAGACAATAAAAGGTGGTAGAAATTATGAATTTTTATTTTTTGTTGAAGCACAAGGGTTTTTAATTTTTGTGAACATTTTCTAACTTCATGGTTCTGTTTCCAATCATAAAAAAAAATCATTTTCATTCAAAAATCATAAAATAAGATATTTAAAATGGTTGAAGTCATCTCTCAGGGGGATTCATGGTTAATAGTATGGGTATTAATTTACATCCTAGATGAAATTGAGATTGGTTACACAGGAAAAATATTTCAAAGGCATTCATAAGTTCTATCAAAAAATTTCAGAAATTATTTTCATCAGAATTTTGGCTCAGTTTATCTCAGAAATGCTTGATTAGTCATACTAGAGATATATAGCAAGAATCCAATATTCTGAACTTCTAATAAAGATTAAACAGCTATGGATACAGATCTCCTCCTTTGGAATAGAGTTACTTTTTACACAATTATATTTAAGAATATCTTCAGTGACAGATAATTCAAGTACACATCTGCACTTTGGAAAAATCTTCACAGATTTTCTCGACCAAGTTATTATTTTCTACAGAATACCATCCTCAAACTGATTCATTAGCAGATAGAACTATTCAAATCTTAGAATATTTGATAAGGAGATTCTATTCCCATGGTCTAGAATTCAAATATTCTGATTGCTTTGGCCATTACTTATGAACCTTGATACCTGAATCGGAATTGGAATACAAGACATATGTTCATTCTTCCACAGATGAAACTCCTTCTATTTTGGAAAAAGGATTGAATCCAAGTCTTCCAAAGGACACACTTAGGAAAGACTTAATTTAAATTCATCCTACAGCTTCCAGCTTTAATTTGATCCTTCAAAAAGTAGAATATCATTGAAAATCAAGTACAGATGATGCTTTTAAATATTCTAAAAAGAGGTTGTACAGTGAAAAATTAACCCCTTTTGGAGATGCATTGTTCTTTCATAATAAGATTGTAGTACAATTTTTTTGTGGGAGGTAATGTGAGCCTTGGGGTATATTTTACATACCAAAATAGGGCAAAATTCATTCAAAAAAAATTCTGGAATATAAACAACCCATAAGTCATGTATATATACAAAATGTATTATTTTTTGTGTAGAAGAATATGAATAACATTTTTTAAGTAACTAAATCCATCAAGCTAAGACCAGATTTGGACTCTACACAGAAATTCACCTAGTGTAAGGCCATGGGGTAAATAATCTTAAATTAACTCAATGAGATCATAATATGGAAAATACCTAAGCTTCTCATCATTGATATCACATAAAAGACTTGTAAAAAGTTTTTCTTTCCACATTTTCAAGTCAATTGGTATTGTGAAAATTTCCTTGTTACAATATAAGCTAAGAATTTCTTTATGCATGTTTCTTCCACTTTAAGTTACTGTATTCTTGGATATATATTTGTGGTAAACCCATACTGTATATCAGTATTTGAGCCTGAATTACTACTTTCAACTTGAAAATAGCTAAGGGGAACAAAAGACATCAAATAGAGCCAGGGTCCCCAAGTTTGGAGTCCTCTTGGGCTTCAAAAGCTGAAGAAACTGGATATATGTATTACTCTAGCCAACTTGTTGTATTGAAAGTTCTTGGTAACCTTGTTACCCAGTTGATATCCCATCAGATCATGATAGAATAGCAAATAAGGTACTATCTTGACAGGACAATGAGTTAATGAGAAAATCAGATTCCTGTAGCAAGTTTTAATCCAAAGAATAGTAACTCAAATACTTTATGCACTAGTAACCATAAAGCTACCCCATTAAAACCAGCTTTGACTATTATATTTTCTTGGACAACAAAGAAATTGAGGTAAAACTGCAAAAATTTATTCAAAATACAATTTTTTATTAATCCTTCTGCAACATTAAAGACTCATCAAGAAATGCATAATCCAAACTAAATAATAAAAATAATTAGGACTCCATAATTCAAATTCAAAGTTTTACCTATATTAAATTTCCAATAAAGCTGTAAAATTTGGGGAGCAAACTTTACTTTTGAAAGAAAAGAATTTTTACAGTTATATCCCCTTTAACTCTTAACCATAAATGAGGTGGTAGTCATGTATATAATTGAATTAAGTAATTATGATGATCGTAAGTGACTACCTGTAATTGAATGAATAAAAGAAATTACCATGACTGGTGTGTCTCACTCAGGGGTCATTCAGTTTGCCCCAGGAAAGACTGCTGTGGACAGTTTTAGAGTTAAAATAAGCCTACTATTTCTTATTTTTTCAGATATTTACAGCTTATTGTTCAACTTAATAATTATTACCATCAGTAATTATTAATTGAATTCATCCTTAAAGCCTTTTTATCTTTCCAAATTAGCTAAAAATACATTAGTTATAAGATTATTACTATTTTTAATATTATTTAACTATAAGCTGTTGTATTATGATTTGAATCAACTTTTGATCCTCTCAGTTCATAAATAAACTACTAAATTCCTCTACAAGATCTTTTCAAAATATTTTTGAAGTAAGGGTGAGTTATTCATTGAATTATTCAAGCTTCTGCTAAGCCTTTTACTTTTCGTCAAGAATCAATAATAATAATTCTTGAAAAAGATAATTATTAATTAAAATAATTTGAAATTATTTTAATAAGTTTTATTATGAAATATTCTGGTTATTTCTTCTAGGATACATTTACTTCTTACTTCTATAATTACTAGTAGCTTATGTCAAGCAGAAGCAATAATCAAGCAATATATCAATTATTTTCACTTATTATAAATTTATTTTTTATATTTAATAAGAACAGTCATAGTACTTTTCATCAATAGTAATATTATCAAGGGTTCCATAGATACATCTTACAAAATATTCAATGAGTCTTGATACCTTGATCACAGGCTCTTGGATCAACCTTGACCTTATTCCTTCAATATTCATGGACAGTATCACCTTTGGGGAATACTACATGATTTTTTTTACAGCCTTATTGAAAATAGAGGCTTTCCTTTATTGGGTTCAACTGTTGACTCTTCAATCAGCCCTCTTTGAATGGTTTTCCATGAGAAAATGGGCCTTGAGGAAATTTCTATAAATGTGATTGGGAGGGAGAGAGTGGAATATTACTATTCACCATCAAAAAGAGTCATGATTATATTATGTCCAGGTGAAGTGATTTAGCTGTCCATAAATGTAATTAAAGGAAATGTGAGCTTTAGAGGTATTTTTATAGACCCAAAACACCCCAAATAACAAATTATGTTATAATTATAAATAAAAAAATTTATTTTTATTATACAAACAAAAATTAAAATATAAATATAAAGTTTATATAAAAATTCAAAAATTTTATTACAGTATAAAATCAAAATTAAAATTAAATTCAAAATTTTGAAAACACATTTTTATTTGCAAGAATTAATTAAAAATAAATTTTCAATAAAAATATCAAAATTAAGGTATTTTTAGGAAAAATTTAAATAAAAATTATTATGACTTTTGGTCCAATAAATAGATGTATGAAAATTGTTTTACCATTGGATTCCTCATGACAAATAAGGTGGGGTGACTCCTGCATGAAAATGCTGTATCTCAACCCTAAATAAGCTTAAATTAAGTTTTTAGTATTTTATGTATAAAAATGGAACATCCTCAAAACCCTTAAGCAATTTACACCACATGTGGCTTTAACCATAAATTTTTGTGTTAAAACTGAGGTTTTTTGTGTATTTTAAAAGTTATCAGGAATTGAAGTAATTTCAATTGAAATGTCAAAATGTGTGTGTGTGTTTTACATAAGCTACCTTTCATTTTAATATGAGGGATCAATTATTACAGTTGTGTAATGTAAAAATTCCATTGAATTACACATGTAAATTACAAGTAGAATACATGAGGAGAAATAACAACAAAATAAATTGGAAATATTAATCCTGGGGGAAAGGAAACTTAGCTCCAAGTGTGCCAGAATCCCCCAAATTCTTTTCTAACAGGCATGGGATGTCAAATTTCATGCCAACATTCATCAATTTTAGCCTGGAATTGGTCTGTTTGATCCCAACCAGGGCAGTTTTAACTGTTGCCATAAGGGTAAAACTACTCTTAAGTTAAAAAAATAGAGTCAAAACAGTTTTAAACAGTTTTTATGTCTCTTACACACATTATGACGTGTTTTTTAGGTTTAAAACCAAATATTACTATAGCAATGGCTGATTTAAGGGTGTAAAATGCCTGAAAATAGCAAAAATGGCAAAAACCAGCCCCTCTTTGGGCAAAGCCTGCGAGCCTTGAGGTATATTTTACATCCCCAAATATGCCACAATTATCTTTAAAAATACTTTTTGAACTATTCGTAGACCATAAGTCATGCAGATATTCAAAATTTGTCATTTTTGATTTCAGAAAAGATGAATAACTTGTCATTTAGTAAGTAAATCCAGGGATTTGGGGCCAGATTTGGATTCTACACAAAAATTCACCTAGGTTAGCTCCATAGAGTGGATAAGCTCAAATTAACTCTATGTGGTGGTAATATGGAAAATAATTCAATACCACATCATCAATACCACATGAAATAATTGTGAAAAAGTTTGTTTCTCTCAATTTCACACCAAAATAATGGGAATTTGAGAAATTACATGTTACATATACACTAATAATAGTGTTATTCATTTTTGTGGCACCTAATATGATGGTATTCTTACATACACCTTTGGTACACCCATAGTGGATATCAGTCTTTAAGCCTGAATTTCTATTTTGACATTAAAAATAGTGAAGGGGGGCAAAAGACACCAAAGAGATCCACAGCACCCAACTTCTGAGGCCTCTGAGGCCTGGATAGCTCTAATGCTTGGATCTATGGTTTATCTTGTCCCAATTAGTATACTGAAATCTTTTGGGAACTTGGTTACCAAGTTAAAATCTCATTAAATCATAAGAAAATTGCAAATAAGCTGCTATTTTCATGTGCCAAGGAAGTAAAGGGAAACTGAGACTCCTGTAAACATGTCAATTCTTCATTATTGTCCATGAATAATTCCTAAAAGATTAATTAAAACCCTTTTTGGACTAGTATCAATTGATTTACCTCATAGCAACCAGTAATATTGTGCTATTTGCAACTTTATGTAGAAATGAGGTAAAAATTTCAAGAATTCATTAAAAATACAATTCTTAATAAATCTTTCTGAAACTTTCAAAACCAATAAAAAACAGTATGATATCATGAATAAAGCAAAAAAATCATACTTTTATAAGTAAAATTCAAAGTTTTACTTACATTCCATTTTTGAAGATTCCACGTGAAAGACTGACTCTTCAAAGATTCACAGAAAATACAATCTGTGATTAAATTGCCAATAATTTTGATTACTTTGAGAAATAAATGACTATTTTGAAATAAAAGAAGATTTATAATTTTCACTCCTTTTATTCTTAACCATAAATGAGTTGGTAGTCATGTGAAAGCATCACTGAAATAATTATGATAATCTTACATGACAAAAGATGATGCAATCAATAATCCAGAAAGGTTTATTGTTTCTCACTCACTTTCTTTTCATTTTGCTCCATGGCACAGCTCCGTGAGCTGTCATTGACTCAAAAGAGGCCTTCTCTTGCCGTTTTTTCCAAATCATCACATTATTCAATGACACCATTATTACCAACAAGTAAGTGCTATTTAATCTTTTCTTAATTGTGTTATTATTTCAGAATCAATCAGAAAGGCATTAAATAATAGAAATCAACTATATATTGTTTTAATCTTGTTTTAAATCAATTTTGATCCTTTTAAATCCACAATTACCCATCAAATTTCTCTACCATTATATTTCAATAAGTTCTTTGGAGTATCAGTCAGTGATTTATATTAATTCTGAAAGTTTTTCTCTAGTAATAGTTTTCTTCATGAGTTATTTTTATAATTATTTTTGTAAAAGATAATTATATATTAAAATAATGTTATTATTTTAATAAAGAAGCTTTTTTATAATTAAATTCTTTTTGAAATTGATTCTTGTAGACAATCACTTCTTACTGTTATAATCACTAGTAGTGTATAACAATTAAAAGAAATAATTAAGTAATTAACTATTTAATTGTGGTTCTAATAATTTTTATTCTTATATTTCATAATAATAGTCATAGTACTGTTGATTGATAGTAATATTATCAACAGTTTCATAGACAAATCTTAAAAAACCAGTGTTCAATGATGCCACAATTGGATTTTTGGTTTTCATATTGTTTCTCACAGCTGAAAGGAGAAAATTTTACTTTTGGAGTAAGAAAATTGGTGCATATCAAAGATATTCTTCTTTTCCACATGTTTCTCTTCATGTTAGAATCTTTTTCTTTTATAATTATTTTAAACACTGTTAAGCCAATCAGTAAGAGATTCCAACAACCTCTTTTAATAACTTTAACACTTTTAACCACATGAAAACAACATTATAATAATTTTTACCCTTGAACCACTCAAAAAGTGAATCAATCATCTTTCATTACTGTGAACTTTGCCACTTTGTTTCCAAATTCACTCTGGTCACTTTTGGGCATGTTTTCTCTTTTGTATTTGTTTTGTGACAAGTTCTCAGAAATTGGTTTACCCTGGCCCTATTTGATGTCTTTTCTCCCCTTAGGCTATCTTCATGTTGAAAACATGAAATAATAGTTAAAGACTTATATACACTATAGCTGTATCAAGACTTTTTTCACAATAAAGCATTATTAAGTCCCATAAACATGCATGACACCAATCTCAGTGTATAAGAAAAGTTTCAATTTAAGTAATAATATTATTTTGGCCTGAAACTCATGATTTTACATTTTTTCAATTCAAATTATTTTCTTACCATATCTCATTTGAGAGAAAGAAGCTCCTATTTGTTCCCCATTGAATTTTACCCACTGAAGCTCATCCAAAATTATGAAGATTATCTGAAGATCTCTTTAAATGATGGGTAAGTTCTTAAAAAGAAAATCAGAAAATTTTATAAGAAAAACTATGAGCCTTTTATTTATGTATAACATACCCATAAGGCCACCAATAATTTCTTACATACTTGATTTCATTTTTGACCGAATTTCAAAATTATTTTTTAAAAAAAATAAATGTTATTCTACTTCAAATTTATTGAGGATTAGAAAATTTAGAACTATTATGTTATTTTTGTGTTTTAAATTAAAAATAAGATGGGGTAAACCAATAGGTGTTATTCCCAAAAATGGTTGTGTTGGTTGTTATTAAAAGAGTTATGAATCTAACAGAGTAGTAGACCAGTTTCAAAAAATTGTGATAAATATTTCAAATTGGTTAATTTTAACATCAATTTAAATTATCCTAATGTTTATTTGAGGCTGCAAACATTTTTTCAAAATTTATTTTCTGTTTTTATTTACCCAATTAACTAAAGATTTTCCATTGAGCATGTAAATACTTCATGGACTCAATTAATATTTCTTTAAAGACACAGTATACCTTTAGGAAAATAAATTAGAAAAATCAAGATTAAAGAGGGTATGAAGGGAAAAATTTTAAAATGTTCCAGGGTACCCAGTTTTTGAATATGAAGCAGCCCAATTGAGGGTTTCCCCCTGTTTGAAAGTATTTTCACCTTATGTGAGCTTTAATATTTTAGATCAAACTGGTCTATCCCCCATTCAGAAATGGATTACAAGATTCCAAAGTTTAAATGTCCTTTTAAGGGCTTTTAATTGAGGCTTTAAAAACTTCGAAAGTGTTATCAAGCTTTAATGAGCTGAAATAAGCTGAAAATTCAATTTAACTTCATCAAAACCTTATCAAAATTTAAAATTTAGCATATATTTATAATTTTAAATCAAAAAAAAATAACCTCAAAAATTAATACAAGATACACTTTTCAATGGATTTACTTACACTTCTCACACAACTTAAAAATTATTATTTTTCATTTATAAATTTAGGATTAATAATATTTGTATAATGATATTCTTTTGTATTTACCCTTTATATTTCCTCATTTGATTATTCTTTAATAAAATTAATTGAACATCTCAATTGAAATCTTTCTGCATGAATTTCTTTTTGCAGATATTCACAGAAATGAATTCAAGGATAACACACATAAATAAATTCTAAACTTACTTGGTGTACAGAATAATACTTTTAGCTTAAATTATAATTGAAAATTGAGATCCTCTACATTACAACTGAATTTAAAATGATATTTTTTTAGTATTTATGAGTACATTCCCTGAGAGAATCTTAAATAACAGAGAAGGTTTTTTGAAGCATAAAAATATCCATTTCATTGTTGGTTTTTTACATCAATTAGTAAAATAAGTTTTTTAAAGAATAAATACTTTATTAATAATTCTTCTATTTTTTATTCTTTAGAATTGATACAAATAAAGAGTTGAAAAATTACTCTTTTATTATATTCTTAGAATATTGTATAATTGTTTTATTCCTTAAAATCTTATTTGAAGATATTTTGTGAAATTCACAAATCTTTTTAATATCCCTCAATTCTTGATTTTTGTGTGTTTTGACTTATTTTTATTATTTAATAACTGTTTTTGACCTGTTTTGGTGTGTATTTATTGAATAATAACTTATAAGTAAGTCTTTTACTCAATGTTATATATTAATTACCTTTTTTTTTATTTTAGAAATTTTTGTTATGATTTGTTATTTCACAGCTGTTTTTAAAGAATTTATTTAAAAATAACATTTAAATTATTTATACCTTGTTTTTTCTTAAAACCAAATATAATAATCCTTATTAGAGCTTTCATATTCTTATCATTATAATTTTGAGTGAGTTATAATAATTATAGAATAACTATATTATTTTTAAGCACTCACATGCCCTGTTTTTTCCATATCAATCTCAATACTGGTGTTTGTCTAGAAATACAAGGTGCTAAATTGAAAGGAAGAATTCTCACCATTAATAGTTGGGTAAACAACCATAAAATCCCAACCATGAGTTTTTTTTAAAAATGACAAAAAAAACAAAACAAAAAAAAGTTTCTTTTTTTATAAACCTCAAATAATTATTTTTTTTTTTCAAAAATAATATTTTTAAAAAATTTTTGGAAAAAAAAATTCTCTTTTTTTTTATCTTAAAATCAAATATTTAATTTTGATTTTATAGAAAGAAAAAAAAAATTCTTATTTCTTTCTTTGTTAAGCAAAAAAGAAAGAAAAAAATTAATTTGTTTCCCTCAAAAAAAAAAAATAATAAAAGGTTTAATAAAATACAGAAAAAAAAAGAATTTGTTTTAAACCGTTTCATTTGATTTTTTTTCTTTATAAAACTAGAATGTTTTTCTTTTGAATAAAAGAAAAAAAAATTCAAAACAACACCTTTTCCTTTTTTTTTTTGAAAAAAAGAAGGAAAAAAGTTATTTCAAAAAACAAAACTCAATTTTTTTTTGTTCTTCTTTTTAATCAAAAAAATCCAATTTCACCTTCAATAATATTTTTTGTTTTTTTATTTTTTCACATCAATTTTTTTTTATGTTTTTTTTTCTTGAATAAATCTCTTAAATTTTTTCAAATTTCTATTTCAAATATTCATCAATCTTTTTTTTAAAAAGAAAAATACTTTACATTAAAATAAAATTGAAAGAAATATTGCTTTTTCAAAAACTATATAATATTAGTCAATTATTATCAAAAAAAACAAGAAAAAAAGAAAATAGACATCCTTTTAGTTATAGAAAAAATATTTTATAAATAAAAAAAAATTTCAATCCAAAGGTTTTTTTTTTTTTTTGGATAGATTTTAAACATATATGATTTTTTTTTTTCAATATGAAAATGTTTTATTTATCTTAAAATTGACTTTATTTTTTTTTTGTTCCCAATTGTATTTTTAAAAATTTCATATCTAGATGTTAATAAAGGCAAAAAAATTGGCAAGGGATAATTCAATTAATAAGAAATCAATTCAATTGAATTAAAATAAGCTCAAGTGAAGAATATTCCCCCCTTTTTTTCTGCATTAAAATGACAAAAAATGGCTCCCAATAGGGTTATAATGTCTCATTTTTGCCTATTTTGGCTCTTTGGGGGGTTACTATAAATCCCCCAATAATGATTTTTTTTAAAATCCCAAAGTTCTATGACTATTAAAATTGTTTACCCTCTCTAATCTTTTTATTCTTTTGGATTAGCCAATTAGGCCTCTTCCTTAAAAATACTTTTTTTTTCGGGGCCATTTTGCCTTTTTGATTGCCAATATAAAACCCTCCTCAAAAAAAAGCTTCTCAAGGCCCACAAAAGAATGACGTCCACTATCAAGGTGACTCCATGATATAGCTGTAAAATGATAATAAAAAGCTATAACTGTGAGTTTTAAACAAAAGTAACAATGATAATTAAGTCAGTATATGGTTAAAAGGGCTATACTAAAAGAATTTAGTGATGTTGAGTGCTCTTGATAGCCCTGGGTACAGTGCTTATCTGTTGGTTTACAGTAATAAACCCTAAAAGAATTAAAATTATAATCATACATGTTCAATTCAAAGGGTACCACTCCTTTAAAAAGCTATATCACATAAGAATATTGAGAAAATAATTATTTATTGTGTGAGCCTTTGAGATATGACCACATATCCAAAAAGGTCACAAGAAAACTTTATAATAATTATACTCTTAATAATTATCTTAAAACAAGTGAAAATGTCATAAATAGGAATATAATTTGAATTAACTCAGAATTTAATTAGTAAAAATTTGAAAAAAATTACACCATTAGATTTGTAAGATGTGACTTTGAAACTGATGATAATATTACTATTAATCAACAGTACTATGTCTGTTCTTATGAAATATAATAATAAAGTTTTATTATAACCACAAATAAATAATTAAATAATTATTTCTTTCACGTGTTAAACACTACTAGTGATTTTAACAGTGAGCAAGTAATTGTCTACAAGAATCAATTACAAGAAGAATTTAATAATAAAAACTTCTTTTATTAAAATAATAAAATTATTTTAATATATAATTATCTTTTGCAAGAATAATTATAAAGATAATCCTTGAAGAAAACTATTACTAGAGAAAAACTTTAAGAATTAAAGATAAATGACTCACTAATACTCCAAAGAACTTATTGATAGATAAAAGTAGAGAAATTTGACTTAGAATTTTGGATTTGAGAGATCAAAATGATTTATAGCAGGATTACAACAATATATAGTTGGATTCTATGATTTCACGTCTGTCTGATTGATTCTGAAAGATTTAAAACACTGAAGAATAGTTTAACTAATACTTACTTGTTGGTAACAATGATATAAAATGATAATAAGATGATGATATGGAAAAAACAGAAAGAGAAGGCCTCTTTTAAGTCAACAACAGCTCACAGAGGCGTGCCATGGGGCACACTGAGAAAACAGTGAGTGAGAAAGCATTAAACCCTTTTGGATTAGTACTTACATCATCTGTTGTCACGTAAAATTGTCATAATTGCTTAATTGATGCTTTTACGTGACTACCAACCCCAATATGGTTAAGAATAAAAGGAGTAACATATGGAAATCTTCTTTTATTCCAAAGTAATCATTGATTTCCCAAAGTTATCAATGTTATTGACAATTTCATCACAGGTTGTATTTACTGTGAATTTTTGAAGATTCAGTGTTTCACGTAGAAAAGCCAAAAATGGACTGTAAGTAAAACTGTTATTACTTTTGGTTGTACCATAGATAATACAGTTATTAATTGGTCCTGAAAATTTTAGAAATATTCATTAAGAATTGTATTTTTAATGAATTTTTGAAGTTCTTACCTCATTTCTACGTAGAATTGCAAATATCAGTGTTTGACTGGTTTCTATGAGGTAAATCAATAGATACTAGTCCAAAAAGGGTTTTAATTACTCTTTTGGGGCTTATTCATGGAAAGTCATTAGTAATTGACATGGTTACAGGAGTGTGAGTAGCTTTTTACCTCCTTGGCACGTCAAAATAGCAGGTTATTTGCTATTTTCTGGTGTTTTACAGTAGTTGTAACTTGGTAACAAAGTTCCCAAAGAGGTTTAGTTTACCAATTGGGTCAAGATCAACCATGGAACCAAGCTTTGGAGCTATCCACGCCTCTGGGGCCTCAGAAGCTGGGTACCCTGGCTCTCTTTGATGTCTTTTGTCCCCCTTGCTTATTTTTCATGTCAAAATAGAATTTTAAGCTTAAAGTGAGATATCCACTATGAGTGTACCAAAGGTGCATGTAAGAATACCATAATATTAAGTGCTCAAAACATGTATAACACTATTCTTAGTGTATATGTAACATGGGATTTCTCACTTTCCCATTATTTTGGCGTAAAATCAAGAAAAACAAAACTTTTCATGGATCTTTTATGTGGTATTAATGATGTGGTGTTGAGGTATTTTCCATATTACCACCTCAAGGAGTTAATTTGAGCTTATTAGCTCTATGGAGCTACCCTAGGTGAATTTTTGTGTAGAATCCAAATCTGGCCTTAAATCCATGGATTTACTTACTCAATAAAAAGTTATTCATCTTTTCTGAAATCCAAAATGATGAATTTTGAATATATGCATGATTTATGAGTTATGTATAATTCAAAATTTCTTTTTAAGATAATTGTGGCCTATTTGGGTATGTAAAATATACCTCAAGGCTCACAAGATTCCTCATGGTAAAATACATATATATATCATTTTTATGGCATATCTGTAAAGTCAATAATTACTGAATAATAAGTAAGAATACCTTGAAAAAGACAAGAAAAATCTTATTTCACTCAGAAATCAATGAAACATCATATAAAATAAATTGCACCATTGGATTCCCCATGAAAACCTACACATAAAACAATTTTATGTCATTTCTCTAAAGTCAATACTTAAGGAATTGAGCTGAATATAGGCACTTTTTTGGTCAGTGAATACATTCATGGTTTTTAGCCAATATCTCTTGAGATATACATGATAGAGAGTTAAAAAAATAAATTTAGCTTGTAATTACTGTAGAAATTCAGATATGAACTTTCTTTGATGATCTATAAACAAGGTTATTACTTCTAAGGGTTTATTGAACAAAATTACTAGAGCTATTGACCAATTTTTTTTGAAAGCTGTCCTAACTTAAAAAAAAGTGGATTTTCAGGTTTTACTAGTCTATGCGTAAATAATGATGTATTTTTTTATTATAATATTCAAGGTAAAACCCCCTGAAATCAAGGTTTGAAGTTTAAAATATTGAATTTCAACAGAAAAGATGAGATATAAGAAAAATAGAGTTTTGATGATGTAATGAAATTATCTTGGAAGTCTAATGAGGAAATGCCAAGCTATCAGAATTCACTCTTTGAATGGCTGTAGCATGTATAACTCAAACATTTTTAATGATCAAAGTTTAAGCTTAAAATTGATCATTCATGATCACTCACTGTAATCTTATTTTAAGTTTAAAAGTTATATAAGTGATAAAACTGGTTAATACTATTAGATTATAATGAATACTAATAGAATTCACAAAGTTGAGGTTTCTTCCAAGCCTATGATGTCATCAAACTTAGAGTTATAGTGATAAGTCTGAATAATGGTGTAATAATGAGATAAGATGGTTTGATCATGACATAATCATCACTACACCTTAAAATACTGGTCATTTCCAGTGGACACCATAATTAAATGTCTACTAGAAGACTACTGGAATCTAGAAGGGAGGAATTTACTATAAATAGAGCTCTTTTTACTCTATTTTCCCTTCATACACATCAAAAACATTAAAACAATTAAATCAAAAGGTAAAATGTTTATTTTTTATATATAAATCTTTTATATTATAAAAGATAAAAGATAATATTTATTTTAATCATCAATCTTGACATTATTAATCCAATTGTTAAATTGTTTTTATTATAATTCTCTGAAAAAAAAACTTATTTCCAAATAAAAAATTAAGAATATTTGTAAATTTCTTTTTTATTTTTATTTTTAAATAAAATTTAAATAAGTTTTATTTAAATTATTTGAAATAAAAAACTTTCAAAATTATTATATTAAGTTTTCAAATTAGGTTATTTTCTTTTATTATAATAAATTTCTTTCTATTATTATTCTTTTATTTTTATTAATTGTTTTTTATTAAAAAAAAAATATTTTTTTACACCTTTATTATTTGTTATTAACAATAATAAATGGATTTTAAATATATTAATTATTAAATATTGATATATATTTATTTATTATATTATTCTTTTTTTTTTATTATAAGTTATATTATTATTATATTTATTTAATAAAATAATTATTTTTATTTCATAATTCTAATAAATCTTTTATTATTGTAAATATTTTTTTATCTTATTTATTTAATTTTTGAGGAAATTAAGAGTAAAATAAGTAAAATATTAATAATTTTTACTTATTTTTTTCATATTCAAACCTTACAGATTGGCCTTATGGTGAGGAAAGGCCTCCTTTTATCTTATTTTGGGTGTAGTGAGAAGTTTTTAAACTCCTCACATTACCACAGAGTGAAATTCTTCACTATTGTGGGCTGGTTTGTGGTTCTAAACACTTAATACAAACTGGTATTGGGTTTGAATGTGGTTTTAGAACCACAAGTTGTCATTTTTATCCTATACAGGGTGAAGGTTTTCACCAATGAAGTTTACAGGTGTGTTCTAGTGCTTCTGACACATCAGAATCTGTAAAGAACATTCCTGTATGACTCTTTTTGTCAATTTATGTGAAATTAAATAATAATAACCATCCGATTCAATTTATTAGCTGTTAATTCATTTTTATGGACAGATGTCCCACAGTAAGATCCCATACTGGCTAGTGTTGTATTAACAGCTTAAAGCCTGAATATCTTTGTCAGTTTCAAATATAGAGAGCTAAAAAAAGGCTCATTTTGTAGTTCTTGATGAGCTCTAAGAAATGAATACTCATTTGGTATAGCTAAAATTAAAAATGGAAAAGCTATACCAATTCTAAATTCCATTATCAATTTGTGGATTTATTATAAATCCTGTATTGATCTTGTTTGCTCAATAAATTTCTTTCTAGATGAGATATGGAGAAATAAAAGGAACCATCAGATAACCCTGATTGTGCTCTGTCACAGGGGCTCTTCTAAAATGAAGAGGGCCTGGCACTCAGTGAACAGACTTACTTATGGAGGGCTCAGAAGAAAATACTCAAATGATAAGAGTAATGGAGTAAAAGGATAAATTCCTAGTCATAAAATAATAAGCATAAAAGATAAGAGAGACAAAACAAAAGCAATAATAAAGAGCCAACCACAAATAATCCTGAGTCACTGTTTCAACCTGTTCAGAAAAGAGAAAAGGATTAATAAAGGATATGGCCACCAGGACTCTACTGAACAGGTGAGGGAAGGCAAAGACTAACTTAATAAATAATAAAATAATATTCCAAAAGTGAGAATAAAATAATATTAAATAATAAATCAACTATTTTAATTAACTGGGGGAAAAACCCCCAGGTGGGTGAAGAGGGGCTGGTATATGTGAGAAATGCCAGCCTTGGAGTCTGAGTGTTGAGATACTTGTCTGTATGCTGGAAGAAGTTGGATGTGGGATTGAATCCTGTATTGGTGAATCCAATACAGGTTATACAGTCAATACAGATATTTGCGCCTGTATTGATGACAGGCCTGTATTTGGTGAATCCTGTATTTGAGTCTTGCCTGTATGGAACTGTATTGAGGTATGAAAACTGTATTGGGTGAATTATTGAATGAAACCCCCTTGCTGATTGGGTTCTGAAGGGTATCCATGATATAATGATTTGCTGATGATGATTGGAAATGCCCCTGCCTCCTTGGCTGTGACATTATCCCCCTCTTGAAAGTGGTGAGCTCTGAGCACCATAAGTATAGTGAGTCTTGGTGAGCTTGCAATAAATTCAAACAGTTCTTTCCCCCAATTCCTTAAGATTTCCCCTTAAAACTTCTTCTTCAATCAATACTCAAACCAATCTTCATTTGACTATTTGTAGGTATTTTCCCCTTGATTTTGATTGTGAATTTCCTCTGTTCATTCAAAACTGCCTTCAATCTTCATAAAATTTTCTTTAATCTTGTCTTGAATGTCTTCATCAACTTTCTTGAGTCCTCATGGCTTTTGAAAGGTGGTTGATTTGGGTTTTTGTCCCAAGACCACTTGAAATCATCATAATTTTGAATTTTAGAGTGTTGGCATAAGGTGGCCAACAATTGAAATTTTGGACCAAATGAGTAGTCCTGGCCAAAATCCCTGAAAGTGTGAATAAATGGGTTTTTTGGCCAATTTGCGCAAAATGCGCAAAATGCGCAAAAATGCGCAAAATGCGCAAATGCGCAAATATGCCATATGAGGCATAAATTGGTGAAAATAATTAAAAACCTGAATTTTTGTGAAAAAATGGCCTAAAGGTGGGTTTTGGCCATTTTGCGCATTTTTGCGCAAAATGCGCAAATGCGCAAATATGCCATATGTGGCATAAAGTGGTGAAAATAATGAAAAAACTGGATTATTGTGAAAAAATGGCCTAAAAGTGGGTTTTGGCCATTTTGCGCATTTTTGCGCAAAATGCGCAAAAATGCGCAAAGTGCGCAAATGCGCAATTATAATGATTTTGGCCAAAAAGGCCTTTTGAAGGCTTTTGACAAGGAAAAAGGCCTTTTTGCGCAAAAGTGCGCAAAAAGTGCGCAAATCCGCAAAATTGCGCAAAATGCGCAAAATTGCACAAATTGCGCAAAATTGCGCAAAATGCGCAAATTTGCCAATATGCCTAATTAAGCATATTATGATAAGAATTGATGAAAAATGGCTGTTTTGATGTTTTGAGGTCTGATGTGGCCATTTGCGCCAAAGTGCATAAGATCATGAAATTGGCCAATTGGGCCATTTGAAACAGTTTTTCTTCTTGATCTTGATTTCTTCTTGAATTTCTTCCTTCTTATCCCCTTCTTGACTGGTCAATTGCCATAAATGCCTTGCTGACTTGCAATTGTCCATAAATCTCTTGGTCTTGAATTTGAAATTTTGACTTGAAGATGAGTTCAAGGCTGACTTGAAGAAGTTTTGATGAGGATTATCTGTAGGTGGTCTTTACCATTACTAGTGTTTTGCTCTTTGATTATTGAATGAATTGACTCCCCAAACGTGATATGGGAGTGATGAATACTGCTTTTTTAAAATAAGAAATAAAAAATGAAAAAATAAAAATAAAAATAAAAAATAAAAATAAAAATAAAAGATACAAGTAAAAGAAATGAAAAATAAAAAATAAAAAATAAAAAATAAAAATGAAAAACAATTGAGAGAAAAAGAGAGTAAAGAAAGAAATAAGAAATTCCTGAGGGTTGTCCTTCTTGTGGTGAGATTCTTGATTTTGGCCAAAATGTTCTGAAAGATAAAACCAAGCATTTGATGCTCACAGCGTGGCCAAGGTAATGTTTTACAAGAATTAGACCCCTCAGGGATGCATACCAGGAGATGGAACTTACTTTCATAACTTCCACTCCCCACCAAGCACCATAAATGAAAATTAAAATATGCCATAAGATGAATTTGATAATGAATGTCTTGAAAGATAATTTATGGCATGATTAAAGAAAGAAGAGAAAATAAAGGAAAAGATTGGGCCAAATCTTGATGAAAAGTCCAAATCTTGAGGGTATTATGTTGCAAGGCCTTCTGAACCTGTCCAAAAAATTGACAAGTGCTCACAAAGTGGCCAAGGTGATGCTTACAACAAATTTGGGTAGAATACCCCCTTAAAGGTGCATGCCAGGAGAGGAACTTACTTTCATAAACTCCAATCCCCACCAAGCACCATAAAATCAAACTCTTGAGGCATTTGGGCCAGGCTTGTCAGGATACAAAGTGTGAAAGTCCTTGACAAGGTCTGGAGAGTTGGTAAGGTTGGAAGCTGGTTCCCAAGTTGTTCTTTCTGGGTCTTCACTGAATCCTTTCCACTCAACTAAATACCATAATGAACCTCTCTTGAGTTTTGAGTCCAGAGCCTGAGCCACTTCCCATTCTTCTTTCTCTTCCACTTTTACTGGAGGTGGTGGCAATTGGTGTCGATTTGGGATAGTTGATTGCTTCACTGGTTCTAACAAGGACACATGGAAAACAGGGTGAACTGACTTCCATTGTTGAGGCAACTTGAGGTGATATGCATGGCTGCCAATCTTCTTCAGAACTTCAAAAGGTCCCAACCATCTTTCTGAGAGCTTCTTGGTGGGTCTTGTTGTCTTGATGTTCTTGGAGGCTAGCCATACTTTGTCCCCAGGTTGGAAATCAGGTGGAATTGCTCTATTTCTATCTGCATACTTCTTGAATCTTCTTATTGCTGACTCTAATTCTTCTTTGACAACTTGCTGTACTGATTGGAGTTTTGTTGATAACTTTCCAGCAGGTGAATCTTGAGAAACATGGATTGAGTCAAAGCTGGGATTTCTTCCATAAATGGTGAAAAAAGGTGATTGCTTTGTGGATGAATGTTCTGCATTATTATAGGCAAATTCAGCCAGAGGGAGCCAGGTGTGCCAGTCATCTTGATGGTAACTGACATACATCCGAAGATACTGTTCTAGAATCTGATTTACCCTCTCTGTCTGTCCATCTGTTTCAGGGTGAAATGCAGTTGAAAGATCTCTTGATATCTTGAGCTGCTGACATAATTGGGTCCAGAATGATGAAACAAATAATGAACCTCTATCACTAACAATACTGATTGGAAGACCATGTTTGGAAAAGACATGATTAATGAATATTTGAGCTAAGTCCAGTGCAGTGATTGTTGAATAAGTTGGAATAAATATTGCCATTTTTGAAAATCTGTCTACAACTACTAAAATTGAATCAAAGTTGCTTGACAAGGGCAATTGAGTGATAAAGTCCATTGATAAAGAATTCCAAGGACCAGATGGAATTTGAAGAGGCTTGAGTAATCCAAACTTCTTATGGTGGATGTTCTTGTTTCTTGAACATTGCTGACATGAGGACACATAGTCCTTGATGATTTGATTCATGCCAGCCCAATAAAAATCCCTCTTGATGAGCTTGAGGGTCTTCTCCTGGCCAGGATGGCCAGCCAACGGTGAGTCATGACGCCTTTGAAGAATGTCCAATTGAACTTCATGATTTCTTGGAATAACTACTCTATCTTTGAACAATAATAATTTTGCTTGAGGTTCAAGAGAATAGTCTGGGACTGATTCTCCTCTTGCTAATTTCTTGAGGATCTCCTTATAGTCTTTGTCTTGCCATACTTGTCTTTGGATCTGATCAACTAAATCTGAAAACATTTCAACTTTTATGGAAAAGAATATTGACTCTTGAATTTCATTTTGCTTGAGAACTTGATGAAAGTTTTGAGGATTCTTGCTGATGAAATCCACCCCCCTCTCTGGGTACACGTCGTCCCGACGTGACAAGGCATCTGGTAAAGTGGCCAGCCTGCCTGGGCGGTAAGTGATAACAAAGTGAAATTCAGACAAAAATTCAGCCCAACGGGCTTGACGACGAGTAAGGACTTTAGAGGACATAAAATATTGGAGAGAACAATGGTCTGTCAAGACCTCAAAAGAATCAGAAAGAGAAAGGAGAAAGGCTCTCCAGCGCTTGAGAGCCCAAACTATGCCAAGGAGTTCCTTGTCATGAATTTCATAGTTGAGTTCAGCTGGTAAGAGCTTGCGACTATCAAATGCAATGGGATGCTTTCCTGAGTCATTCACCTGACTCAGTACAGCACCCAAGGCATAATCAGAGGCATCAGTCTCTACAATAGTTGGGAGAGAAGGATTAAAGTGAGAGAGGATAGGAGCAGTGGTGAAAGCTTCTTTGAGTATCTGAAACTGGCTAAGAGCTTCCTCATTGAAGATGAAGGGAGAATCTTTTTTGAGAAGGGAAGTGAGAGCAGAGATTTTTTTGGAATAATTTTTAATGAAACGACGATAAAAGTTGGCAAAGCCAAGGAAAGATTGGAGGGCCTTGATGTTCTTGGGCTGAGGCCAATTGAGGATTTGTTGAACTTTTGAAGAATCCATCTTGAGGCCATCACTTGAAACAACATAGCCCAAGTATTCCACACTTGAGGCATGGAATACACACTTGGAGGCTTTAGCAAACAAATTATTGTCTCTCAGTCTTTGGAGAACAGAGGCCACATGTTTAACATGTTCATCCAAAGAGCTAGAGAAAACCATAATATCATCTAAGTACACTACAACAAAAATATCCAAATAATCTGCAAATATATCATTCACAAGATTTTGGAATGAAGCTGGAGCATTGGTTAAGCCAAATGGCATAACCAAATACTCATAACTGCCATATTTGGTTCTAAAGGCAGTTAAATGCTCATCCCCCTCTTTAATTCTCAGGAGATTATAAGCACCACGCAGATCTATCTTGGAGAAGATAGTAGCACCGTTAAAGACGGTAAGAAGCTGATTCATTGGAGGAACAGGATACCTGTTCTTCCTAGTGACAGCATTAAGTTTGCGGTAGTCAACACACAAACGGAGACCACCATCCTTTTTCTTAACAAAAAGGACAGGTGCTCCTGTTGAGGAGGAGCTTGGTCTGATGAAACCTTTCTCTACATTCTCTGAAATGTAGGCCCGCAGTGTTTCTGACTCATTCTTTGATAAAGAGTAGATAACACCAACTGGAGGTAGAAGACCCTCCAGTTCGATATGATGATCACAGGCACGGTGTGGAGGAAGTTTCTCTGCTTTCACTTTGGAGAATACATCCAAATATTTGTGATAAACAGGAGGGACTACCTTCAGCACAGTTTCAATCTCTTCTGGCTCTTCCTCCTCATCCCACTGCTCCTCCAGGGAGGCATGAAAAGATAAAGGAGGAAGGTCCATATCCCCTTGAAAGAGATGAAGTGAAGATATAGCAACATCTTCTCCAACATCTTTTATCTCTTTGAAGACTTCATCTCTTAATGGAAGTAATGACTGAGAGGGAAAAATGGAAGGGATATGGACAGAAGGAGGAAGGGAAGGTGTCTTAAGTTCACCAACCAGAGCAGCACTGTTGACAGCAGTGGATAAGTCATTACTAGTAGAAGAAATAATACCACTAGAATCCTTATGACTAGAATCATAGGTGATCAATCCATTTTTCCAATCAATAATGGGATTAAAATGGTAAAGAAAATCATAGCCCAATATTAGGTCTTCTCCCTTGGGTGAATCTATGATAAAGAAATCCCATTCAAAGCTTGGGAAGGAAGGTAAATCAACAACCCACTTGGTATAATGAGTGATGAACAGGGAAGTGGATTCACTGGAATCCAGAATGAAAAGAGGAATCTTTTCAGGGAGCTCTGACATGGTCAATGAGTACTTGAGAACAAAATTCTTTGCAATAAAAGAGTTTGTAGCACCAGAATCAATGAGAATACTATAAAAAATATCAGATATTGAAGAAAAAATAAGAAATTTTAAAGATTTCTTGACACTAGTATTCAGAGTGCACAATTGTGCTCTTGAAGGAAATAAGTGAGAACCATTGAACACATCATGATTCCCACTCAGGCTTTTCCCTGCTTGCTAGGGAAGCCTTTTGATGACCCTTGCCTATTCTCAGGCCTCTTGAAGCATTTTTCAAATGGGTGTTTACCACCACAATAATTGCACAAGCCTTCTTTAATCCTCCTCTCCTTTTCAGAACCGATTAATTTATTGTCCTTATTGAGGAGAGCAGCATGAGGCTTGTCTTTGGACACTTGAAAATTCTTCCCCTTCTTATTCTTCTTGTGATAAGGCTTCTTTGATGATGAACTTTGAGGAGGCTTGGAGGAGTTGGATCCACTGATTGGAGGCTTCTTCTCTTGATGACTGCCCTTTTCCTTCTGCCTCTCATGGTACCTGGTATCTAATTCCAAGGTGATATCCATGAGTTCTTGAAGACTATCAAAAGTTCCAGGGTGAGAAGCCAATTGGTCCAACAATCTTGATGCCAAGCCTCTTCTATACACATGAATATAGGCCCTTTCCCCCCAGTCTCCAATTCTTGACATTAAACTTCTGAAATCAGCTATGTACAAGGAAACTTGACCACTTTCCCTCATCCTCAAATTGTCCAACTCTTGTTCAGCTTTTCTGACTTCATTTGGATCACCAAACAGAGTGAATAACTGGGTTTCAAACAACTGCCAGTTATTGAGGAGGTAAGAAGGGTCTTCATTGGAGATATTTGAGAGGTAAGGTTCAATCCATTTGCCAGCTCTACCAGTAAGAAAGGAAGTTGAATAAAGCACCTTCTTCCTGTCAGAGAAGAAGTTTGCTGGGTCATTATGAAAGATTAATTGACAGGATTGAATGAATCCTCTCAATTTATGAGCTTTAGTACCATCAAAAGAATCAGGTGCCTTCATTGATGGAGTCTTGAATGCAGGGACTTTTGAAGTGTCCCTTGGGGCAACTGCTTGAGTGAGTTGTCCCATAAACTGAGTCATTTGCTCCATCATCTTGAGGAAATTTGGTTCAGCTTGAGAGACAGAAGGTTGATTAGAAAGGGCTAGATTTGGAGCCTCAGGAGCTTCAGTAGCACCTGCCAAGGCAGCTGCCACTTCAGTCTCCTCAGATTCTTCCTCTTCCACAGACTCCTCCCCCTCCTCATCTTCAGCTTCCCCCAATCTACTTCTAGGCCCTTGAGAAACACCAGGATAACCACCCAATAGTCCAGAGAATGATCTTGATCTTCTAGACTTCACACCTCCTCTTCTGGAGGGTGCTGCTCCTTCCATTGGTGGTCCTCTGTCCAAATTTGCACTCAGTTGATGAACTGATGGTGTGCGGTCAAGAGGAGCCCTTGGTGTAGGAGTGAGAACAGCTTGATGTCTCTGGGATCTTGTATTCTTGGCTGGTGGGCTATGCTGAACTGGCATCTTGCAAGAAGAATGAATAAAAACTTGATGATACTTTGAATAAATTAAGGCTTGACCAAATCAAATTAAATGAGAATCTTGATGAACTTGAGAAATCAATCAATAGTCTTGAAGTGAATCAATATGAATAAATCTTGAAGAGTGAAGATGACAAAGTCAAATTCTTATGAATAATCAATTTCAATCAATAAGTCAAATCAAGTCAATCAAAATCAAATCAATTAAGTCTTGAGGAATCCAATCAATATCTTCAAAAATCAATTCAATTTTCTTGAGGAATCAAATTCAAATCAATCAATTAAATCAAATCTTGAGGATAAATCAGGTATCTTGAAGAATCAAATGAAGTCAATCAAATCAAATCAAATCAATCAAAGTCAATTCAAAATCTTGAGGTGAAATCAATGTCTTGAACAACCAATCAATCAATCAATAATCTTGAGAAATTTCAATCAAAACCACTGAATACCCCAAATCAAATAACCCTGAATGATGAATCAATTAACCCAACTAATTCCAAGCAATAAAACCTGAATAAACCTGAATTCAAACAAAAGAGAAATGAAGATGATAGAGAATAAAGTGAATTGGTCAGCAGAAATTTTGAAATGAGAAAGAGAATCAATTTTCATTTGAATGAAAAGAATGAGATGAAAATTGATGAGAGAGAAAAAATCAATAGTCATAAAAATCATAAAAATCATAAAATCATGAAAAGATCATAATTGAAGAATGAGAGAATGAATAAAGTGAATGAAAGAAAAGAAGCAATTATGAGTTAATTAAAATAATGTCACAGGGGCTCTTCTAAAATGAAGAGGGCCTGGCACTCAGTGAACAGACTTACTTATGGAGGGCTCAGAAGAAAATACTCAAATGATAAGAGTAATGGAGTAAAAGGATAAATTCCTAGTCATAAAATAATAAGCATAAAAGATAAGAGAGACAAAACAAAAGCAATAATAAAGAGCCAACCACAAATAATCCTGAGTCACTGTTTCAACCTGTTCAGAAAAGAGAAAAGGATTAATAAAGGATATGGCCACCAGGACTCTACTGAACAGGTGAGGGAAGGCAAAGACTAACTTAATAAATAATAAAATAATATTCCAAAAGTGAGAATAAAATAATATTAAATAATAAATCAACTATTTTAATTAACTGGGGGAAAAACCCCCAGGTGGGTGAAGAGGGGCTGGTATATGTGAGAAATGCCAGCCTTGGAGTCTGAGTGTTGAGATACTTGTCTGTATGCTGGAAGAAGTTGGATGTGGGATTGAATCCTGTATTGGTGAATCCAATACAGGTTATACAGTCAATACAGATATTTGCGCCTGTATTGATGACAGGCCTGTATTTGGTGAATCCTGTATTTGAGTCTTGCCTGTATGGAACTGTATTGAGGTATGAAAACTGTATTGGGTGAATTATTGAATGAAACCCCCTTGCTGATTGGGTTCTGAAGGGTATCCATGATATAATGATTTGCTGATGATGATTGGAAATGCCCCTGCCTCCTTGGCTGTGACATGCTCTTTCCAAAGAGACCCCACTTTGGGTATCTCACACTAAAACTGTAGAAGTTGGATGAGAGGTGAATATTTTATTCACCCTTATTTGGCTCTATTTTGGCCATAACTTCTATAGTTTTGGTCCTATCTCAATTTAGCTGGTACCAATGGATAGCCATAATTGAGAGCTATAATTTTAATACTCATTTGATGGGGTTCAGCCTCTTTCTTCATATTTTAGATGAGAGGTGAAAATTATGGTTTATGCTCAGAAACTGTGTTGAGCTTAAATAACTTTGTTATTATTTGTCCTATGATTATGGGACTTTCATATTTGAAAATAGGTGAGTTTTCTCTTTCTTTTCATTCTTTTTGAGCTTTTTTGGCTCAGCTCTATGTTTTGGTGGTATTTTTCTCTACCATTGGCTTATGGTATTCTGGCAGTCATTATTTTGTTAAATGAATACTTGTAATTAATGATAATTCAGAAATTGAACAGCATGATATTATGATTTACCTATTTTTTTTATCCATAGTTATTAAGATTTTCATCATTAAAAGCTTGAATGATATCCAATTTTTTTTTCTATAATTGTTGATCAATTATATTTATGTTTATGGTTATAATATTTAATTATATTTTTAGCTGGGACAGACATAGGAGTTGTAATATAGAGAAACCTTACCAAAAGACAAAGCTATACACTCTTTTGGCAAGAAATGACTATGTCTTAAATCACAAAAATCTACGCTTTTGTAAAAAAAATGTGAAAAGAATGGAGCTCTTGAAGTGGCTTGAAGATGTCTTTTTTTTGGGTGTAAATTCTTAAAATTTTTGAGCTAGGTAGGAATTTTTTCAAGAAAAACAGGCAAATGTACATGTTTCACATGAGTTTACCATTACCCTCAAGAAACTCTAACCTTAAAGAGACTGGCATTAAGATAAGAGCATAAAAATACTTTTTTGAATCAAAAAGCTGTCAATTTTATTTAAAACTGTTTATTATAATGACTCTAGAGGTTGGAACATTTTGATTTCATAACCTTCTATATGAAACAATATAAAGCTTTAGATGTCATTGATTATACAAACTTCCAAACTAGAATAGGCAAGCTAAGCATTACCCATGAAAGTGTGCTCTTTACTGGAAAAACAGTCACCATTTAATTCTCATGATTATTACAATTCCAACTAAGCCATGATGCCTTCCCGAACTGGAAAGAATTCCTTATTTTTGAAGTTCAGCCAAGAAAATATTAAATCACTCCATTCAAACAGAAAGTAGCCCATAATTTAACAAAGAAATTAATGTAAACCATGCACGTAATACCCAGTTATTGTTTAGAAGAAGTAGCTTGATAATTTTTTGACCAATCCAAACCTTGCAATCACTTTAGGTTATTGTTCTTTTCAATTGATTTCGCAAATAGTGGTTTTAAGCTATACAATCTGTGAACACTGAGTAGAACTCATACATTCATCGCATGATTTTGAAATTTCGGGCAAGCTTTCTTCGACCAGCCAGCCAAATGAAGACGATAAAGGCCATCAAAGACAGCCTTCATGTATGATTGAACTTGGACAAATTAAAAACCAACGGGGGAAAAGCAAATGCGCTCAATCGAAGGTCTCAAACTTTGAGTTGTTCATAATTGAGCCCATCTGTGCGCTCGCTGACGTCGAATGAGATTCGATCAAGAATTGTTTTCAAAGCATTTTGCTCGTCCGGTTGCTCTATCCCGACTTCTACTCGATCGCCAGGTAAAATTTGGGAAACACCTGATGGAGTGCCTATTTTTTAATTGAAGAAAATTTAGTAACTTTTCAAGAATTTGAATACCAAGTTTTGTTTAAAGAAAACAAGGGCTCAATTTCAAAATAGAAAATTAAGAGTTGACTGACCTGTGAGAATCAAATCCCCTTCTTCTAAACTCATGATTCCACTACAATAAGAAATCAATTGAGGGATTTTAAAAATCATATTTTGGGTGGAACCTTGGTTTGTAACGGAAAAGCGGAAAGTAACGAGGGATACCAGATTTCAAGTTAACATTGGGGATGTGATGAAGTTGATGGGGAAACAAATAAGAAACCAGCCTACTATGTTGCTTTATTTTCCCATTAACTTTTAGCCAGATTAAAAGCTTATGAGGATCTCTGACTGCTTGAACGGGAATGAAGTTACCGACCGGACAAAAACTGATGAAAAGATAGCCGATTTGTTTGGAATGACAAGATGACAAAGACTAAGTCATTTTGAATCGTAGTGAAAAATGGAAGAAGTTAATAGGCGGAAAGTTACGTATCAAAACCTTTGACAGCAGACCAAGGTAGTTGCTTGCGTTTGACATCCTCTTGTAAATTACGAGCAGTAAGATCGATGGCAACTGTATAGCCAGCAATACACTTCATTGCATCCTCGACGTTTATTGATCGGCATTTAGTTCCAATGACTACGCCCAATTCGACTAGCATAAAATTCGAATACGATAGATTGCAGCCATCAAAAGAGTAAGCAATGAGCATTGAAAGAAGGTGTTTGTGGCCAAGGTGAGATGTAAAAGAAGTGAATCTTTAAAGCTAACCTTCATGATGACAATTGATTCCGACTGGAACCTCTATGTTTTGACCCTTAGAGATATAACTTGTAGTAGGTTTTAAAAAGAAGAATGGTTTCGAAGGTGCCTTCAAGATGAGGGAATCAGCGGCGTTAGGTGGTGTTGTGACCCAGATGCTTTCAAGCTTGAAAGTAAATTTTCGACCGCGATCAGGAATCATCTTACTTGATTGTTAAGTTCCTTGATATGGTCCCCATAATTCCTTACGAAACGCCAGCAAAACCCTGAGATGAGTAAACGGGATCTTTTGATTTTGCGTTTTGGGTTGGCTTGATGGAATCATGAACATTTACCTTCCAATCCCGATAATCTGCGAAATGGATAGATGCAAAGCAAATCCAACACATCAGTATACAAACCATACCACATCATGTGAGGATTCAAGCCATCGCTGGGGAGCCAAGGAGAAAGCTGAGGGTCGATGAGGATCTAATGACTGACCTTTTTGCCTTGTTTGATGAAGTTGGAGGCAATGTTAGCCATTTGATGATCCGAAGCGTAGCGGTTTGAATTTGAGTGACACTTTGAATTTGGGCATGGTTGGCACCTGGAAGGCTCTTCAAGTCCTCCAACGCCCATCCCAGGCCGCCAATGTCACCATGAAAAAAAATCTACGCCTGCCAACCCAGGTCCAAGCTGCTTTGAACCTGAGTCTCTTTTTTTAGTGCTATTGATTTCACATACCACACTAGTAAGCTATATACATGAATTTCAGAAAACTATTTACAAGCAAATGTTTCAGTTCATGTCTTATGGAGAGTGCTCAGGGTCTTTTTTTTGATTTGTTGTAGAATTGTTTGGGAGAGAGGATCTGTTTGGCTCAGGTCAAGTAAGAGTTCCCATTGGCGTTCTGCCGTTGAAGTGAGGTTTGAGATGTTTTCTTTATGGGTTGTCAGTACATTAAGAAGGCCTGTTTGGTTTTTGGTTTTGGGTGCTAGGTTTTCATTTTTGTTTGTGATGGGTCAGGTCACTGTTGTGGTTGAGTCTAGTTGTTTGAGTGGGGTTTTATTTTTGCCGGCATTTTGGCTTTCATTCTCCATTGTTGATTGTTGGTGAGGGGAGTCAGGATCTCCAGGTGTTGTTTGAGTTTTGAAATGCTGATGGTTTTTGGGTGAATTTTGAGATTTGGCGAGTTTGTGTTGCTGCTTTGGCCAATTGATCTACTTTTTCAGTAAGGCTGCTGGCACTAGGTGCACTTATGAGGCTTAATCAGATCCATGCTGATTGGCCTCTGGTTTTGGCACACAAGCGGGACACACGCACAAGCAAATAGCTGGTCAGAAGACAGGCACGTAAAAGGTCTGCCAGGCATGTGAGAGCTCCCTGCATATGAAAGTGTGTGGGGGCCCAACACTGAGCAGGCGCAAAGCACATGTGGGGCCAGTCATTGTTTGCCCCGACCTCGGCACCAGAGTGAATCCACCATTTGCATATGACCCAAATCATTAGTCATCCAATTATGCACCCCTTACATTAACTTGGATTACACCAGCATTGGTGTGGTAGCTACCCAGAGCTCTCCAAAAACATGCATCAACGGGATGCATTTGAGAAATTTGACTTGATGGCTTGGCGTGATTGCATGTTAGATTCTTGTACAACTTTTGCTCTGCCCCAACATTGTAATATGTACAAATGGGTATGTAATACTATGTATTACAGTCCCGCCTGTACAGATTTGGATGGTGTAATACTACTTCAGCCTGCATGCATATAGCCAATGGGTATCCCCCTTCCAATTGTTTGCATATACATAGCCCATGTGCCCAATGCTCAGCATTGTGATTCACCCAATTTGCACACGCAAGCTGAGCATGTTACAGTAACAAGCTCAGTGTGGAAGTTTTTGATAGAGCCATGGTTGGAACCATTTTTGCAATAGTTCATTGGAAGGCTCAGTTTGGAGCACTTCACCCAAGCGTGTGATATGCTTCACCTGGCTGAAATGTCATCCGATGCTGTGCCAAATGCTCAGATTGTGTGCTTACAAAAATGACCTACCAATTGCTCAGCAGGGTGCATTTGATATTGTTATATCAATAGTTCAATAAATGTGCAATTCAAATGTTCAGCCACTGAGCATTTCAATTATGACCCCAAAGCAGACCTGAGCAATGGGTTGACCCAAGCTCACACTGTATTCACTTGTCATACAGCAGCCCGACCCTTTGCTCAAACTCCATCACCTGGCTGTAATGCTGGTATGCTCGCCGTGGTCATCTGTGACCAAATGCACCACATGCTTTTCCACATGGGGCATTTGGGGATTGCACCCACCATGCACATTCAACAAGGCCCTCACAAAAGCCCTCCTGGGTGATTGGGTGGCTATTTGAGGAAGCAAAGGGGATTTGACTGAGTCTGACAATTCAATCAATTGCAATACTCAGCCAGAACCCGTTTGTTCCTCTGCCTCACACAGGCATTTCCCTTCTCAGTTGCAGCATTGGCTGCGACTGAGATTCAATTTTGCTGACACCCCTTGAAGCTGAGCCTTTGTTGGGTGCTACGACTGCTGTGATTGGCTCAGCTTCACCAAGGTATAAAAGACCATCTTTGCCCAACAAGCCCTCCACTTTTTTTCTCACCCACACTTCCCATTTTTGTGCATATTCCCCGTTGTCTTCCTGCCTTTCAGCTCTTTTCTATTGCACTCCGCTAACCCCACTCCCCTTCCTTCTTGCTTTTTGTTTTTCCCGCTTATAAATCCAGAACCCCCCTTCAATCCATCTTGTGCATGTCCTTCATTTAAAATTTTTGTCAATATTATGTTGCAATATTAATCCTAATTCTTTGTCATGCCTTTTCTTTAGAGTTTTCCAAGATTCAGACTAGAGCTTCTTTATTTTGTTTACATCTTAAATTTATAATTCATCATATGTCATGATTTTTTTTTGATTGTTCAATTTCTTCTCAGTTACTAACCTGAATCCTCTTGGTTTTAGATGTCGTGCACTTTATGCACTAAGCGGGGTATCCCCTGAATTTGCTCCTCAACAACAACCAATGCTTGTGATGCTTGCCAACAAGCACACAAGAAATGCTTGTTTGTTGTCTGACCCTTCCGACCACGCGGCCAGAGGAGTTCCCATCCAAGACGCCCTTGCAAGGACTACTTTGTGGTCAACAATGATGAAAGTATTCCCGAGGAGGAATGGACACCAGGACCCCAAACAGGCTGACGGGAACAATTCCGGATGATTAGCCCTGTCCCTTCCAGTATCAATTTTTCCACCCCCCCTCCTAGGCCACCATCCAATGGTCACTTCACTCCTTGACCGGAGCAAAGTGATTATCCAGCCAATGAAGGATGGTGATGGCAAGAGGACATTTGAGCTTGGGCCAATTGTCACCATGTCTTGTCACCCATGGGATTCAAATGCCAAAGTAAGTTTTCTTTTTCCTCCTTAATTTATTTCTGTTCACACAATCATACTGACCTTTTTCCATTATGAATTGAACAAAACCCACAAAATCCCCCCAACAAGACTCACCCGTTCCACGTATGCCTCACAAGCAAACCCTGCGGCAACCCACTCCAGGCATGAGTGGCACCTGATGATCACAGGACTTATCCCATGGTAAGAAACCAACTTTCCCTTTTCTCATTTTAACTGACTCTTCCTCCTTTTGTAGAACCCTCCCAGCACAATGAGCCACCTATTCCTAGCCCGAGTCCATCCTCAGAACCACCTGAGGACATTCCGGCTTGTGAGCCAGAACCTGAGGTGGCTCCAACGCAATCCACAGCGGAACCTTTTGGTAAGTCATTGCTTCTCTTTCTTTACTCCTATCAACTTTTCCTTACCCCTCCTTTGACCATCTCCAGCTTGTCCTGCTACTCCCCGCTCCATAATCATCATTGATGACATGCCCGTTGGATCCCCCCTCCCTCCACTCCTACCCTGGTTCCCTCCTAGTGCCCCCAAGAACCCCAGTGCCAAGCTCCCCTCATTCCCACAATGAAGCTCGCCAGGAATTTACCAACTTATAACTGACTTTGATGATCACTTGAGCCATCATCCACAAATCAATCAACCAAATCTTGTGGGAGCATTGCCGCTTGCTCCACATGATTCCTTTTGTGGATGCAACTCATCAAAATGAGATGCACCGGGAATTACGGGAGGAACTAAACTCCCTCCTAGGCCAGGAACTGGAGGCTTATCCAAAGGAGGACATCACCGGGATAGTCTCCAAATACTTAGAGAAATAAAATTCAAAAAAAATTGTTTTCCTCTTATTTAATTTTGTAATACACTCTTTTAAATTAGTTTGTTGTAATCAATACAACCTTTTTTCCATTTTTGTTATATTATTTTTTCCCGTGAGTTTCTCCTTTTTGCCCATTTGTGCAAAGCACCTATTGTGTGATAATAATTTTTGTAAGTGCCCCACCAAATGTTTCAGTCAATATTTCTTGGGTGAACCTCTTTTGCCAAAAATGAGCAAATAGTCACCATTATGGCCTCCTAAATTTTCTTCTGATATGGTTGACAACCATATCAGATCTTGACTGTAAAAATGCGGGCATTCCCTGCATGTGAGCAATCCACTGCAGATTCATGAGACATTGCCTTTCCTATGGTCACACCCTATTAATCTTATGATGTAATGAATTTTTAGAATTGTCGGAACCTGCACAGGCATAAGGAATTTTTGGAATTGTTGGAACCTGCACAAGCATAAGCATTCACATGTGAATTTTCCAAAGCCTGCACTGGCATAAGGAATTGTTTGAATTGTTGGGAACCTGCACAAGCCTCAGGATTTGCATGTGAATTATCGGAAGCCTGCACCAGGGCAAGGAAACGTTTAAATTGTTGGGAACCTGCACAACGTAAGAATTTGCATGAGAGGCATCAGGAACCTGCACCTGTGTAGGATGTTGTTTGAATTTTTGGGAGCTTGTAAAAGCATAATGATTTGCATGTGAAGCGTGGGCAGAATGCCCTGGCGTAAGCAATTGTTTGAATTATTGGAAACCTGCACAAGCATGAGGATTCCCGTGTGATGCGTTAAGATCCTGGACAAGCGTACGGTGGCATGCCACCGTACATGAGCCATTTCACCCCTTTTCAAGTGCGCCACCCTATCTCCCAAATTCCAACCCATCAAAACCAGGTGTATGCTGTACTGCGCATTACCACACCCCTATTCTCCAATGACCCTCTAACTCCTAGACACATCCACACTCCCTCATTCTTCTAAATGGGATGAGATTGTATTACCATCCCTGATTTGATAGCCCGCTCTCTCACCAATCTCATAATAGACATGGCTTTTTTGCCACATTTTTTTTCTAACCTGCTTGAGCATTGTGTGGACATACCCACTAGTGTTGTGCTTTTGTTGTCCTGTGGTGGATCAGTATAGAGAAAAAATGTACTACTGGCCCACACTACCTGAATGAGGCCATGACATTCATCTATATCAATCCACAAATGCTCATTGGGGAAAATCAATTTTCCCCTGTACACCGCTTTGACGCATCTCTTTGAATTTGGCCGGTCTACTTATTAGCTTAAAACCACCATCCCAAAGCATACAGCAATGCATCCTTATCAAGATGAGGTGAGTTTTTGAATCCATTCGTGATGAAAGTCAGTGCAGAAGCAAAGTCAAATGCACCCTGATTTGCAGGAATATCGGCTTCACAGTTTACTTGATCAAAAGACAGAACCCCCAATGACTTGTAGCAATTTTGAATCTTCTGAAATAAATTATCCCCAACATATAGTAAGGATTGACCTAGAATGCGACCCACCGAGCTAAGATTGGCTCCTCGGTTCTGCCATTCATCTTTTGCGTTTTTAATTTTCCCAAGACTTCCATACAGACCACACTGTTCATTATTCATGCTGCATTTGCGCCACCCAATCGCAAACATAAATCCCTCCAGTAACACCCTATTTGTTTCAATCAGGTTGGTGAATCTTCTTTGGTGAAATAAGAATTGTGATAATTCATCCCATTGATTGACCTCAACTTCACTCATTGTTGTGAATGGTCTGAATTCAACAAGGGAAATGAGTAATCCGGTTGAAGAGAAAATTGCCATGGGCCCAAAGTGAATGCGTTTGATCTGATTGACATCCACAAGCCTCCAAATTTCACTTGGGGTCATATTTGCTGATACTGGCATTGATATTTGTGCTGTTGGTCGAGTGGAGGAAAAAAAATATTCTTTCGGGTGATTTTGCCCCCATTTATCTTTTGGGATGTCCCACTATTCCCCAGTGGGTTAGGGATGACTTTTTGTTGAAGCAGACAAGATATCAGATACTGCTTCCTCCCATTTGAGTCCAAAATGGTGCCCAAAGCCCAATGAGCTTTATTCAGCACACATCTTTGACTTCCCTGTTGGAGCCCACATGGCATTGGCTCGATCTAAAACGACTCAAGCCAATGTTATTCCATTGGGCCCAATGAGGGTGCCACATAAATGCAGAAGCATATATATATATATATATATGCTAAGAATAAGCAAGCCACTCACACTTTCCTTCCTCACACCAATGCTTTCCCGCTAGTTCCCTTTTAGGCTCATTTCATTTTTTTGGAATGGCATGCTTGCAGCAGCAAATGAAACAAAAACAAATGATTACTGAATTATTAATATCACCTAAATTTGATTACACTCAATGAATCTTTTTTAATTGCAGCTAAAAATGAAATATCACACCTGACCTTTGCGAATTCCCAATCTCAAGTACCTGAACCTGAAAATTGCAGTGGATAGTGCATTATTCAATTCGATATATTGAGGTTCCCATTCAACCACTTTCCAATCCAACAATGTGGAATATTCCAAGCACTCCCAAATGCAATATGCTCCCTGCTGCAGATCCCTAATTATCCTAGTCCTCTTGAAACAAACAGGGTCATTTGGCCTATTATGGGCTGTCGGGAAGTAATAAAACCCTCTTCTCGCAATGCACCTGCATGTGCTAATAGCGGGCACAACTGCCTGACTCAGTTTGCGTCTTGTCGGAGTATTTTCAATGGTGTACGGAGGCATGCCTCCATACAATTACTATTGGTATTCATACTGTGGAATCGGGGCAGTAGTAGGATAGGTATTCACAATTAATAAGTTCATAAATGAGTTTGAAAAATTAAATTAAAATCTATCTGGTACAAAGCTAATCTAAAATGGGTAAATCCTGGTTGTAATTTTAGCTGACCTGGGTACAGTCAATGTGACCTCATCACTTGACCCAAGAGCCCGCTTTGCCACCCAGGCATTACCAAAGTCTAATACCAAGCATCGTGCAAATTCAAATCTAAGAGGTACAGTGGGGTTAGAAGACTCTGATGAGAAGAAACCTTTATTCAGTAAATTACATATATACTTATTAGTACATAGCCACACTGGCTCCACTAGAGTTTTACCCTCTGAAAGTTTTTGGAAATGTCAATTAGTGATAAAGCCCCTTCAACTGAGCTTGTTCTGCAGTCATCTGAGCATACCATCAAACCACAAACCCCCGCCGCACAGAAATCTGCTAATATACCATAGCAAATTCAATTTATTCCGAGATTCTTGTGACACGTCAAAAGATCTTTGATGGCCTCATTTTTTTTCAAGGTCTTGAGTTTGCCTTTGATGCCATTGAATCCAACCTTTGTATGTGCACGTACCATGTTATATGAAATCATCAAATGGATAACTGTATCCATTAGACCCTCCAGGTTCTTGTGCGGCTTTGTTGATATCTCATTGTCAGCCCCGCCACCTTCAATGCTAAGTTGTGTTTCACGTTTCTTTGATTTACTCAAGCAGGAGGCAAGGTATTCAAATGCTCCCCATTAGAGTCCAAGAGGATTGGTTGAATTTGATGTTGATGCCACATATGGTTTGGGTGCAATCACATTGTATGAGACTAAACTAATGGATTCAAACATAACATTTTCCCAAAATCTTTAACTGGATTGGTGGGGAAAAGAAGGCTCTGAACCATTTTGAAGAAGGAGTGTTCAGATTTTGGGAGATTATCTGGATGTTTAGCTGATTCCTTCATCAATTTAGGATTCCAAATGTTTTTTTTAAAAAACACTTCTGTTTCTGTTGTCTTAAAAAAATCTAACCCTGTATATTTCAATTGATATCACCAGTCAACAGCCAATCATCACATTTCATGCACAACGATAAAACTCACCTGCCATCTCAAGGTCCTCAAGCCAGGCCAACATTTTAAGCTCTTGGTTACTGATCACCTTAATACCAACGGGCAGGAATGTATGAGCATCCTTTGTTGGTAAATTGTCCCATTGATTTCTGTAAATCCTATTGATATTATCAAGCCCCATTTTCCATTATTGTTGAGTAATATTGGAATGATAATTCAAAATGTCTCCAAACTCATCCATGCGGGATAAAAAATATTCCTTGAAAATTAGAAGAGGATGAGACTTTGGGCTCAGGGTCAGGAATTATATCAGTCATATCTTGTCCCATTGTATCCTGTTTAATTGTCTCCTTTTCTTGAAAGGCTTGAATATTTTGAGGAGAGGAGGGAGGGGTTTCATCATGGATTGTTTCATTGTGTATGGGGGGGCTTTTAGTATGCAGAGGTTGATTATCAATATCGCCCACTTCAACATTGATCATTTCATCACCCTGATCCTGGGAATCTTTTGCAGCTTCAAAGATACAGCTTTTTTTGTTGTTTTTGTTGGTGGCATGTATATTTGGTCTTTTTCCTAATCCTCTGCTTGGAACTCCAATTACCACTCAAGATCCTTCAGGTAGATATTCTCCCACCTCCACACCTGCCAATATATTGTAAGCAGCTATTTTGACATTTTTTTATTGAATTAGTAATGGACTTATGGTTCAAATCCATTTTGAGGAGGCTCATTGCTTCAGCAATCTTTTGAGGCACATAATCAGGAATTTTACTATCATTTTGAATTTTTTCAAGCCTTGGGATTGTCTGAGCAATGTTTGAGATAAATTGTTCCTTGGATATAATTTCCACCTCTCCATTGACAATTACATCATCTTTCCCAGCATCTTCTGTTGGTGCACAAGGTTCAACAGTCTTTTCCTTCTCATAGCTTTTAAAATTTGGTTTCTGAGAGCTTGGAGGCTGAGCTGAAATAAAGGCTGTGAAAAAAGTATCAGGTATGGAGAGACTACAAATATTCAAGATAAATCTATGCTCACATTCCGGAAGAACTGGTGGATCTGGATTACTTTCATGTGCCAGGCTCTCTACTTTAATTCCTAATTCATGACTACTGAATATATCAGATATTTCACTTCCACTTGCTGGGGCTGAAGTTGTTTGTTCATGGAATTCAGTTGAATTTTCCAGGGTTTGGGGAATAGCGGGGGTAGTTTATTAAGTAAATAGATGGTGAAAAGTTCATTGATATCCTGATTGAAAATTGTATAATAAAAAGATTAAAATTGAAGGAAAAAGGCAGGAGTTCTAAAAGTGGTGGAAGTAAAATAAGCTCAAGATCACTTATTCTTTGTTAGTTGATATCAATATTGGAGAGTTTTGGAAAGTTTGAAAGAAATTAAATATAAACTTAAATCAGGTCAATAGTTAGTGAATTTTCTAGAAAAAAGACATTTCAGAACCACAAGCTGACCAAAAGAAACCTGCCCATCAACAGCCTTGGAACCTTCCATCCATATCTATTGAGCTTGCCATGGATTTGCAAAAGATGATTTGTTGGGAAATTCGAGCAGGTGATGTGTTGAAAATTATTTAATATCATTCAAATGAAATCACTTCCCTGTGAGACATTGAATAAAGTTGACTAGTGAGAAACATACTAAATTCAATTTTTGAACTACTCAACGCTCATGAGGTAAGGACTAAGCAAAGTGTTCCATTTGAATGATATGAAATAAAATGGTTTTGTTGGGGAAACAGAAGATACAATTTGGGTATTAAACAGTCCAATTATTAGGTTTAAATTTGTGAGCCTGATGATTTAAACCCTAACCACAACATTGTGAATATACCTACCAATTTCCCCCAAGAACCTGTCGGCAGAGATGGCCACTCAGCATATCTCCCTTATTGCGTTCATCATGTACGCCAACAAGCCACCATACCTGAGCATAAGGATGGTAAGTGGCGCAGAGAGGATTAGGCAAAAGGGGGGTTGAGGGTGCCCACAGAGGAATATCTTGAGGGTGCCGCAGGAGCGTAAGAATTGTAAGCGGCAGAGGAGAAAAGGCGGGGCTGCAGAAGCGTAAGGGGTGGTGAGGGCAGCATTGTAGTCTCATCTTGAGGGGGCTGCAGGAGTGTAAGGATCAGGCCAGTGTGAGGGGGGTTTTGGAGGCATTTTGGGAGGGCACTGTGAGCGTAAGGATGGTAAGCAGCATTGGAGGCATGTTGGGCGGGTACTATACAAGTGTAAGGATGGTAAGCGGTGTTGGAGGCATGTCAGGAGGTCACTGCAAGTGTAAGGGTGGTAAGCGGCGTCAGAGGCATGTTGGGCAGGCACTATGCAAGCGTAAGGATGGTAAGCGGTGTCAGAAGCATGGTGGGAAGGCACTCCACAAGCATAAGGATGGTCAGGAGTGTCGGAGGCATGTTGGGAGGGCACTGCAAGTGTAAGGATTGTAAGCAGCATCAGAGGCATGTTGGGTGGGTGTGAGGAGGCATAGGAGGCATAACTTGAGGGCCCCGCAGCAGCGTAAGGATTGTAAGCCAAGGAGAAGATGAGGCAGGGGTGAGGAAACATAAGGAGTGGTGAGGGCGGAGATGGGGGGGCAGTGTTGGAGTCTTATCTGGAGGGGGGTGCGGGCGCGTAAGCATGCTAAGCGTCAGAGAGGTAGAAGCTACTCAAGTGTGAGAGTAGGCATGGTAAAGGGGTGAGATGACCAGGCGGTGGGGTGGAAGTCTTCTCATGCACCAATATGAGCATGCCAAACTGCTGGGTAGCACCATGAGTTGTAATTACCCGAACATTTCAAATAGTGTGGAAATGGGTTTGGGCTTTGGGTGACATTCTCACATGACAATTGAGGTTGTCTTGATGCAGATGTAACGTTACCCACTAAATACAGTGACTATAAAGTGACACTAACCCAACTGAAGCAAGATTTTATACTGACCGCTGTGTGACGTGAAGTCAATTGCCAACGATTGAAGCCAGATTTACCCTGGTGATATTTTCAAAGAGTTTTCCCATGGTGTTGAGTAAGACTATTGGTCAATAAGCATTTGGGTTGGAATAGTCTTATTTTTTGGTCTTTCAAATAATTTCTGTCAGAAAGGTTTTCCAAAGGGTGGGGTAGTGGCCCCTTGGAAGACATGTGTTGATGAGTGGTGTGAGTATTGGTAGTAGCTGTCATGTTTCTAGTTGGGGAAGTTTGTTGGGTATTGTGTTGGATCCTGCTGCTTTGTTGTTTGGAAGGTTTTTGATTTCTCTTTGTATCTCCTCAGGAGCGGATATTCCTGTGCTGGTGAGGTCAGGGTGTCTGTGAGATCAGCCTCAGTTTCTATGATGGACATACCTTGAAACAGTAGTCCTGCTTTTTCCTCCATATCCATTGTTAGGCTTCCATCCTGGCATCTAAAAGGTGCTATTTCCCCTGTCATTCAATTATTAGTGAGCTTTCAGGCCTGATACATGTGTTCTGGACCTCAATCAGCTAGGAACTTCTACCAGTGGGAGGTCTTTAGTTCCCATATTGTCTTCTGGAAGGATTTTTGACATTAATAGTATGCTGTTTTTGTTTCATTAGTTTGGCTTTTTAGCATGTTCCTCCTGGCTCTGTTCCTCTCTTGTACAAGCAGGTTTAAGATGGTGTTGTTCTACCATGGTTTTGCTATGTGATTGTTGGTTAGTCTGAGTGTATGATCAAGTTATAATAATACTATTTGCAGCTTTAAATATGACTTTGAAATGCTGAAATTACTTTAAAAAAGCTTTTAGGATGATAATTATGTTTAAAAGTGAAGTAATAAGGGCTTTACTATTAAGAAATAGTGGTTGTGAGCACTGTTGAAAGCCCTGGGTGCAGTCTTACCAGTTGGGCTACTATAATAAGAACTACAATACTAAAAATTGAAGTATACCTGACTTCTTTTCCAAGAGTATGACCATTTCTGACAGTTGTACTATGTAGGAATTTAAGAACAGGATGAGGAAACCTTTTTGGTGGAGAAAGGGCTTCCTTTCATCCTAAAATGGGGTGAAAAGGCTGCTAAACCTTTTCACAGGGAGGAAGTGAAGATTTCTCACTCTCCAGGACAGGCTTGTGGTATGAAAAAGGCCTGTATACACTGTATTGGGCTCAGATGTGGTTGTGAAACCACATCTGGGCAGTTTTCACCAATACAGGGTGAAGATTTTCTTCTGGGGACCACACAGCCCTCTTCTGACAGGTATGACATGTAGAATTCTGTAAAGAACCTGTATAGGACCCCAGTATTAAATGAACCATGAGGTATTGAAGTATAAACATGATTCTTTGTCTGTTTGACACCTCATAATCATGGTTGTGGGGTATTGGCCCAATTGTAGGATTTTAGCCTTAAAACTGCTATAGCTTTGTCAGTTTTTGAGATATTTAGCTCAAGTTTGGCTCATTGTTTAGCCTTGGATGTGATCTACAAAATGGTACCTCATTTGGTATTGGTAACTGTGAGCCTTTGAGATATGACCACATACCCAATAAGGTCACAAAAAAGATTAAGAATAATTATACCTTTAATATAATTATATTAAAATTACTTAGAATAATTATACATTAAAAATAATTACTTAAACATACAAAAAATACCATAAATTGGTACAAAAATTGGTTTAACTTAAAAACCAATGAATCAAAATGTAAAATAAATTATACGATTGGATTCCTCATGGAAAAATACACATATACCATTTTTATGGCATATCTGTAAAGTCAATATTTAATGAATTATAAGGTATAATACCTTATAAAAACCATAAAATCCTATTTATCTCAGAAACCAATGAAACAACATGTAAAATAAATTGTTTCAGTGGATTTCCTACGAAAAACCACACATAAAACAATTAATAAGCTAATCTCCAAAATCAATACTTAAGGAATTATCCTGAATATATGCACTTTTTTGGTCAACACATATATTCAAGGATCATAGCTAATATCTTCTAAACTATACATGATAGAATGATGAACCAAAAATAAAGTTACCACGTAATTACTGTCACAACACAGATATGAACTTTATTTTACAAATTATAAACAAGGTTAAAACCTATGATGAAATATTGATAAAATTCAACAGAGCTGTTGACCACTTTGTTGTGAAAGTTGTCCAAACTTAAAAAAAAGTATACAGTTAGATTCTACTAGTTCATTCGTGAAGAATGATGTAATTGTTATTATTAAATTCAGGGTATAACCCCCTGAAATCAAGGTTTGAAGTTTAAAATATTGAATTTCGACAGAAAAGATGAGTTACAAGAAAAATCATCAAAATTAGAGTTTTGATGATGTAATGAAAAGCTCTTGGCAGCATAATAAGGTTATGCCAGGCTATCAGAGTTCACTCTCTGAATTGCTGTAGCGTGTAAATCTTAAAAGTTAGTCAAGATCAAAGTTTGAGCTTGAATTGAGCAGTTATGATCATCTACTGTAACCTTAAATTAAGTTTAACAGTCATAAGAGTGATAAAATTGGTGAATACTATTAGTTTATGATTAAAACTAATAAAATCCACGAAATTTGGGGTTCTGCCAAGCCTCTGATGTCATCAAACTTAAAGTTATAGTGATAACTTTAAATAATGGTGTAATAATGATGTAAGATGGTTTGATCATGATGTAATCACCCTCAAACCTTAAAATATTGATCAATTCCAGTGGATATGATCGGTAAACGTCTACTAGAAGCCTGTTGGACTCTAGGAGGGAGGTATCTACTATAAATAGAGCTCTGTTTACTCTATTTTCCCCTCAGACGCATCAAAAACATTAAATCAATTAAATAAAAGGTAATTTCTTTATTCTTTATATATAAAACTCTTATATTATTAAAGACCAAATACCATCTTATTATTAATCACTACTTTTGTGTGATTAAACAATTCTTTAATTGTTTTTGTTATAAATCTCTCTATAAACTCATTTCCACGTAAAATCAAGAATTTTAGTAAATTTTCTTTATTTTTATTGTAAATACAATTTGAAAAAGTTGTATTATATTCTTTTGGCGTAAAATATCTCAAAATTATTATTTTAAGTGTTAAAAGTAGGTTATTTCATCTTATTATAATAATTTCTCTCTTATTAGGGGGTGTCAAAGTCACCAAATCCCGCCTTAAAATAACGCGGGATTTGGAACCCAAATCCCAACACTAAATCCCGGGTTTTTTATGTGTAAATCCCATGGCATTTTAACTGAGTCTCCTGGTATTTTGACCAAATCCCATGCATCTGGGATTTCAGCTTGAAACCTAACCCAAATGAGTTTCTTTCAATTTATTTATTTTTATTTTTATTTTTCACCCCTCCAATTTGAAAAAAACACTTTTTTTTTATTTTATTTTTTAATTTCAAATCTTAATTCTCACTTTATTTTTTTTTATTTTTACTTTGCACCCCTCCCTCTTAAAATAAATTCACCAATTTTTTTTTAATTTTAATTCTTAAATCTCAATTTATTTTTTTCTATTTTTAGTTTTCACCCCTCCCTCTAAAAAAATCCACCTTTTTTAAAATTCAGGTAAGTGAATTTTTCTTCTTTTTGTTTCACCACTACCATTTTTTTCTAACCTGATTTTTGTTTTTTTATAGGTATTTTTCTTTCTTCTTTTATAATTTTTCATTTTTCTGCACCTCCCAAACTCACCCACCCATCACCATGATCAATCATCATCCACCTCCCAAAACCCCCCACCCATCTCATAACTCCACCTCACTCCCCCTGGAACCTCCCAAATAGGCTCCTGGGAGGTTCCAGGGCCTAGTGTCTTCTAATCGCTCCGAATCGATTCGGAAGGCCTCCAAAATCAATTCCAAATCGATTCGGAGCCTTTTTAATTATTTTCAATGCTAATGGCCCCCAGAGGCCATTAGCATGATTTTTTTAATTTTTTAATTTTAATCATTTATTTAATTTGAAAAATAAATTGCTGATGTTCTTCCAATCATTTTGATGATGTCATGGTTAGGACTAAACCAGACTCAGCACATCATCAGAATTATTTGAAATATGATGAATTATATTTTTAATTGGAACAAAATTAAATTAATTACTTTTTGGTCGAAATTTATTTTACTACAGAAAATTAAAAATAGATTTTGAATAAATACTATTAAAATTAAAAAAAAATGAATCTTAAGAATTAATTTTTTAAACATATTAGATTAATATATTATTTTATCTCAAAAAAATAAAAATAAAAATAAGAATATTAAAATTAAAAGATCAAATTTATATTAAATTTCTTAAATTACATCATAACATATAATTGTATTCCTATCCTTTCAAAACAAGATAGTGATTTTAAATATAGGTTTTTTTTATGAAAATTTTTGATATAAATATATCTATATCTATAAGGTTTTGGTCCAATAATCTAAGAATTAAGGTAAAAAAACATTAATTTACATCATTATCTTTTATAAAGATTTCCTGAAACACAAAAGTATTAAATTTCCAATAAGAAAGATTTTATTAATCTGAAGAAAAAAATGACGATTTTTTAGTTTTTTTTTTTTTACAATATCTTTATGAGAAAACAAGAAGAAATTTTTATTCTTATTTCAAAAAGTGTGGATATAGATTATGATAATACAAAATTACTTTGAATTAACTGTTGATCATGAGGTTGCTATGTTCAAGTCATGGTTATAAAAATGTCATAAGCAAAAATAACCGATTTTCTTTGGATGAATATTCCTCATCTCATATGTTAAAGCAAGTCGTTTTGAATCGGCTGGAATCAAATTTCTTTTAAACCCTGAGGGTATTTCTTCCTCAAAGATTAGTGTATTCTATTTGGGGGTTGATTGAAATTAAGCTGAGGTTCTTTAGATTCTTGATTTTGCAAACCTCTTTGGTGTAGATTTTCGAGTAAATCTTTTACAAATTGACTGTCCTATAGATTTGGAAAATTGACTAATCTGGAATGATTATGATTTAATGATAAGTAAATGAATAATTAAGAAATTGAAATGGTTTATATACAATACCTTGAGTTTTTGAGTAAAAAGTTGTCTGTAAATTATAGATAATTCTACAGAAAAAGGGCATGGTAAATGAAGAAAAGGCTTGTAGTAAATGCAATTTGAAATCAAATAACTTAATAAATGATGAGTGTATTGATATTTTATGCAAGAGAAGGAAATTTTTATGCAATTTAACATGCCCTTACTGAGTTGTGTGTTTGAAAAATGTGCCTCTATGGGAAGCTAAAGGCGGGATTTTAGTATTTAAACACGGGATTTGGTACCAAAAAACCTGGGTTTTTGTACCTCAAAATACCTCACCTCTTGAGGTGTGGGATTTCTGAAATCCCAAAAAATTAATGTGGGATTTTGGCAAAAAAAAACTCAGGATTTTGAGTGTGGGATTTGGTAACTTTGACACCCCCTATTATTACTCTTAATAATTCTTCATTAATATAAATAGTATTCATATTAATATATAACTTTAATATTGGTAATATTATTGCTATTAATTGTTTTTTATTTATAAAAAACAATTTTTCACGCCTTTATTATTTGTTGGTAACAATAATATAGAGCTTTATAATATATTAATTATTTTATATTAATATATTATTTTCAATATTATAATTTTATATAATATTAATTATATTATTATATTTATTTAATAATATAATATTTTTTACGCCATAATAATAATATTTCTTTATTATTATTATTATTTTAATCTTATTTATTTCAATTATAAGGACATTCAGAGTACAATAAGTAATAAATTAGTAATTTTTTACTTATTGTTTCATAGTCAAACCTTACAGTAACATTAAATATGGCAAAGCTATGCCATGTGCAATTTTTGCTATTCATACATATGATTTTCTCAATATCTGTATAGAGCTTATTTGCTCCATAACTTCTGTTCTAGATGGGATATGGAGAAATTAAAGACACCATCATATATTCCTGATTGTGCTCTTTCCAAAACAGCCCCACTTTAAGTATCTCACAATATAATTTTAGAAGTTAGATGAGAGGTGAATATTTTGTTCAACCTTATTTGACCTTATTTTGGCCATAACTTCTGTAATTTTGGTGTTATCCCAATTTGGCTAGTACCATTGGATAGCTCTGACTTAGAGCTTTACTTTGAATACCCATTTTCTGTGGTTAAGCCTCTTCCTCTGGACTTCAAATGAGAGGTGAAATTTAAAGTTTATTCTCAGAAACAACTTTGAGCAGGAATAACTTTGTTATTCTTTGGCCTATGATTATGGGACTTGTATATTTGGAAAGGGCTTAGTTTTCTCTTTCTTTTGATAGTGTTTGAGCTAATTTGGCTCACCTCCATTTTTTGGTGGTATCTTGGCTTTACCATTGGTTTATGGTATTTGGCTGTAATGCTTGTGCTCTGGATTTGAGTCACAGGCTGACACCCACTTCCATTGTTCCTCATTGAGTCCTTGATGATTTTGGTAATTCTTATGAATTTTTGGTCTAGCATTTTCTGATAATTTTCTTATATAATGTTGGGGAGGGTTTTTTAGGTTGAGCAATAATTACTCACAAAATCTCTTTTGGGCTATTTTCCTCCTACGTAGCTGTAAGTGTTTGGGGGAAGGTTCAGATTGTCTCCTAGAAGGTTTATAGTTGTAAGTACTGGTTTTTGTTCAGATAAATGGTTGTTTAGTTGATTCATAGTGGCTATCTGTAGGTTCCCTGCTTCATGATTTGCCCATGTGAGATCTATTGTAGTGGGGCATCCTCTTGCACCTAAAAAGGCAAAAGCCTAGTATGGTGAGATGAGTTTCAAATCTTTCTTCCCAAAATTTTGCATTAGTTCTTTTAGCTCCATATTTTGGTGGTTGTACAATGCTGGGTTCCATAGTTTCTGGTGGAGGTTTGAGTCAATCATAAGTGGTGTTTGGTGAAATAGAGATTATTCATTATTCAGCCAGTTCTGGAGTTTTTGGAGTCCTGTGAGTCCTGTGGGGGGGGGGGTTATAAATTAAAACTAATTTGAGTTTGGGTTTCAATGGCCTTAGATGTGAGATAGAAACCCAGGTCAAAAGGGGGATGTCCAGAGGAAAAGTTAGAATCTGGTGATAGGGGACCAATTTATTGATGTAAATGCATGTTTAATTTTGTTTTTCTTTTTTTTGAGGGTTTTCCATTTGGGAGTATTCCATGCCAGTTTACATTTAGTGGGGGTTGCCAGTCAAAGGGGTTTATCCAGGGTTCCTTTAATCGGAATGCCACATGTATTAGTTCTGTGTTCATTATGCTCATGGTTGTGTCATAGCAATTATGGCAGTGAAGTTGGAAAAAGGAAATGTTGGAGTGGTTGGAAGGCTGTGTCAGTGGATCTTCATTGTTTTCAATTACCTCATTATTCTCTTCATGGGTCATTATTGTCAATGGGTAATTTGTGTTATTTGCCTTGAGGTGGGTTTGTCAGTGTTTGGCTTTCCTATTGGAAAATGTTGGTGGTTTGTGCATTCAGGCTTTGTAATTCTTGTTGGTGGACAGGACACTTGGAGATTAAGAAAAAGTTTCAGTATTTTGAATCATAAATATCAATTTCTTTTTTGTTGATGAAAAATGCAAATTTCTTTATTGAAGATGTGAAAGATTGGACAGTTGTGAGCCTTAGAGGTATTTTTATATACCCAAAAGACCACAAACAAAAATTAATATACAAATATAAATAAAATAAATTTATTTTTTAATCAAAACTAAAAATTACAATATAAATATAAACTTATATACAAAATCAAAAATTTAATTATAATTTAAGAATAAAAATATGTTAGATTTTAAAATTGTAAAAACACATTTTTACTTGAAAATTTTAAGTAAAAATGAATTTTCAACAAAATTGCCCAAAATGAAAGAATTTTGGAAAAAAGTTGAATAAAATTGATTATAAATCTTTGTCCAATAAAAAAACATATAAAATTTACTTCACCATTTGATTCCTTATAAAAAATTAGGTGGGGTCACCTCTGAGTGAAATTTCTGTAACTCAACTCTAAATAAGCTTAAATTAAGTTTTCAGTATTTTCTGTACAAAAGCTTACAATCCTCAAAACCTTAATTTAATTCACACCACATGTGGTGTTAACCATTAATTTTTGTGTTGAAATTGAGGTGTTGTGTATAGTTTAGAAGTTATGAGGAATTGAAGAATTTTCAATTTAATTCAATTGAATTGTCAAACTGTGCACGTGTATTACATAAGTGAGCTTTGATTTAAATATGAAGTGTCAATTATTACAGTAGTGAACTGTGAATCTTAATTTAATTACATATGTAAATTATAAGTATAATACATGATGAGGAATTAAAGGAAAAATAAATTGGAAAGATTAAATTTGGGGGAAAAGGAACTCTAGCTCTAAGGGGGAGCCAGACCCCCTAAATCCTTGCTGACAGGCATGAGCTGTCAAAATCCACAAAAGCGTTCATCCTATTTGGCCTGGAATTGATTCACAGGGTCTGTGACTCAATTGATGATGAGGTTTTGATACCAACCAGGGCAGTTTTAACTGTTGCGAAGAGGGTAAAACTACCCTTAAGTTAAGACAATCATAGTAAAAACAGTTTTAACTGGTTTCTACGACTCTTACACACATTCTGACGTGTTTTGAAGGCTCTAGACCAGGTATTATGATAGTAATGGTTGATCTAAGTGTCTAAAATGGCTAAAAATAGCAAAAAATGGCTAAAACCAGCCCTTTTTTGGTCTAACCCAGGGCTCAATGATGCCATAGTTGGATTTTTTGTTGTCAAAGTCTTTTCCACGACTGACAAGAGTAAAGTTTACTTTTGGAGTAAGAAAACCTATGGCTATAAAAGAATGTCTTCTTTGCCCCACTTTTCTCTTCATGTTAGAATCTTTTTCTTTTATAATTAGTTTAAACACTGTTAAACCAATCAATAAAATATTCCAACCACAATTTTAATTTTGTTTTAAACCTTTTACCCAAGTGAAAAATAATTATAATCATTTTTTGTAATTCTTATAATCATTTTTACCCCTGAACCACCCCAAAAGTTAATTAAAGAATCTTTCATCACTGTTGACTTTGTCACTTTGTTTCCAAATTTACTCTGGTAACTTTTGTGCATGTTTTCTCTTTAAAACATCTTTTTAAAGACTCTGTTCTTCAATTAATTGCTTGCAGTTCTTTGCTCAATCAATTCCAATTGAAATTGATCTTGAAGAAATTTCTTTTGTAGCCTTAAATATCTCTTGTAGAGTATTTTTGGATAAATCTTTACTGTTGGTAAAACAACAAATTTTTATTATATTATTGTTTTATACTTACAAAGTTAAAAGCAATGAAATTGGCATGTTTTCTCTTCAAAAACACTATTTCTTACTTTTTTTAAATAATTTTACCTCATACAAATTTTGAGGACAGGAAAAGTACTTGATATTTTATCAAAGTTTCATATCCATACCTTACATTTGGGGGCCCAGCCATGATATTTTACCTGTGACATATTATTTTACTCTTTTCAATCCTTTTTCCTATATTGAATTTTTTTTAAAAATATATAAAAAAAATACTTATAATTCAAAAAACTCCATAATTTTTTTTTTTTCATATTATAAGTGAGGCTTATTTTTTTATTCCTTTTTTGAAATACCTTTTTTTTACTTAATTAAGTGACTTTTTCATTGGTTTTAGTGTCTGAAAATGTGGTAAGACAAGAAAAGATTGAAACAGCCTCAACAGTTACCAGCATTGTTCCTGCCAGTACTTTTAATTCTAACCATAATAGTACTGTTATTGTGACTCAGAATAACCAAACTGAACCAATTTCTTTTGAAGTGATTAACTTGGATATAAGTAATAATCTTCAGAAAGCTAAGAATTTGGCCAATAGTAAGTTTTTTGATGTAAAATTACTATTTTAAAGCCTTTCATCCATAAAATATGCCTCCAACCAGTCCAGGAGCAAGCTGTAACCCCTCAAGCAGCTCCCAAAAAGGTTATAGACTTGATTATGGCAGAAGCCACTCAGTTACAGAAGGACAAGGGTAAGTTGATGACTTTGAACTTAATAAATTATGTCATTCTGAAGCTGATAATACTGTTTTACCTTCAAACAGAGCTGACACCACCACAAGAAGCCTCAGTGGACATCTACAGAGCTAGCTAGAAGGCTTACAACAATGCACTGCAGCACAAAGAGTACCAGATCCTTGTAGATCTATGGAAAAACGGCATTAATTCTTACCTGACAGTGAGAAAGTTCCTTGGACATCCCAACACTTGCAAGTTACTCAATGGATGGCATCCATTGATGGAAAAGAAGAACATGATGCTCTTAACAGCAGAATGGAGGAAAAACAACCCTCCACCACCCAAGCAAGTTGAAAAAACTTCCCCACTAGCCAGCAGCAGCAATTCCAAGGTGAAACAGCAGCTACAAGCTCCAAACAAGGGCAAAGGAAAGGCACCAGCCACAAAACCTTACAGCCAGGGCTACAAGATGCCAAATATTCAGCAGGATTCCATGGAAAATATGTTTCAGATGGCCAGAAAAATTATGGAATTACAAAAGAAGGAGGAAGCCAGATTAAAATATCAGAAATGATTTCTGATATTTTTGATTCTATCCCAGAATTGTATGAAGCTATAACTGACGTAAAAAGTCATATTTCTGATAAAAATTCATCAATTTGTAACAATCTTAAAACAAATAGCTTGAGTCTGAGCCAAATAAATGAAACACTTATGTGTTTTGAAAACGTTTTGAGAACAATTAAAACTTACAATAATGATAATTCTTTTAGCAATAAGATAAATGAACAATCTACCATTGTTAAAGAATTAACAGACAAATATTATAAATTCAATATTGATTACATAATTGAAACAAGAATTAAACAAGCCATAAATATTATGAAGACAGATAACAAGAAAGTCCTTGAGGACATTTCAAATTCATTTACTGAAGTAAAGACATATACCATTGCCTTGAAAAAGTTTTTTGATGCTTCACAAGAAGAAGTATGAAAATTATCAATGAAATTGAATCAAGTCACTGCTTATAACACAAGACAGACAGAGTTATGGCAAGAACTGACACATAAAGAAGAAATGTATAAAATTGAAGTAATAAATTCAATACAAGCCTTCCAACATGAATACAGAAATTACCAAAGGTGTAGCACCAGTAAAATGAATGATATTGAACAAATACTGAACACCTTACCAAGAATGTCTACACCTCTGAATCAAAATGAGGGCACATGGATTTCAAATCCACAAGTATTGGATCCTGATAATTCACAGTTAAAAATGAATTTTCCACTTCTTTTCATAACTTGGAACCATCAATAGGCCAAGCACTCTTAAAAGAAGTACCAAAACTTAAAGAATGGCATCACTTCACTGGTGAAGGAGAATATGACCATATGGAATTCATCAGAGGAATTGAAATGATTAAAGAAGATTTTGAATCACCAGAAAGATTGGTAACAGCCAGGTTTAACACCTTATTTACCAAATCAGCTCACATATGGTATATCAAATTAAGACAAGCACATGGACACCAAAGTTGGACTTGGTGGAAAACCCAAATTATCAACAAATGGGCCAATGATGCTTCAAGATTTAAGGTGGAAACAGCCTTTGAATCTGCCAAATTTAATGCTGATAAAGACAATGCTTTACCATGGTTTTGCCAACAAAAAGTCAGATTAACAGCATTGTATCCTTACATGTCAGAATTTATGATCCATAAAAAGATTCTGAGACAATGTGGAGGTGACTTAGCGCATGCTGTCAAAAGCAGGACTACTGAACAATCTTCAGCAGAAGATATTATTAATATATTGGAAGAAGTAACCAACAGAACAAGGATTGGTTCTAGTAGGGTGAATCTCAAAGCAAGGTTTAATACAACTTGGAAAGATTCTGTGGACAAAAATCCCAAAGAAAATTCTAATAATGTTAAATATAAATCTGCAGATATAATCAGAAAATGGCATATTTGCCAAAGCACCAACAACTTAGCCAATACATGTCCAAAGAAGGGGAAAATCAATGAAATTGATATTGAAAAGGAACCTGATGTTGAAAAAGATGACATAATTGAAGACAATTCAGATGATAAGTCATCAATATTTTCGGAATCTTCAAAAGATATAGAAAATATGAATGCCATCTTTGACATCATGGAATCTTATTCCCACTTACCACAATTAAGCAATGGTCAACTTGATTTGTCAAAAATTCAACATGCAAAACTTATGAAAACCAAGCCAAAGAGGGGAAAAGGCTCTACAGCTGGTAAATCCTGTATAACAGAAGTGGTAATAGATAAAAAACCCACTAAACCTTTACTTGACCCAGGAGCCTTCTTCTCTTGTGTTGGCAAAAACTTTCTTAAGATTTGTGTGCCAAATTTTGAAGACCACTTGTTGCCAATTGGTGGCATAAAATTCAATAGTGCAAGTAATCCAATGAAAGCATTGGGAAGCTTTGAGACCAATATCATATTCCCACATATTAATGGAAATTTAAGAATCACTGTTGAATTTGTTGTTATGGAAAATTGCTCTAGTAGCCATTTTATATTGGGAAATGACTATTTGATCATGTATGGGATAAACTTACATAACAACAAAGACAGATAATTTACTATTGGAGGAGATAAGCATCAAAAAATTTCCTTTTTACCATTTAAAAGACAAATTGAAGTAAGTAAAGTAGCACCAGTCAACTTGGAGTTAGAAAAATTCAAATCTGAACAGTTAAATGAAGCTGAAATAAGCCTTCAACTGACTGATAATCAGGAAAATGAACTTTCTGCCCTTTTATATGACCACAAAGGAGCATTTGCATCAGAAAAAGAACCTCTGGAAGCAATTATTGGTCATGAAGTTGACATCATCCTTAATATTGAGAGACCTTACCCACCACTCTTAAGAAGACCTGTATATCCAGCAAGTCCTAAATCAAGAGAAGCTCTAGAAATTCATATTAAAGAGCTTTGAGACCTTGGTTTGATAAGGAAGGTTGGCCATAATGAGGAAGTGAAAATAGATGCACCAGTCATAGTAGCATGGCATAATGGAAAATCTAGAATGGTTGGGAATTTTAGAGCTGTGAATACTTACACTGTTCCAGACAGATACCCAATACCAAAAATCCAAATTGCCCTTACCCAGATATCTCAAGCAGTGTATATAACCACTATGGATTCCCTTAAAGGATTTCATCAAAATGTAGTAGCACCAAGGGCAAGGAAATAATTGAGGATTATTGTTCACTGTGGAGTATATGAATATTTTAGGATGCCTTTTGGTATCAAAAATGCACCTTCACACTTCCAAATAATGATGAATGAAATCTTCCCTGAAGAGCTTTCAGAAGAATGGTTAATAATTTTCATTGATGACATTATTGTCTGTTCCAAAACTTGGGAAGAACATATATACAGATTATCCAGAGTTTTGACAAAAATCCAATCTGTCAACATGGAAATTTCCTTAAAGAAATGTAATTTTGGATTTGAAGAGCTTAAAGAACTGGGACATGTAGTATCTGGTTTATCCCTTGGAATTGACAAAAACAAGGTTGCAGCAGTATTGCTGGAACCCATGCCTCAGGACAAGAAAGAGATTCAGTCATTTTTGGGTTTTGCAGGAGATTACAGGAAACATATCAAAGATTTTTCATCCATAGCAAGACCTCTTTATAAATTGTGTGACAAGGACACAGTCTTTGAAATGACTGTTGACAGAGTCAAAGCTTTTGAATCCTTGAGACAAGCCTTGACCACTGCTCCACTCATACTGATGCCAGACTTTAAGCTGCCTTTTAAGCTTTATATTGATGCATCAGGGGATGGGCTTGGTGCTGCACTTCATCAAGTCCAGATTATCAATGATAAACCTGTGGAGGGACCCATATGCTTCATATCCAGGAAAATCAAACCAACTGAAGCCAGATATGGAGGCAGTCAAATGGAGTGCCCATGCCTTGTCTGGGCCTTAGAAAAGCTAAATTAATTTCTGGAAGGATGTGTTTTTGAAGTAATAACAGATTGTACTGCTGGTAAATCACTTTTAAACATGAAAACACCCAACAGACATATTCTCAGATGGCAAATAGCTATACAAGAGTATAGGGGCAATATTACTATTGTTCATAAAGATGGGAATATTCATAAAAATGCAGATATACTAAGCAGATGGCCATTACCAAGTAATATTGATAATCCTGCTTATGTGACAGAAGAAGCTTCCCCACAGATCCCAATAGAAGGAATAAGTGTTACAGACTTAAACACCACCTTCTTTGAAGAAGTAAGAAACAGCTACACTCAAGATAAGAATTGTAGCATATTGTGACAATTACTTAACAAAGACTGTAAAGACAACTCTCTAATGCATGCCTTGGATGAGATATGGAAGAAATCTTATGATGAAGGAAAATTTCACCTACTGGATGGTATAATTTACCACAGGACCAAGCACACATGTGTCATGACAGTTGTGGACAGGTCATCAATCAATCTTGTACTGAAAGAATGCCATGACAGCCCCTTTTCAGGACATCTGTCTGAAAACAGAACAAGAGAAAAAGTAAAAACCTGCATATGGTGGCCAAGGTGGCAGAAAGATGTTGCAGAGTACTGCAAAATCTGTGGCAGATGTCACAAAGCAAATAAATCCATTGGAAAGAGACTTAGAAATATGATCAAAATCCAAGAACCCAGAAGACCATGGGAAATTGTCAATATGGATTGGGTAACGGGCCTATGACCAGGAGGTGACAGAAGTTATAATGCTTGCCTAGTGATTTTGTAAGGTGTGGATATGAAACTTTGATAAAAAATCAAGTACTTTTCCTGTCCTCAAAATTTGTATAAGGTAAAATTCAATTAAAAATAGTAAGAAATATTATTTTTAAGAGAAAACACGCCAATTTTATTGTTTATAACTTTATTAGTATAAAACAATAATATTATAAAAATTTATTGTTTTACCAACAATAAAAATTTATCCAAAAAATACTCTACAAGAGATATTTTAAGGCTACAAAAGAAATTTCTTCAAGAGCAATTTCAATTGGAATTAATTGAGCAAAGAACTGCAAGCAATTAATTAAAGAACAAAGTCTTCAGAAAGAATTTTAAAGAGAAAACACGCCCAAAAGTGACCAGAGTGAATTTGGAAACAAAGTGACAAAGTTAACAGTGATGAAAGATGCTTTAATTCACTTATGGGGTGGTTCAGGGGTAAAAATGATTATAAGAGTTACAAACAATGATTATAATGATTTTTTCACGTGGTTAAAAGGTTCAAAATGATTTAAAAAGGGTGGTTGGAATCTTTTATTGATTGGTTTAACAGTTTTAAACTAATTAATAAAAGGAAAAGATTCTAACATGAAGAGAAAAGTGGGGCAAAGAAGACATTCATTTATAGCCATCAATTCTCTTACTCCAAAAGTAAAATTTACTCTTGTCAGTCGTGAAAAACAGTCTGACAACAGAAAAGCCAATTATGGCATCATTGAACCCTGGTTTAGACCAAAAAAGGGCTGGTTTAAGCCATTTTTAGCCATTTTTGCCATTTTAGACCCTTAAATCAGCCATTACTATAGCAATACCAGGCCTAGAGCCTTCAAAACACGTCAGAATGTGTGTCAGAGGCGTAGAAACCAGTTAAAACTGTTTTTACTATGATTGTTTTATCTTAAGGGTAGTTTTACCCTCTTGGCAACAGCTAAAACTACCCCAGTTGGTATCAAAACCTCATCATCAATTGAGTTCACAGACCCTGTAACTCAATTCCAGGCCAAAAGTGATGAACTTTTGCGTGAATTTTGACATCCCACGCCTGTCAGCAAGGATTTTGGGGGTCTAGCTCCCCCTTAGAGCTGGAGTTCCTTTTCCCCCCCAAATTTAATCTTTCCAATTTATTTTTCCTTTAATTCCTCATCATGTATTATACTTATAATTTACATATGTAATTCAATTCAATTGTACAGTACAATACAGTAATAATTGACACCTCATATGTAAATCAAAGTTCACTTATGTAATACACGCGCACATTTTGACATTTCAATTGAATTCAATTGAAAATACTTTAATTCCTCATAACTTCTAAACTAAACACAACACCTCAATTTTAACACAAAATTTGATGGTTAACACCACATGTGGTGTGAATTAAATTAAAGTTTTGAGGATTTTCAACTTTTGTATTGAAAATACTAAAAACTTAATTTAAGCTTATTTAGAGTTGAGTTACAAGAATTTCACTCAAGGGTGACCCCACCTGATTTTTTATGAGGAATCCAATGGTGAAATAATTTTCATGTCTTTATTTATTGGATAAAAAGTTATAATAATTTTTATTTAACTTTTTTCCAAATTTATCTATTTTTTCACAATTTTGTTAAAATTTCATTTTTACTTAATTTTTTCAAGTATAAATGTAATTTTATACTTACAAAATTTTATGTATTTTTATTTTTAAATTGTAATTAATTTTTTATTTTTAATATAATTTTATATTTATATTTTGATTTTTATTTTAATAATATAAATAAATTTATTTTATTTATATTAATATGTTATTTTTGTATGTGTGGTCTTTTGGGTATATGAAATTACCTCTAAGGCTCACAGATTGTAGGCAGATTCAGTAAAACTCCAATCTTTTTACCATGTCACAAAGATGATACAGCCATGGATACAACTCTTCTAATATGGAATAGAGTAGTGTCATGAACTGGCATATTCACCAATATCATTAGTGACAGAGATCCCAAATTCACTTAAGAACTGTGGACAAATCTTCACCAATTATTTGGCACTAAACTATCTTTCTATAGAGCCTACCACCCAAACACTGATGGTCTAGCTGAAAGGATGATACAAGCCTTAGAAGACATGGTGAGAAGATTTTGTGCATATGGCCTTGAATTCAAAGATTGTGATGGATTCACTCATGATTGGTGTACTCTTTAACCAGAACTAGAAGTGGCATATAAGACATCAATTCATGCCAGTACCAATCAAACTCCTGCTATTCTAGAAAAAGGATGGAATCCCAAGTTACCTCAAGATTCTTTAAGAAAAGATTTGGTTGAAATACATACTACAGCTGCTGGCTTCAAAGGAATGCTAGACAAAGCTAGAAAGCATGCAGTAAGATGAATAGAAGACTCATTTGCATATGCTAAGGATAGGTGGGACAAATCACATTCCACTCCAGATTTCAAAGTCGGGGATTTAGTACTAGTATCCACCACCAACTTAAATAACATCAAAGGATGTAAAAAGCTCAAAGGCTCCTTTGCAGGACCTTGTGTTATTAAAGCCCTTCATGGAGAAAATGATATTGTAGTAGAATTATCTGAAGAACTTAGTAATAAGCATCCTACATTTCCAGTGAGCTTGATAAAGCCATATGAATCTAGTGATGCTGAAAAGTCTCCCTTGAGGAGTAAAGCTCCCCAAGTTATACCTCCTATTGAGACATCTGGTATTAAGAAAATTACCAAAGTTCTTAAAGAAAGAAAATTAAGAACCAAGAAAGTAAGGGAATACCTTGGGAGGTACAATGACCCAACTTGTGAAGATGAATGGTTGGCAGAAAAGGACATACCTGAAGCTACTAAACTTCTCAGAAGGTTCAGACACACTAGGAATAAAAATGTTACAAAGTAATATTCTTTTTTTAGGGGGAGGGAATGTGAGCCTTAGAGGTATTTTTATATACCCAAAAGACCACAAACAAATATTAATATACAAATATAAACAAAATATATTTATTTTGTAATTAAAAACAAAAATTAAAATTTAAATATAAATTTATATACAAAATAAAAAATTTAATTATAATTTAAAAATAAAAATACATTAAATTTTAAACTTGTAAAAACACATTTTTATTTGAAAATTTTAAGTAAAAATGAATTTTCAACAAAATTACCCAAAATGAAATAATTTAGGAAAAAAGTTAAGTAAAATTTATTATAACTTTTTATTCAATAAATAAGCATATAAAATTTATTTCACCATTGGATTCCTTATAAAAAATTAGGTGGGGTCACCTCTGAGTGAAATTTGAGGAATTGAAGAATTTTGAATTGAATTCAATTGAATTGTTAAAAAGTGCGCGTGTATTACAAAAGTTAACTTTGATTTAAACATGAGGTGTCAATTATTACGGTAGTGGACTGTAAAACTCAATTGAATTACATATGTAAATTATAAGTATAATACATGATGAGGAATTAAAGGAAAAATAAATTGGAAAGATTTAATTTGGGGGGGGGGGAAAGGAACTCTAGCTCTAAGGGGGAGCCAAACCCCCAAATTCCTTTCTGACAGGCATGAGATGTCAAAATCCACAAAAAAGCTCATCACTTTTGGCCTGGAATTGCGTCACAGAGTCTGTGACTCAATTGATGATGAGGTTTTGATACCAACCAGGGCAGTTTTAACTGTTTCCAAGAGGGTAAAGCTACCCTTAAATTAAAACAATAATAGTAAAAACAGTTTTAACTGGTTTCTACGACTCTTACACACATTCTGACGTGTTTTGAAGGCTCTAGACCAGGTATTACAATAGTAATGGTTGATCTAAATGTCTAAAATGGCTAAAAATAGCAAAAAATGGCTAAAACCAGGCCTTTTTTTGGCTAAACCAGGGCTCAATGATGCCAGAATTGGCTTTTTTTTGGCAGAGTGTTTTCCACTACTGACAAGAGTAAAATGTACTTTTGGAGAAAGAAAATTCATGGCTATAAAGGAATATCTTCTTTGCCCCACTTTTTTCTTCATGTTAGAATCTTTTCCTTTTATAATTAGTTTAAACACTGTTCAACCAATCAATAAAAGATTCCAACCATAATTTCAATTTCATTTTAAAACTTTTAAGCATGTGAAAAAATCCTTATAATCCATGTTTGTAACTCTTATAATCATTTTTACCCCTGGCCCACCCCAAAAGTAAATTAAAGCATCTTTCATCACTGTTAACTTTGTCACTTTGTTTCCAAATTCACTCTGGTCACTTTTGGGTATGTTTTCTCTTTAAAATATCTTTTTAATGACTTTGCTCTTCAATTAATTGCTTGCAGTTCTTTGCTCAAATAATTCCATTTGAAATTGATCTTGAAGAAATTTCTTTTGTAGCCTTAAATTTTCGGAAGCATGCACAAGCGTAAGAAATTTTTAGAATTGTTGGAACCTGCACAAGCATAAGCATTCAGGTATGAATTGTTGGAAGCCCGCACCGGCATAAGGAATTGAATAAATTTTTGGGAACCTGCACAAGCGTCAAAATTCGCGTGTGAATTATTGGAAGCGTGCACTGGTGTAAGGAAACGTTGAAATTGGCAGGAACCTGCACAACGTAAGGATTTGCTTGGGAGGCGTCGGGAGCCTGCACCGGCGTAGGGCGTTGTTTGAATTGTCGGGAGCCTGTAAAAGCGTAATGATTTGTTTGTGAACCATTGGCAGCCTGCCCTGGTGTAAGCAATTGTTTGAATTATTGGAAACCTGCACAAGTGTAAGGATTCTTGTGTAAAGCATCAAGATCCTGGACAAGAGCAACAAACCAGGACAAGCGTAGGGTGGCATGCCACCGTACATGAGCCATTTCACCTATTTTTCATGTGATCCACCATATAATCCCAATTCCAACCCATCAGAACCAGGTGTATGCTGTACTGCACATTACCAAACCTCTAACTCCCAGACACATCCACACTCCCTCATATTTCTAAATGGGATGAGATTGTATTACCATCCCTGATTTGATAGCCTGCTCTCTTGCCAATCTCATAATAGCCGTGGCTTTTTTGCCATATTGTTTTTGCTAACCTGCTTGAGCATTGCACAGACATACCCACTAGTGTCGTGCTTTCGTTGTCCTGTGCTGGATCAGTATAATGAACAAATGTACTACTGGCCAACACAACCTGAATGAGGCAATGAAATTTGGATAGATCAATCCAAAAATGCTCATTTGGGAAAATCAATTTTCCCCCTGTACACCACTTTGACACATCTCTTTGAATTTGGACGGTCTGCTTATCAGCTTGAAACCACCATCCCAAAGCATACAGCAATGCATCCTTATCAAGATGAGGTGAGCTTTTGAATCCATTCATGGTGAAATTGAGTGTGGAAGCAAACTGGAATGCACCCTGATTTGCGGGAATATTGGCTTCATAGTTTACTTTATCAAAAAACAGAACCCCCAATGACTTTCAGAAATTTTGAATCTTTTGAAATAAATTATCCCCAACATATCGTAAGGTTTGATCTAGAATGCAACCCACCAAGGTAAGATTGGCATCTTGCTTCCGCCATTCATCTTTTGCATTTTCAATTTTACCAAAACTTTGATATAGACCAAATTGTTCATTCTTTGTGCTGCATTTGCACCACCCAATAGCAAACATAAATCCCTCCAGTAATGCCCCATTTGTTGCAATTGGGTCGGTGAATCTTCTTTTGCAAAATAAGAATTGTGATAATTCATCCTGTTGATTAACCTTGACTTCAGTCATTGTTGTGAATGATCTGAATTCAACAAGGGAAATGAGTAATCTGGTTGAAGAGAAAATTTCCACACACACAAAGGGAATGCGTTTGATCTGATTGACATCCACAAGCCTCCCAATTTCACTTGGGGTCATATTTTCTGATACTGGCATTGATATTTGCGCTGTTGGTTGAGAGGAGGAAAAAAACTTATTATTTTGGGTGATTTTGCCCTCATTTGTCTTTTGGGATGTCCCACTATTCCCAAGTGGGTGAGGGATCACTTTGTGTTGAAGCAGACAAGATATCAGATACTGCTTCCTCCCATTTGAGTCCAGAATGGTACCGAATGCCCAAGGAGCTTTACTCGGCACACATCCTTTGACTTCCCTGTTGGAGCCCACATGACATTGGCTTGACCTGAACTGACTAAAATCAATGTTCTTCCGTGGGGCACAATGAGAGTGCCACATAAATGCGGAAGCATATATATATATACGCTGAGAATAAGTGAGCCACACAAACTTTCCTTCCTCACACCAAAGCTTTCCCGTGAGTTCCCATTTACGCTCTTTTCCTTTTTTTGTGAATGGCATGCTTGCAGCGGTAAATGAAATGAAACCAAATGATTACTGAATTATTAATATGACCTAAATTTGATTGCGGTCAATGAATATTTTTTGATTGTGGCTAAAAATAAAAGATCACACCTGACCTTCACAAATTAGCAATCTCAAGTACCTGAACCTGAAAATTTCAGTGGATACTGCATTATTCAATTTGGTATATTGATGTTCCCATTCAATCACTTTCCAATCCAACCATGTTGAATAATGCAAGCACGCGCAAATTCAATATTCCCCCTGCTGTGTATCCCTAATTATCCTAGTCCTCTTGAAACAAACAGGGCCTTTGGCCTATTATGGGCTGGCAGGGAGTAATAAAACCTACTTCCTGCAATGCCCTCGCTTGTGCCAATTGCCGGCACAACTGCCTGACTCAGTTTGTGTCTTTTTGGAGTCTTTTCAATGGTGTATGGAGGCATGCCTCTGCAAGATTATTGTTTGTATTCATACTGTGGCATCCGGGAAGTAGTAGGATAGGTAGTCAGGATTATTAAATTGATAAATAGCTTTGCAAAATTCAATTACAATCTATCAAGTACAAAGCTAATCTCAAACTGGTCAATCCTTGTTGTAAGTTTAGCTGACCTGGGTACAGTCAATGTGACCTCACTACTTGAACAAAGACTGCGCTTCACCACCCAGGCATTACCAAAGTCTGATACCAAGAATTGTGAAAATTCAAATCTAAGAGGTACAGTTGGGTTAAAAGACTCTGATGGTAAGAAACCTTTATTCAGTAAGCTACATATATACTTATTAGTATGTAGACACACCGGCTCCACTAGACCTTTAGCCTCTGAAAATTTTTTGGAAATGTCAATGAGTGATAAAGCCCCTTTAACTGAGCTTGTTCTCCAGTCATCTGAGCATACCATCAAACCATGAACCCCCGCTAATATACCATAGCAAGTTTGATTCATTCCAAGATTCTTGGGTGACACGTCAAAAGATGTTTGATGGCCCCATTTTTTTTCAAGCTTGTGAGTTTACCTTTGATGCCATTGACTTTGACGTTTGTATGTGCATGTACCATGTTGTATGCAATCATCAAATGGATAACTGTATCCATTAGTTCCTCCAGGTTCTTGTGTGGCTTTGTTGATATCTCATTGTCAGCCCCACCACCTGCAATGCTAAGCTGTGTTGCACGTTGCTTTGATTTACTCAAGCAGAAGGCAATGTATTCAACTTATCCCCATTTGAGTCCAAGAGGATTGGTCAAATTTGATATCGGTGCCACATATGGTTTGGGTGCAATCACATTGTATGAGACTAAACTAATAGATTCAAACAGAACATTTTCCCAAACTGTTTAACTAGATTGGCAGGGTAAAGAAGGTTCTGAACCATTTTGAAGAGTGAGTGTTCTGATTTTGGGAGATTTTCTGGAGGTTTAGCTGATTCCTTCATCAATTTTAGATTCCAAATGTTGTCATCAAAAACCGCTTCTGTTTCCGTTGGCTTAAAAAAATCTAACCCTGTATATTGCAGTTTATATCACCAGTCAACAGTCAATAATCACGTTTCATGCACACAGATAAAACTCACCTGCAATCTCAAGGTCCTCAAGCCAGGCCGGCATTTTAAGCTCTTGGTTACTGTTCACCTTAATACCAACAGGCAGGAATGTATGAGCATCCTTTGTTGGTAAATTGTCCCATCAATTTTTGTAAATCCTATTGATATTATAAAGCCCTCTTTTCCATGATTTTTGAGTAATATTGGAATGATAATTTAAAATGTCTCCAAACTCTACCATGCGGGATAAGAATATTCCTTCAAAATTAGCAGAGGATGACACTTTGGGCTCAGGGTCAGGAATTATATCAGTCATATCTCGTCCCATTGTATCATGTTTAATTGTCTCCCTTTCTTGAAAGGCTTGAATATTTTGGGGAGAGGCGGGAGGGGCTTCATCATGAATTGTTTCATTGAGTATGGGGGGGCGTTCAGTATGTGGAGGTTCATCATCAATTGTTTCATTGAGTATGGGGGGGCTTTCAGTATGCGGAGGTTGATTATCAATATAGCCCGCTTCAACATTGATCATTTCATCACCCTGATCCCAGGAATCTGTTGAGGCTTCAAAGGTACAGCGTTTTTTGTTGGTTTTTTTGGTGGCATGTATATTTGGTCTTTTTCCTAATCCTTTGCCTGGAAATCCAATTACCACGCGAGATCTTTCAAGTAGAGATTCTCCCACCTCCACACCTGCCCATATATTGTAAGCAGCCATTTTGATGTTTTTGTATTGAATTAGTAATGGACTTACAGTTCAAATCCATTTTGAGGAGGCTCATTGCTTCAGCAATCTTTTGACGCACATAATCAGGAATTTTACTATCATTTTGGATTTTTTCAAGCCTTGGGATTGTTTGAGAAATTTTTGAGACCAATTGTTCCTTGGATATAATTTCCACCTCCCCACTGAATATTAAGTCATCTTACCCAGAATCTTCTTTCAGTGCACAAGGCTCAACAGTCTTTTCCTTCTCATAGCTTTTAAAATTTGGTTTCTGAGAGCTGGGAGGCTGAGCTGAAATAAAGGTTATCACAAAAGTATCAGGTTTGGAGACTACAAATATTCAAGATAAATCTATGCTCACATTCCAGAAGAACTGGTGGATCTTGATTACTTTCATGTGCCAGGCTCTCTACTTCAATGCCTAATTCATGACTACTGACCATATCAGAGATTTCACTTCCACTCTCTGGGGCTGAAGTTGTTTTTTCATGGAATTCAGTTGAATTCGCTAGGGTTTGGGGCATAGCGGGGTAGTTTATAAAGTAAATAAATGGTGACAAGTTGATTGATAACCCGATTGAAAATTGTATAATAAAAAGATCAAAATTGAAGGGAAAAGGCAGGAGTTCTGAAATTGGTGGAAGTAAAATAAGGTCAAGATCACTGATTCTTTGTTAGTTAATATCAATATTAAGGAAGTTAAATTTCAATTTAAATCAGTTCAATAGTTAGTGAATTTTATGAAAAAACATTTTGGAACCACAAGCTCACCAAAAGAAACCTGCCCATCAACAGCCTTGGAACCTTCCATCAATATTTATTGAGCTTGTCATGGATTTGCAAAATATATTTTGTTTGAAAATTCAAAGAGGTGATGTGTTGCAAATTATTTCATCTCATTCAAATGAAATCACTTCCCTTTGAGAAATTGAATAAAGTTGACTAGTGAGAAACATACTAAAGTCAACTTTTGAATTACTCAATGCTCATGAGGTAAGGACTAAGCAAAGTGTTCCATTTGAATGATATGAAATAGAATGGTTTTGTTGGGGAAACAGAAGATACAATTTAGCTATCAAATAGTCCACTTATTAAGTTTAAATTTGTGAGCCTCATGATATAAACCCTAACCACAACATTGTGAATATACCTACCAATTTCCCCCCAGAACCTGTTGGCAGAGATGGCCACTCAGCATATCTCCCTGATTGTGTTCATCATGTACTCCAGCAAGCCACCGTACACTATGGATCTAGTACCTGAGCGTAACAATGGTAGGCAGCGGAGAGAGGATTAGGCGTAAGGGGGGTTGAGCATGGCGTCAGAGGCATATCTTGAGGGCACCGCGGGAGCATAAAAATTGTAAGCGGCAGAGAAGAAAAGGCAGGGGTGGTGAGGGCGGAGATGGGGGGCTGCATTGTAGTCTCATCTTGAGGGGGCTGCAGGAGCGTAAGGATCAGCCTAGTGTGAGGGGGACATTGCAGGCATGTGAGGAGGGCACCGTGAGTGTAAGGATAGTAAGCAGCATCGGAGGCATGTTGGGCAGGCACTATACAAGGGTTAGGATGGTAAGCGGCGCTGGAGGCATGTCAGGAAGGCACCACACAAGCGTAAGGGTGGTAAGGAGCATCAGAGGCATGTCTGGAGGGCATTGCAAGCGTAAGGATGGCAGGCAGCATTGGAGGAATGTTGGGAAGGTGCGAGGAGGCATAAGAGGGGGTGAGGGCGGCGTTGGAGGCATAACTTGAGGGCCCCACAGCAGTGTAAGGATTGTAATCCAAGGAGAAGATGAGGTGGGGGTGTGGAGCATAAGGAGTGGTGAGGGCGGAGCTGGGGGGGCAGTGTTGGCATCTCATCTGGAGGGGGGTGTGGGCGCGTAAGAATGCTAAGAGTTGGAGAGGATTAGGTGAGGAGGTGGAAGCCACTAAAGCATTGGAGTAGGCATGTTAAAGGGGTAAGATGGCCAGGCGGTGGGGCAGAAGTATTCTCATGCCAAACGGCTGGGTAGCACCATGAGGTGCAATTACACGGACGTTGCTAATAGTGTGGAAATGGGTTTGGGCTTTGAGTGACATTCTCATGTGACACATGTGACGATTGACGTTGTCTTGACGCAGATGTGATGTGACCCACTAAATCCATTTAATACAAAGTGACATTAACACAACTGAAGAAAGATTTTAAACTGACCGCTGTGCGATGTGAAGTCAATCACTCACGTAAAGTAAATCGCTGACAGTTGACGCAAGATTTGCCTTGGTGCCTCTGTGAGTCAGACTTCCACTGCATTTTTTCCTATCAATATAATGATAGTGAATGGGCCAACAAGGAGTCTCTAATTTTATTCAGCCTTTTAAATTATAAAAATTCAGAGTAGACACTAGCACTTGGTGCTCTTCCTTGACATCTTGTTCCTTGCGGCTCTTGCCATATCTCTGCTTGTTATATTCCTTTGCCTCAGCTATGCATCTAGAGGCATGTTTAAATCCATTCTTCCACATATCATGGAATTCTTTGTAAGTGGGACGAATGGTAAGAAGTTTTGCCTCCAATTGATCCACAGGCAGCAAGGGATTCCATCATTTTTGCACCAGTGAGGGTGATTTCCCTGTGGCAGATTGTGGGCTGGTATTGTAAGCCAGCTGAATTTGTGGTAAGAGTATAACCCAGTCATGGGTGTACCTTTCATGGTCTTTGTATTCCATTCCATATGAAAGAATCTTCTAATAATGTCCTCCATTGTTTGGATCATCCTTTCAGCCAAACCATCTCTTTATGGGTGGTAGGCTGTATAAAATGCAAGTTTTGTTCCAAGCATGAAATAAACATTATTCTGAAATTCTGATGTGAATTTTGGTTCCCCATCATTAATAATATTTTTTGCGACTCCACAAGTGGCTATGATTATATTCCAGAATATGAATGCTGTCTCCATAGCTGTATCCTCTTTGTGGCATGGTAGGAATCTGAAACTTTTACTGCACCTGTCCACTATGACTAGGCAAGAATTGAAGCTTTCTTCACCTAATGGGACAATTCTTGTTACCCAGTAATTCTTAATGCTTTCCCACAGGTGTTCAGGTTTCTCTATGTTTTGAAGTAACCCATACTTCTTCCCATATTTCCTGTTTGCCTTCTTGCATCTTTCAAAAGTGTTGATGCATTGACTAAACTCTTTTTCCCATTGAGGCCACCAAGCTGGCTTGCTAACCTTTGATTTTTACTGTCTTCACTCATGTGTCCCATATAGGGGCAATCATGGCATTCTTGAAGGATTAGGGAAATATGGTCTTTGGCTATCACTGTGAGTGCAATGTTGTGCTTCTCTCTGTGGTATAGAAGTCCTCAAATAAGGAGAAACGTGTTGTCCTTGGGGTCCCTCAACCAGGGTATCTCTCACTGAGATTCCAGATCTGGTCTCCTGTATTTTTGTTGCAGGATTTGGAACAATATGCCACACTGTTTGTGTTTGGTACAGGCTTTGGTGACTAAACTGAAATATTCATTATGCAGTTCTGAGGAGCCTATTCCCAATATGAGATTTTCTGTTCCTTATGGTTCAGTGTTATCACTGTCTGAGGTACCAAATTCTGGTTCCCATTCAGAAAATTTGAGGTTCTTCCTCCTGTATATTTCCATGAGATGGATAAGAAGTTTGGCAGCAACTCTTGGGTCATAATCTGGGTTTCTTTTCACATTATCAAATGGCCATATGCTGAGGTCATCAGAATTAGTTTGCCTTTTCCCCTCTTTGTATAACATGTTCATGTTACGTCTATAATCTTTAATGGGTAATTTCTATCCCAAAATGTGTCTATTATTATTTTTCATTTTGAGTAAATATTTGAGTTCTCTGCGGTCTGTGTACACTTCAAGCACTGAACCCTCCAGATAATTGTCAATTTTTCTAGGGCCATGCCTAGGCATAATAATTCAGTCTTAGTTGCTCTGTACCTAAGCTCTCATTATTTTAGTTTCCTTGAGATGTAGCATATGACCCCTTCCCTTGGTTCACCATCTCCTATTTGTCTTTGGTGCAGGGCAGCTCCCAATCCTTGACTGCAAGCTGCATCTATCTACAACTTCAATGGTAATTCAAAGTCAAGGAGTATCAGGACAGGTTAAATAGTTGGTTCATGTTTTAACCTCTCATATGAATCTCTTCTTTCCTTGGTTCTTTTAAAAACTACATCTTTTGAGCAGAATGCTTATAGACCACTACTTATGTGGGAAAAGTTCCTGATGTGGTTTCTGTAGTATTAAGCAAACCCAAGGAAAGATTGCATCTCTTTGATTGTTCTTTGGTACTGGTTTTAGCAGTACTGCTGCTACTTAGTTCTGGCTTATAGCCAGAATCAGACCTGAGACTTTGTGTCCCAGTTCCATTAATTATTGTTTGCCAAAATCCCACTTTTGAAGTGAAATTTTCATATTGATGGGTGTGCATTTACTTAGTACTCTGTCTATGTACTGCGCATGGTCTTCCCATGTCTCTGAGTATATAATTATTTCATCAATATATACTAGCATTCAGCCTTCTAATATCTCTTCTTGAAACATAGTATCCATAATCCTTTGGAAGTGAGCTGGTCCATTTTTGATGCCAAATGTAATCCTGGTGTACTCATATATGCCCATATGGCATATGATTCTGAGTAATTTCATGGAGTTTTGTTTAACTCCATTCTGGCCAAAGCCTTTCATTCAATTCATGTTGGTGATGTTTTTGCCTTTTTACGATTCATCTAGAGCATAGGGTATCTTTTCTATAGGGTTCCTATCTGCTTTGGGGGTAGTTAATCAGTGCTCTGAAATATCCACACAAGGTAGACTTTCCATTGTTCCAAGTGATAAGGATAGCTATCTTTACTTCCACTATTTTAATGTGTCCTATCCTCCTGATGAAACCAATATCTAGGAGTTCATCAACAAGTTTTTAAATTTATTTCCTAGTTTCCATGCTTTCTGGATATGGAGGTCTTATGAGAATGGGTGCTAAAGTTCTCTCCACCTCTAGATATAGTTCTATAGCATGGCATCTGATTTTTCCCAAGGTTTTTTCACAAATGGAAAAAGTTGGTCTGTTCTTCCTGACAATTTTTAGTAAACTGAGCTTTTGTTTACTGGTGAGGTTAGAAATGAACTTCCCTTATTTGAATTCATTTAGTAATTCCTCTAAAGGGTCTTGGTTTTACAACTGGTATATATCAAGGGAAAATTTCTTTTCCTTGTTTCTACCTATGGTAATTTTCCTATTTTTACTATTGTAAATTTCAATACCAAAAACTTTTGGTAGTCTGTTCCCAGTAAGAATCCTGGGATGTGAGCATTCTCAAGCACTCCAAACTCTGGTTTTAGTCTGATATTAGCTTTCCTATGGGGTATGATTATCTCTTTGATAATGGTCCAAATGGATATCATCTTCCCTGATGCACATTTAAAGCTCTTAGCCTTGGTTGGCAAGAGTTTCATTTTCCAATTTCAGAAATTTCTCTCCAGATATTCTCTGGCCACCATTAAGAAGTGTTCTCCACTATATATAATTAATGTGTCTTGAGAATTTTCAACACGTAAATTAATCTTGGTGGCTGTTCCATGAATATATGCCATCCCCTTAGTTGGCGTGACTAAGAAGTTTTTTGCATCTTTTTTGTGTTTGTGCAAGCTCTCATTAGCAGTGTCTTGTGGTAAGCCTTCTTCCAACTGTATATCCTGAATTTCTAGTTGCATTTCTTCTTGGTACTCTAATAGAATTTCCTCTATTGGGTCTTAGACATTATCAGATATTTCTCTGATGGCATCACCCATGGAGTCAGAGTCAGATTCCTCTTCTTGTGTTTCTTCCTCTGGAACTTTCTCAATGGCATAGATCTTTTTCTTTGCCTTTGTAAATTTGTTGGCATAGTGGTCTGTTAATCCACCATTGTGACAAGTGCTCTTCCTCTTGCTCACATTTGCTATTTTTTATTTGGGTTTGTCTTCATTTTCAAACCTTAAAGGCTGTTCCTCTTTGAAACTGTTGCCTTTATATAAGGGTTCTTCCCTATATTTGTCCTCTTCCTTACATCTTCTAATGTTTTGGAAATTTCATCTAGAGTGAAACTCTGGTTGCATATGCAGTTTATTGCATGCTTTAGTTCTCCTGGAAGCTCTGTCAAGAGTTTGTGATCCCTCATTTGAATCTTCATTTGAGGATCAATGGCTTTCAGTCTTTTAGACTGTCTAAGACACCACCCATATGGATCTTTTTCCACCGAGTATTTGTCATTCTCAAAGGACATGGTCTCTTGCCATATAGCTAAGTACCATTGCTGTATTTCTGTATTATTTGACTCTTCCACCAGGGATTTCTTTCATTTCTTTGTACAAAATACTAGCATGTCCTTTGAATTCTGTATTTAGCCTAGAAGTGTGCTGGTAGTCTGGTATGCTTGGCACATTCATGAAGAGTCCGTGAATATATATTCAATGATCTTCATGTGATCATATTATCTTACACCCCAGAATTTTGGCCAACTTGAGGCCTCTGGAATCTGTTTCAGTGCTTCCTTCTCAGAATAAGTCATGTTTCCTCCTTCTTGGTATTTTGATGTAGACCTTGCCTTATTCTCAAACAAGCCATCTGTTTCAATTTCTTCCTTGTGGTATGGATTATCCAAAACATTTCCTTGTGGTCGTGGCTTTATGCTTTGGAAGACATTAAGAAATTTTTTACCCCTGTCCCTTTTGCAGTTTTGTTGCTCCTCTAAGACTTGGTGAAGTATTTTTTTGGGTTTTTTCTGAGGATTCTATTAGTTTAGCAAAGCCTTTTGGAAGAGTTTTGAAAATTTTGTTTTGTGATGCTTTTGATTCTTACAACCTCAAATTGTTTTATTGGAGATTTGAAAAATTTTCTTGGGTTTTCTCTGCAAATTAGGACATTTGTAATCAAAGTTCATTACTTTTTATGTTACTTGTAGGTCGGAAACCAACATTTTCCATATGAGTGGGCATAATATTTCTAATAGCATAGCTTCTGATTCTATTAGAAGTATATAGAACTATTTCTGACTCTTGTGTACTGCTTTCACCAAGTCCAACAGCTTCTGTATCATTGGGTCTGCCTCTTTCTGCCTTTTGATGTTAAAATCTTTGTTCTTGCCCTCTTACCCTTTTTTTCTCCTGAAAGGTACCTGGGATTGTCAAGAATGGTGACTGTTTGCCACTTATGTTCTGTTGCCTGAATGGTTTGAAGCCACTGGAGATTTGGGTTGGTCTACTCTTTGTGAGGCCAAAGGAATCAAAGTATGCTATTTCTGGTTCAGTTTTTCTTCTATAGATTGGATAGTAGCTTGATTCTCCCTTATCCTGGCTGCCCTTTCCTCCAGGAGTTTGAACTGCCATTTGGAATTCAATCCTTTGGTGATTACCATAAGATCTTTGAAGGGTATCTCTTTGAGACCGGCCTTCTGGCAGCATGCTTCCAGTTTTTCCCAGTGTAACTCTAGCTTAAACCTCTTGTTGTCCATTCTCCATTGGTATAGATCTTTGAGGAGTTGATGGATCTGATAAGCTTTATCCATATCCTTCCAGTCCTCTGGTTTGAGGAGGGTAGATGGCAGTGTGGGTATGATTTCCCTCAGTGTCATTCCATCTATTATGATGTCCATGGTTTCCAGACCCTGGTCCTCTTACTATGCACATTCCTGGTCTGTCCTCTGGGTAGTTCCTTGGGATTCCAAGGTTCCTGAGGTGTACAGGGGACATATTGGTACCTTGAATTCTTAGGGTATTCACCTTTTAGTGTGCCTTGTACAAATTTATTTTCTACTTCTCTGGAAAATTGGCCTTTAGAAGTTACAACTAGGTTAATTACTGTGATGTTTCCTTTACAAGTTTTCCAGGTTGTTTTACCTTGTATGGATCCAGAGTTTTGTGGTTTTCTACTCCTCTGAGTGCCTATGGGTTTCCAACTTTTGGTGGTAATGATTCCTTCACTTTCCCTTTTCCCTTTTCTCTTCTTTACTGCTGTCTCTGAGGGTGTCACAGGTGTGTTTCCTTGTGACTTTGTTTAAAGTATTATGACGTTATCTTCCACTGAAACAGAAAGGTAGAGGACTTATGTCAATTAAGACATGCTGTTTGCACATTCAAGAATGGCCTCTGGGCAATATATTACTATATTTTTCCCTTGTATTATGAGCTTTAATTGCAATTATCAATTACATGCAAAAAATACTGTATGGTAGATTTTTGGTATACAGTTGTATCCAAATATCTCACATATGAACTTGTAATTAACAAGTTTAATCTTCTAAGTTTTTATTTAATGGAGAATAATAATTATCAATATGTCTGACAATGCATCTGAAACTGTTATTTACAGTAAAGAGGGTTTCTCTTTCAAAAAAAGGAGAAGTTATTAAAGTTCTTTAAGTGTTTTGATATCGAAAAAAAACTTTTCCAAAATAGTCTGTGGTGATTAAATCACAATCAAACCATGTAAAAAATATATTGGCAAAATAACATTGGCAAATGTTTCATACCACTCCAAAAAATCCAGAATACATGATATTCAATATATTACTTATTTTCCTAAGGTTTTTCATTCCCAAAAAATAAAAGAAGCAATTATTAAAGAGAAAAAAATTGAGAAAAGCTCACTTTTAATGCAAAATTAGTCCAAAAAAACAAGGCCAGGCCCCCAAAATGTCAGTATCAGTCTGGGAAGAAGATGTGATATGACCAATTAGAACTTAGAATATCACTGTGACACCGTGTATTCTAATAAAAAGGATTATAAATAATAATATTAACGGTTTTAATATACAAAAATAGTAGTTGCAAGGGCTATTGAAAACCCTGGGTGCAGCTTTACCTATTTGGGTATTATAATAAAAACTACAATACCTTTAATTATAAGTATACCATATTCTTTTAAAAGAGTATAACTGTTTTTGACAGTTTTACTACATGAGAATCCAAGAGCAGGATGGGGATTTTTCTTTTGGTCAGAGAACGGTCCCTTTTTATCTTGAAATTTGATGAAAAGGTCCTCTAGACCATTTCATGTAGAGAAAGTGAAGCATTTTCACTTCCAAGGACTGGTTTGTGGCTTTCTCACAGCCTTTATACTCTTCATTGGTTTCAGATGTGTTGAAAAACAACTTCAGGGAAGTTTTCACCAATACAGGGTGAAAGTCTTTATATGGGGACCACATAATGCTCTTCTGATGCATAGAATGTCGTACAGAACCTTTATGGCACCCCAGTATTGAATTTAATATGGGTATTTGATATTTGAGACCTTCTAATCAAAGATATGGGAAGGTATCCCACAGTAAAGGTATATTGTCCAAACTGTTGGATTTCAACCTGAAAGCTGCCATACCTGTGTTAGTTTTTGAGATATTTAACTCAATTTTGTTTCATTTAGTACCCCTGGATGAGATCTACAAAATGGTACCTCATTTGGTATTGGTATCATTAGATATAGCAAAGCTCTACCATTTCCAATTTTTATTATACAGATATGTATTTTTCCCAGACCTTTGTGAACCAGTTTTATCCATCAATTTTGTTCTAGTTGAGTTATGGGGATATGGATGGCATCATCAGATAGCCCTGATTGAGCTTTGTAAGGTGTGGATATGAAACTTGATTAAAAATCAAGTACTTTTCCTGTCCTCAAAATTTGTATAAGGTAAAAATCAATTATAAAATAGTAAGAAAGAATATTTTTAAAAGAAAACAAGCCAAATTCATTGTTTATAACTTTATTAGTATAAAACAATAATATTATAAAGATTCATTGTTTTACCAACAATAAAATCTATCCAAAAAATATTCTACAAGAGATATTTTAAGCCTACAAAAGAAATTTCTTCAAGAGCAATTTCAATTGAAATTAATTGAGCAATGAACTTCAAGCAATTAATTGAAGAAAAGATTCTTTAAAAAGAATATTAAAGAGAAAACACACCCAAAAGTGACCAGAGTGAACTTGGAAACAAAGTGACAAAGTTAACAGTGATGAAAGATACTTTAATTCACTTTTGGGGTGGTTCAGGGGTAAAAATGATTATAGGAGTTACAAACAATGATTATAATTATTTTTTCACATGGTTAAAAGTTTTAAAATGACTTAAGAGAGGTGGTTGGAATCTTTTATTGATTGGTTTAACAACGTTTAAACTAATTATAAAAGGAAACAATTCTAACATGAAGAGAAAAGTGGGGCAAAGAAGAAATTCTTTTATAGCCATCAATTTTCTTACTCCAAAAGTAAAATTTACTCTTGTTGATCCTGAAAAACAGTTTGACAACAGAAAAGCGAATTATGGCATCATTGAACCCTGGTTTAGACCAAAAAAGGGCTGGTTTAAGCCATTTTTAGCCATTTTAGACCTTTAAATCAGCCATTACTATAGCAATATCTGGTCTAGAGCCTTCAAGACATGTCAGAATGTGTGTAAGAGACGTAGAAACCAGTTAAAACTGTTTTTACTATGATTCTTTTATCTTAAGGGGAGTTTTACCCTCTTGGCAACAGCTAAAACTACCCCAGTTGGTATCAAAACCTCATCATCAATTGAGTCCACAGACCCTGTAACTCAATCCTAGGCCAAAAGTGATGAACCTTTGCGTAAATTTTGACACCAAATGCCTGTCAGCAAGGATTTTGGGGGTCTAGCTCCCCCTTAGAGCTGGGGTTCCTTTTCCCCCCCAAATTTAAGCCTTCCGATTTATTTTTCCTTTAATTCCTCATCATGTATCATACTTATAATTTACATATCTAATTCAATTGAGTTGTACAGCTCAATACAGTAATAATTGATACCTCATAAGTAAATTAAAGTTCCCTTATGTAATACACGTGCATATTTTGACATTTCAATTGAATTCAATTGAAAATACTTCAATTCCTCATAACTTCTAAAATATACACAACACCTCAATTTTAACACAAATTTTGGTGATTAACACTACATGTGTTGTGAATTAAATTAAAGTTTTGATGATTTTCAATTTTCATAAATAAAATACTAAAAACTTAATTTAAGCTTATTTAGAGTTGAGTTACAAAATTTTCACTCAGAGGTCACCCCATCTGATTTTTTATGAGGAATCCAATGGTGAAATGATTTTTATATGTTTATTTATTGGATAAAAAGTAATAATAATTATTCTTTAACTTATTTCCATTTTTTTTTTTTTTGTACAATTTTGTTAAAAATTCATTTTTACTTAAATTTTTCAAGTATAAATGTAATTTTACAATTTCAAAATTTAATGTAATTTTATTTTTAAGCGGTAATTAAATTTTTAATTGTGAATATAATTTTGTATTTATATTTTGATTTTCCTTTTAATAATATAAATAAATTTTTTTTATTAATATTTATATGTTAATTTTGTATTTGTGGTCTTTTGGGTATATGAAATTACCTCTAAGGCTCACAAGCTTCTTCCAAAAAGACCCCACTTTTGGTATCTCACACTGAAACTGTAGAAGTTAGATGGAAGGTGGATATTTTATTCACCCTTATTTGACCTTATTTTGGACATAAATCCTGTAATTTTGGTTCTAGCTCAATTTGGCTAGTACCATTGGATAGAAACAATTGATATCTTTGATTTTAACACCAATTTAATGGGTTTCAGCCTCTTTCTCTTGATTTTATATGAGAGGTGAAAATAAAGGTTTATTCAGAGCTATCACTTTGTGCGGGGATAACTCTTTTACTATTTGTCCTATGATTAAGGGACTTGTATATTTGGAAAGAAGTGATTTTCCTATTTTTTTTGATAACTTTTGAGCTGGTTTGGCTCAGCTCCATCATTAAGTGCTATTTTGTTCTACCATTAGTTTATTTTATTTGGCTGTCATGCTTGTGGTCTAGGTTTGAGTCACAGGCTTACAATCAATGGGCCAAGCACCATGAAAAAAGTACAAAAACTTAAATAATGGCCTCACTTCATTGGTCAAGGAGAGTATGAACATTTGGAATTCATCAGAGTTATTTGAATTATTCAAGGAGAGTTTCGATTACCAGACAGGTTGGTAACAGAAAGATTCAGCACCTTGTTTACCCAATCAGGCCATAGATGGTATATAAAATTGAGACAAGCACATGCACCAAAAATTTGGACTTGGTTGAAAACCCAAATTATTAACAAATGGGCCAATGATGCTTGAAGATTGAAAATTTGAACAGCCATTGAATATGCCAAATTTGATGCTGATAAAGACAAATATTTCCCATGGTTTTGCAAACAGAAAGACAGATAAAAAGCATTATATCCTGAAATGTCAAAAATTATGATTCAAAAGAAAATTGGAACAATGTGGAGGTGCATTAGAGCATGCTGTCAAAAGCAGGACTACTGAACAATCTTCAGCAAAAGATATTATGAATATATTGGAAGAAGTAACCACCAGAACAAGAATTGGTTCTAGGAGGGTGAATCTCAAAACAAGGTTAAATAATCCCTGGAGAGATTCTGTGGACAAAAATACCAAAGAAAATTTTAATAATATGAATTCTAAATCTGCAGATGTAATCAGAAATTGTCATATTTGCCAAAGTACAACACATTTGGCCAATACATGTTGAAAAAGGAGAAAATCAATGAAATTTACATTTAAAAGGAACCTGATGTTGAAAAAGGAGATGTGATTGGAGACAATTCAGCTGATAAAGAATGAATAGTTTCTTAATCTTAAAAACATATAAAAAATATAAATGTCACATTTGACATCATGGAATCTTATTCCCATTTTCCACAATTAAGTAATAGTAAACTTGATTTATGAAAATTCAAGATTAAAAACTTATGAAAACAAATCCAAACAAAGGAGAAGGTTATGAAGCTGGTCATTCCTGTATAACAGAAGTGGTAATTGATGACATACCCACTAAGCCTTTATGTGACCCAAGAGCCTTCTGCTCTTGTTTTTGCAACTCCTTCTTAAGAATGGTGTAGCAAATTTGGAATACCAATTATTACCAATTGATCACACAAAATTCAAGTGTCCAAGTAATCCAATGAAATAATTGGGAATCTTTGAAACGGATTTCATATTCCCACATAGTAATGTACCTTTATGAGTAACCATTGATTTTATTGTTATGTAAGATTGCTCCAATACCCAGTTTATATTGGGAAATGATTCTTTAATCATGTATTTAATAGATTTAAATAACAACAAACAGGGATACTTTACTATTGTGGAAAATGAGCATCAATAATTTTCCTTCTTCACTTTTGGGGGCCAAATAAGAGTGAATAAAGTATCACCAGACAAGTTAGGATTGGAAGAACTCAAGTGTGAACAGTACAATGAAGCTGAAATGAGTCTTCATCTTACTTATAAACAGGTAAGTGAAATTTCTGCCTTTTTACATGACCACAAAAAAGCCTTTGAATCAGATAAAGTGCCACTAGGGGATATCTTTGGTTATGAAGTTGAAACTATTCTTAATATTGAAAGACCTTGCCAACACTCTTGAGAATACTTGCATATTGAAGAAGCCCAAAATCAAGGGAAGCACTTGAGCTCCTTATTAAGGCACTTCTAGACCTGGGGGTAATAGGAAATGTTGGCCACAATCAGGACGTAGAAATAACTACACCACTAATAGTGGCATGGCATAATGGCAAATTCATGATGGTTGAGGAATTTAGAGCTCTAAAACCTTAAACTGTCCCAGACAGGTTCCCAATACCAACAATCCAAATTGCCCCCATCCAAATATCTCAAGAATTATAAATAAGCACTATGGATTCCCTTAAAGAATTTCACCTAAATTTGGTGACACCAAGGGCAAGAAAATACTCAATAATCATTTTTCATTGCAGGGTGTATGAAAATTTCAGTATTTCTTTTGGTATCAAAAATGAACCTTCACATTTCCAAAGCTTATGAATGAAATCTTCCTTGAAGACCTTTCAGAAGGATGGTTAATCATTTACATTTATGATATGATTGTCTGTTCCAAGACTTGGGAGGAACATATATACATATTATCCACAGTTTTGGTAAATATTCAATCTGTAAACATGAAAATTTCTTTGAAGAAATGTCATTTTGGATTTAAAGAACTCAAAGCTGTGGGTGTGAGCCTGCAAGGTATGTATACCATACCCATGAGGCCACAAATGACTTTATATACAGTTGATTTAGTCTTCAACAGACTTTTCAATTGAACTTGAAATAAAAAATAATAAAAAATAAGTATAGCTTTTTTTGGATAAACAAAGCTATCAAGATTATGTCATTTTTGGATTCTACACCAAAATGACCTAGGGTACACCCATAGGGTGTTATACCCAAGAAATCTTATTTCTTATGTTATTGGAACATTAAAGAATCTCACAGTAATAATGTAACTTTTTCAACATTTTTGTATAATTGTTAAATTTAAGCTTAAATAAGCTTAAATTTAAAGTTGCATAAGGTTTATGCCAACATACCAAAATTTTAGTTAAAACTGAGGTGTTGTGTTCATTTACTGAATTGGCTGAGGATTTGCCATAAATAATTTAAATCCTGTGTGAGCTCAATTTGAAAGGGTGTAAGGCCATAGTATGGCTTTAAATAAATGAAAGGGAAAAATCCACACAAAAAGGTGGCACAAAGGAAAAAGACCAAACGGAGCTGGGGTACCCAACTTTTTGGATCTTCAAGGATTGAATTAAGGTTGTCCACCTGTATTGGAGGATTTTCAACCTTATTTATACTTTAAGATTAGACTTTCGTCCAAACTTAAGGTTTAAACTGGTTTTAACCCAATTTGGACAGCGATTTCAAGCTGCCAAAGGGTAAATCCCAATATGCGGGCTTGATATTCAAATTTTGATACCTTTCAAAGCTTAAATAAGCTTAAAACTTTAAGGTTACAAGAATTAAAACCTTATCAAAAGTTAACGTTTGATGTGTATTGCTTTTTACGTGGAAAAATGGTAATAACTTCAAAAATTCATTAAAAATTCAATTCTAAATGGATTTGCTTGAAAGTTTCACACAGCTTACAGTGGAGTCTTATTCATATATAAATCAAACTTTAAGTATCTTTTATAAGCAGATTTCTTTGTTAATTAACCTGAAAATGTACCTTCTTAATTATTCTTGAAGAAAATTAAGATGTCTTTAAGGATTAATTAAAAATTTAGCTTAAGAGATTTCTGCTTGAAAATCTATTTTTAAGGCGTTCATGTGATGAACTTTGATATAAATAAACCTGTTTTATACTAAAAATTCAATTAATTAACTTAAAAGAGAATTAAAGTTACTTGGAGTTAAGAATAACACTGGTAACTTTAAATTGGAATTAAAAAGAAGTTACCTTAAGTTAAGAACCTTATTTTTAAGCATAGTTTTTCATTTTTTCCCTGAGCACGCCCTCTTTATCCCTTATGAATAATAAGAGCTTCTCTGTAGACATAAAAAGAGTCTTTTAATAATTTTTTTTGTCCATCATCAATTATCAATCCATTAATATTAGACATTCAAACAGGTAAAGTTTCATTATATAGAAAATCTTATTATTAAATTATTTCTTAAGTATTTTATTCTTTATAAATCTTAAATTAAATAATTGAAATCATAGAAATTAGATTATTGTTGTAATCACTTATAATATATTTTTTATTATAAAACGTTGTTTTCTCTTTCAAAATATTGATCTTTGGCATGTTTTTCACTTAAAACTATTATTTAATATAATAACTGTTGTTGTTTGACTTGTTTTATTAAATAAATATTATAAGTAAGTTTTCTCTAAAATTCTATATCTTTTTTATCTAGTATTAGTTTTTTTATATAGACTTTTTCTATGAGAATTATTTCTGCACAGTGTGTGTATTAATTCTTTTATAAATGATATTTATATACTATTTATAAGTGGTTAAATATCTCTCTTTTAAACGTGTAATTGTCTCATTAGGAGCTTTACACTTCTTATTGTTATAATTGTCAGTGACTATACCAATAATAGAATTATTATAATTTATTATAATTATTTTATTTTTTTATTATTATTTTATATAATAATAATTAAATTCAATTTTTTAAATAATTATCTTTAATAATTATATTTCAATTTGTGGCTATAATATTTTATTATATTATATCTCTCTACTGAGGACAGGCATACTACTCTTGATATTTTTACTATTATCAAGATTTTCATAGACAAAACTTACACTTTGACATTTAGTTGCTTTCTTTTCCCTTGGAATTTACAAATAAAGAATTTTCAGCAGTACTACTTAAACATATGCCTCAGCACAAAAAATAAATTCTCTCAGCGTGTGACTCAAAACCAGAGCACAAGCATGACAGCCAAAATACCATAAACCGATGGTATAGGCAAGATACCACCAAAACATGGAGCTAAGCCAAATCAGCTCAAAAGGTATTAAAAGAAAGAGGAAACTAACCTCTTTCTGAAAACATAAGTCCCATCACCATAGGACAAGAAATAACAAAGTTATTCCTGCTGAAAGTTATTGCTGAGCATAAACCTTAATTTTCACCTCTCATCTAAAATCTAGAAGGAGAGGCTTAGCCCCATCAAATGGGTACTCAAACTGAAGATCCAAGTCAGGGATATTCAATGGTACCAGCCAAACTGAGCTAGTACCAATATTACTGGAGTTATGGTCAATTTCAGGCCAAATAAGGGTGAACAAAACATTCACCTCTAATCTAACTTCCACAGTTTTAGTGTGAGATACTTGAAGTGGGGTCTTTTTGGAAAGAGCACAATCAGGGCTATCTGATGGTGTCATCCATCTCTCCATATCTCAACTACAGCAGAAGTTATGGGGCAAACAAGCTCAATACAGCTTTTTGCATAAAACAGGCATATGTACAAAAATCTTTTACATGGCATAACTTTGCCATATTTAATGATAACCATATCAAATAAGGTACCATTGTGTAGAACACGCACAAGGCTACACACTGGTTTAGTTTTGAGGTTGATACCTCAAGAACTGACAAAGGTATAGCTGTTTTAAGGTCGAAATCCCACATTTTGACCAATACAGCTTTACCATGGGATAATATCCCATAACCATGAATATGAGGTGTCAAATAGACAAAGAAGCTTATTTTTACTTCGATACCTCATATGTCAGTCAATACTGGGGTCCCATACAGTTTCTGTACAGCATTCTATTGGTCATACACGTCAGAATCAGGCTGTGAGGACCCCAGATGAAAATTTTCACCCTGTATTGGTGAAAACTGCCCAGATGTGGTTTCAAAACTACATCTGAGCCAAATACAGGTTATACAGGCTGTTTGCAAACCACAAGCTAGTACTAGATAGAAGGAGGCTTTTCACAGCCAGAATTGTTTCTTCATCCTGCTCTTGAATATCCTACGTAGTAAACTGTCCAAAACAGTTTTACACTTGGGTAATAATCAGGGTATAATTATAATTTTAATTATTGTAGTACTTATTATAGTAATCCAACTGGTAAGACTGCATCCAGGGTTCTCAATAGCGCTCACCACCACTATTTTCCAAATAGTAGAACCCTTTCATTATCTTATAAACTATTATATTATCAAAAACTCTTATTATTAAAATTATTTCCACATGTCACAGTCATAATTCTAGTTGTAAATAGCCTAATTACTACTTCAACATAGACTCCAGCTGATAAATTCAGTCAATTTGGTCTTTGAAGGGTATTACAGACAGCACATAGAATATTTTGCATGCATAGCAACACCTCTTTATAAATTGTGTGAGAAAGACAAAGTATTTCAGATGACTGTTGACAGCCTCAAAGCCTTTGAGTCTTTGGGACAAGCTTTAAAAACTGCTGCACTTTTATTGATTACATCTTCTAAGCTTCCCTTGAAGCTTTATATTGATGCATCAGGAGATGGGCTGAGTTCTGCACTTCATCAAGTACATATTAGATATGACAAACCTGTGGCATGACCCATACGTTTGATATCTAGGCATATCAAACCAACTGAAGCCAGATATGGGGAAAGCCAAATGAAGTGTTTATGCCTTGTGTGGGCTTTGGAAAAACTTAATTACTTTCTAGAAGGATGTGTTTTTGAAGTAATAACAGATTGTACTTCTGTTAAATCACTTTTAAACATGAAAACACCCAACAGGCACATGCTGCTATGGCAAATAGCCATACAAGAGTATAAAGAAAATATAACCATTGTGCACAAGTATTGAAATTTTCAAAAACAAACTCAGATGGACTAAGCAGATGGCCATTACCAAATGATATTGATAATCCCGCTTATGTACCAGAAGAAGCTTCCACACATATCAGAATAGAAGGAATTAGGTTTACAGACCTGAACACCACATTCTTTGAGGAAGTAAGAAACAGTTATACTCAGGATAGGAATTGTAGCATCCTTTTTGAATTACTTATCAAAGAATCCAAAGATTAGTCCTTGATACATGCCTTGGATGAAATTTGGAAGGAATATCATTAGGAAGGGGATTTCATCTACTGGATGGCATAATCTACTATATTACTAAAAACACATGTGTAATGACATTTGTGGACAGATCCTCAATCAATATTGTACTGAAAGAGTTCCATGACAGCCCCTTCTCAGGAGATGTGTCTGAGGACAGAACAAGGGATAAATTCAAAACCTTCACATGGTGCCTGATGTGGCAAAAAGATGTTTCAGAGTATTGCAAAACCTTTGACAGATGTCATAAGGTAAACAAATCCACTGGCAGAAAACTTGGGAATATGACCAAAACTCAAGAACAAAGGAGACCTTGGGAAATCATCAATATGGATTGGCTAACTTGCCTACCACCAGGACCTTATAGAAGCTATCATGCATTCCTAGTGATTTTTGACAGGTTCAGTAAGACTCCAAGACTTTTGCCATTTTTCAAAGATTGTACAGCCATGGATACAGCTCTTCTGATATGGAATTGGGTATTATCATGGACCAGCATATTCACAAACCACATTAGTGAAAGAGATCCCAAATTTACATCAGAACTGTGGACAAAATTTCACCAATTGTTTGGAACAAAGTTATCCTTCTCTACAGCTTACCACCCTCAAACTGATGGTCTAGCTGAAGGAATGATCTAAATTTAGAAGACATGATCAGAAGGGTTTGTGCATATGGCGTAGAATTTGAAGATTGTGATGGATTCACCCATGATTTGTGTACCCTTTTAGCTGCACTAGAATTGTCATATAAAACATCCATTTATTCCAATACCAATCAAACTCCTGCTATTAAAAAAAGAATGGAATCCCAAATTACCCCTAGATTCCTTAAGGAGGGATTTGGTTGAAATACATCCCACAGCTAGTAGCTTCAAAGGAATTCTAGACAAAGCTAGAAAGCATTCAGTAAGCTGCATCAAAGACTCATTTTCAGATTTCCAACACAAATGGGGCAAATTGCATACCAATCCAGACTTCAAAGTGGAAGATTTGGTACTTTTATCTACCCCTAGCCTTAATAAAATCAAAGGATTTAAGAAGCTCAAACACTCCTATGTAGGAGGTTTTGTTATTAAAGCCCTCCATGGAAAAGATTCTGTTGAAATATAGTTATCTGAAGAGCTTAGTAATGAGCATCCTAAATTTCCAGCAAGCTTAATGAAGCCATATAAATCTAGTTATTCTGAAATATTTCATTTGAGAAATAAAGTTCCCCGGAACATACCTCCTGTTGAATCATCTGGTACTAAGAAAATTACCAAAGTTCTCAAAGAACAAAAGTTGAGAACAAAGAAACTAAGAAAATACCTTATCAGGTACAGTGACCCAACTTGTGAACATGAATTGTTTGTAGAAAATGACACACCTAAAGCTACAAAACTTCTCAGAAGGTGCAGAAAGCAGAAATGACAATTTCACAAAGTAATATTCTATTTTTAGAGGAAGGGGATGTGAGCTTTGGAGGTATTTTCATCTACCCAAAATACCACAAATAATCAAACAATGATAAAATTATAAATAAAATAAACTCATTAATATTATAAAGTATAAAATTAGAATAGTAATAGAAACTTGAAGTGAAAAATTGAAATTTTCATCATAATTTGAAATTAAAATTACCTTAAATTTTGAAATTTTGAAAATAAATTTTTGCTTGAAAAATTAAGTAAAAGTGAATTTTCAACAAAATCAATATAATCCAAATATGTTTGTAAAAAATATAACAGAAACTATTATAAATTTTCAAACAACAAATGAACATCTGAAAATTATCTCACCATTGGATTTCTCATGAAAAATAAGGTGGGATCACCTCTGGGTAAAATTTCTGTAACTCAACTCTAAGGAATGTTGAATTAATTTTTTACTATTTTCTGTACAAAAGTTGAAAATCCTCAAAACCTTACCTTGATTCACATCACATGTGGTTTTAACCCTCACTTTTTAACTCAAAATCAAGGTGTTGTGTGTAGTTTAGATCTTATGAGGAATTGAAATAATTTGAAATTGAAATGTCAAAACATGCACTTGTATTACATAAGTGAACTTGAATTTACATAGGCGGTAGCAATTATGACAGTTTTGTACTGTAAAAAAATCAATTTAACTACATATGTAAGTTTCAGGTATAATGAATGATGAGGAATTAAAGAAAAAATAAATTGGAAAGATTGATTCTGAAGGGGAAAGGAATCTTGGCTCTAAGGGGGAGCTAGACACCCAAATTCCTTGCTGAAAAGCATGAGATTTCAAAATCCACACAAATTTTCATCACTTTTGGCCTGTAATTGAGTCACAGGGTCTGTGTCTCAATTGATGATGAGGCTTTGATACCAACAAGAGCAGTTTCTGCCCTCAATTTAAAAAAGTAATATTAAAACCAGTTTTAAATGGCTTTTAAATCTTTTAAACACATTATGATGTGTTTTCAAGGCTTAAAGCAAGGTATTACTATAGCAAAGGCTGATTTAAGGGTCCGAAATGGCTGAAAATAGAAAACACTTTGTAAAACCAACCTCTTTTTGGTCTAAAACAGAGTTCAATGATTCCATAACTAGGTTTTCTGTTGTAAGAACGTTTTTCATGACTAACAAGAGTAAACTTTACACCTGGTGTAAAAACCTCAGTGTTTATAAAAGAATATCTTCTTTGCCCCACCTTTCTCCTCACGTTAGAATCTTTTCCTTTTATAGTTAGTCTAAACACTGTTAAACAAATCAATAAAGAATTTGAATAACCTCTCTTGAATCATCTTAAAGCTTTTAACCACGTGAGAAAATAATTAGAATCATTTTTTTCAACTCTTATAATCATTTTTATGCTTCAACCATCCCATAAGTGAATTGAAGCATCTTTCATCACTGCAAACTTTGTAACTTTGTTTCCAAATTCACTCTGGTCACTTTTGGATGTTTTTTGTCTTTAATATTGTTTTTAAAGACTTTGTTCCTATATTAATTTCCTGAAGTTCTTTTCTCAATTAATTCTAATTGAAATTGCTCTTGAAGAAATTTCTATTTTAGCCTTAAATATCTCTTGTAGAGTACTTTTTGATGATTTTTTTTATCGGTAGAACAATAAAAGTTTCTATTGTTGTTTTATACTTATCAAGTTCAAAAAATTAAATAGGTATTTTTCTCTTAGGAATCTCAATTCTTATTATTTTTAATCCCTTTTTACCTCATACAATTTTTGAAGACAGGAAAAGTACTTGATTTTTCATCAAAGTTTCATATGCACACCTTACACACTTCCCACTACTTCCACCCAAAAAATTACTCCAAAAGGCCCACCCCTCACACAAAAAATTTATCTACTAATCCTGTGGGAATTCCCTGATTTTATTTTGATTAAATCTCCAATTCCAAATTCCTTCTGAGTTTGATATCAGTGTACTCAGTGATCACCAGATGAACGGTCAGGCTCTGGAAAATCACTGAAAAATCATTCCAGATAACATAATTCCACCATCATAGACATTAATTCCCCTCAAAATGGGTTCCCCCTCTCATGGTTGTTCAAATGCTGCTGACTGGGCTCTCTTATACAAGGCCTATATCCCATTTTTAATGCTAACTCAACAGATTTCATTAGATGAACACAGTTCCCCCAATATGCAAAAAAAGGGTCAATTAGAAGGCCTTTAAAATTAACAAAAATAATACATTCCATTTGATTAGTGCTATCAACATTGCAACAAGTTGGACTGCCTCAATGGATGATGCAACTGCATTTGCTAAAAATTGGAAAATATTCTGCCTGTCCAATTAACATATGTTCCCAAAACAGAAAAGTAAAGAAAATTCTCATGTTTCTCATCATATTCCAGAACCCTTCCAACATTGGGGACCAGCACAAGCCTCATCCAGATGGGGGTATGAGCACTTGATTTCAGTATTTGAAAATATTCCAACAAATAACAGAATATGTATGTTAATTAATGGGAGAAATATATTCACATTGATTATACACTTGAGCTGAATAATTCAAACTTCTTGGAAATCACAATATATGATATAGATAAAACCTTACTTCAGCATATCTGTTGATTTTACAGCTTATCTGTTTGTCCAAAATCTTAATCAGCCCCATTTGAAATAACACTACTTTTGAAATCACAGTGTCCTTCCCTGTTAAATCACAAAAAGGATATAAAACACCCTTTCATTAGCAAGAAATTTATGATTCCCTGGTTGATTACTTACAGAATTTTCATTAAAAAATGTAAATGGTTGCATGGATCATCTTAGAAACTACAATAAAATCAACAAGTCATCCTGTTTTGAGAGTTGCTTCACATCCGTATTTTCCAGTTTCAATTATTAATGTCAAAAACAATATATATTGAAGTTGAACCAATATTTAGAGCCTCTCATCCATCTTTCATGCTGAAATTTTTTTTTGGATATTAAAAAATTTGAAAATTGATTGGAATTTCTTACTAGACTGGCCTCATCTCAATATTTCAAAACATGTTGGTTTTAATAACAGACACTTTATTATATCTGAAGAAGAAATAGAAGTTCACTGTAGATTGTATGAGAACAAAGTGATGTCATGTGCACTGCTTGCAATGATAGAACTGTTATTACATGATATTTAGTATATTTTTTTCTGAAAATATAGTGGCACAATAATGCAAATATCTTGAATTCATTAGGATTTTTTATGGAGAAATAACTGCCTCTAGAGTTTGTGAAAGTAACTAGCCACTGTTACGAGTAGAGCCCATTAGTTCACATGGCCACAAAGAAGTTACCATGTTGACATTGGGTATGGTGTGAAAAAGCCAACTTAAATGATCATATTACACAGTCAGTTTGGATGCTTTTCAGCTGCATGGGGCTGGTTACATGCCCCTAGTGATTGCCTTGTGCATGTACATTTCAAAAAAATACCCCCACACATCCTTTTGCCTTTGTGTGCATTTATCACACTTAAAAACCTGCACCTGCAGCTGCAGCATTGCGTGTCTGGCTCCACCTGTGTCACTTTTTGATTTTCAATTCTGCTCAAATTATGCCCTCACATGCTTTTGCCTTTGTGTGGATGTGTAACACTTATGCACATGCACCATTTTGCAGCTGGCTCCAACCATGTCAGCTGCCAATTCTCAATTCTGTGCATGCCAAGCTGATTCATAGCTACACAAAATTAGGCCCTCAAATTATTTTGCCTTTGTGTGCATGTGTCACACTTATACACCTGCAGCATGGTGCAGCTGGATCCACCTGTTTTACCTAAATATTGTCAATTCTGCTCATGCAAAGCTGATTTATAAACATAAAATATTTTAGGCCCATACTTTCTATGGACTTCATTTGTGTGTCACACATGATATATGGTGTGAATATTAAACTTTTATAAAATATCAAGTACTCTTCCTGTCCTCAAAATTTGTATAAGGTATAATTATTTATAAATACTAAGAAAGAGTATTTTTAAAGACAAAAAATGCCAATTTTATTGGTTTTAACTTTGTAAATATAGAAAAAAATATAATAAAAATTTATTTCTTTTCCAACAATAAAGATTTATCCAAAAATACTCTACAAGAGATATTTAAGGCTACAAAAGAAATTTATTCATGAGCAATTTCAATTGGAATTAATTGAGAAAAGAACTCCAAGAAATCAATTAAACAAAAAAAGTCTTTATGAAGATATTTAAAGAAGAAAAAATTTCCAAAAGTGACCAAAGGGAATTTGGAAACAAAGTGACAAAGTTAACAGTGATGAAAGATGCTTTAATTCACCTTTGGGGTGGTTCAGCGGTAAAAATTATTATAAGAGTTACAAACAATGATTATAATGATTTTTTCAGGTGGTTAAAAGGTTTAAAATGATTTGAAAAAGGTTTTTGGAATCTTTTATTAATTGGTTTAACAGTGTTTAAACTAATTATAAAAGGAAAAGATTCTAACATGAAGAGAAAAGTGGGGCAAAGAAGACATTCTTTTATAGCCATAAATTTTCTTACTCCAAAAGTTAAATTCACTCTTTTCAGTCTTTAAAAACAGTCTGAAAACAGAAAAGCCAATTATGGCATCATTTGACCCTGGTTTAGACCAAAACAGGGCTGGTTTAAGCCATTTTTGGCCATTTTTAGCCATTTTAGACCCTTAAATCAGCCATTACTATAGCAATACCTGGTCTAGAGCCTTCAAGACATGTCAGAATGTGTGTAGGAGACGTAGTAGCCAGTAAAACCTGTTTTTAATAAGAGTTTTTTTATCTTATGGGTAGTTTTACCCTCTTGGTAACAGTTAAAACTACCCTGGTTGGTATCAAAACCTCATCATCAATTGGGTCACAGACCCTGTGACTTAATTCCAGGCCAAAAGTGATGAAATTTTGTGTGGATTTCGACATCTCACTCCTGTCAGCAAGGATTTTGGGGGTCTGGCTCCCCCTTAGAGCTAGAGTTCCTTTCCCCCCCTCAAATTTAATCTTTCCAATTTATTTTTTCCTTTAATTCCTCATTGTGTATTATACTTACAATTTACATATGTAATTCAGTTGAGCTTTACAGTACACTACTGTAATAATTGACACCTCATATGTAAATCAAAGTTTACTTATGTAATACACCCATACATTTTGACAATTCAATTGAATTCAATTGAAAATACTTCAATTCCTCATAACTTCTGAAATATACACAACACCTTGATTTTAACACAAAAATTGATGATTAACATGACATGTGATGTGAAAACTATTGTTGTGGAAAGCGCTGTGGTCTTCCATACCATTAGTATCAGTTTCAAGCTTACTAATAAAACAAAAAAATTAAATGGTAATAAAACAAATTATGCAAAATATATTTACACATTACACCAACAGGTTTCAAACAGAAATATACAATACACAGCCTCAAGATCTTATCAAAGCAGTATAGTATCAAAAGATTTATCTACCTTATTGCATCATCAATAACAAATTATGCAATTAAAAGCAGTTAATCTAAATAAAGTTATATGAAGATGGACCATAGCATCAGAGCTGTACATAAAATTACAATACATTTTCCAGAAGCAAATGTTTGCTTAGTAATAATCACATGCATCAAACTTGATAGAAATAATGCAATCTCAATATGATAATTTTCAACTTTTATACAGAAAATACAAAAAACTTTATTTAAGCTTATTTAGAGTTGAGTTACAAAAATTTCACTCAGAGGTGATCCCACCTAATTTTTTATAAGGAATCCAATGGTGAAATAAATTTTATATGTTTATTTTTTAGATAAAAAGTTATGATAAAATTTATTCAACTTTTTTCTGAAATTATTTTATTTTGGTTAATTTTGTTAAAAATTCATTTTTACTTAATTTTTTCAAGTAAAAATGTGTTTTTACAATTTTCAAATTTAATGTATTTTTATTTTAAAATTATAAATAAATTTTTGATTATGTATATAGATTCATATCTATATTTTAATAATGTAAATAAATTTATTTTATTTATGTTTTTATATTAATTTTTTGTTTGTGGTCTTTTGGGTATATGAAAATACCTCTAAGGCTCACGCATATGCACCCACACCCAAAGGAATTTTCAGCTGGCTCCACCCATGTCACACGCAGATTGTAAATCCCACTCATTCCAAGTTTTTCATAGACAACCTGGGGAAGTCACACACCCCTCCTCTACATAAAAACTGGTTGAATGACCTCTTTGATGTTCGCATGTGCAAAAAGTTGGGTCTTGTGTTATTTTGAGCAACCTTTGGTGGGTTTCTGGAAGATAAGGGGTTGACAAATCTCAGTTGAAGGAAAAGGGGAACCAATATTGATGTATGTCACAGGATTTGCTGTAGGACCAGAGTGTGAGGTATGATAAACATTTGATTTATTTTAACTTGACATGAAGTCAATTGTTTGCCATTGACACAACATTCACCCTGGTGCATGGTTTCAAGCACATTTGATGCAGGTTGTATCCATTTTTGACTATAGGTCTATGCCACCTGCCAGAAGGTGCTGCCAATTTATCACATTGAAGGAGCTCAATATCAAGAAAGAATGAATTAATGAATGCTTTCATTTAATTTTGATTCAATTACTAATAATTAACTTGAATTTTATTGTATATTAAGGGGAAAACTCATGTAGAGAAACTTCAGGCAATGGCAAATATCAAATGGATTAACCAAAAAGAAAAGATGATCCTGATTCTTGTGATAATAAGAGATCGATTGATACTCTCTCTAATAAAAAGAAAAAAATTCTATCATAAATTCTAAAATTCAATTTTAAAAGATTATTCTTTGGAGCATCCTTCCTGAATCAGAGGATTTAATTGATAGCAAATTTAAGCAAAAGGGACTAATTTTTGGTTATTATCTAAAATTTATAGAACATTGAAATTTTTGCCATTATTTTTGAAATTCCCGAAATTAATTATGATATAGTGCAGCTAGGTTGCTGATACTTTATTCTTGCTTCTTCAATTCAAAGAACTTTTTTTATTTATTTTATTAAATAACTCCCTTTGATCACTTTTTTTCTTCCTGAAAAATGGTCATTTGATCAAGAATAAAGACCCACAGATGAAATTTGTTTTGACTTGGACATGAATTTTGGCCTTAGCTTTATTTGGCTTGAGGATGGATTGAATTTTTATCTCTTTTTGTAAGTTTCATTTAGTGTTTCGTTGGATCAACTCTTGATTCAACATAATTTTATTTGCTTCAGTCTACTAAATTCAGTAAATATTGTTGAACGTTCTGACCCTAAGTATCCTAGGTCAGAACCACACTGGCTACTCCTATCGCAAAATACCCCGGTCTAAGAAAACCTTAAACTAACTAGAAATTAACATTGCTCTACTCTCATAGACACAGTGGATCTACAGAAGACCTTCTCCTCGTCCCTAAGACAGGATCCCAAGATATACACCACCTCCCTGACAAGAGAGAGGAGTGGCATTGAGAACCAAAACTCATTATTTTCTTCTTTGTCTCTCCCTAAAGAAACTTCTCCATTTTCTATTTCCTTTTCCTTCCTTTTTCGTCATTTCTCCCTAAACTCTTACTATTTTTATCTCTTACTGTTATCATCTCCCCTCATTGTTGTTGTTGCGAGCATTGTTTTCTGTATCTTACGTTGTTGTCGAAAGTTGTTGTCCACAGTTAGTTCCAATTATTCAACAAATATCCTCTTAGACACAAAGAAAAGGAATCAACAAAATTTCTGCCTTTCTATTTTGATTTTAATTATGTGTGGATGTCCAAAAGTATCAGTACAAATCATGAGAAACCATCATGTTTTGTCTCTCAAATCAATTGTTTTGCACAAGCCAACCCACGGAAAATGAGTGCGCGTGGTTTTTCGTGAAACTATTCCCGTTTGCGCATAGTGTGACTTAAATGCTCCTTACAAATGAGCTGTGAGTGAGGGCCTTCCAACTGTTTTAACCTTGTGTTAGCCCTTCCTAATCACAGCACAGGCGGTGTGTAAGGATATTTAAGATAGCTAAATTATCCTCCAACACTTAAATTTAAAGTATATATTTCTTCTTTTCTTTTTTATACGGATCATCTCAAAAGTATTACTTAAATTTATCCTTTTATGTTGTCGAATATTACTGCTCCTAGCGTTTGTGATAGTATTGCAATACAGTATATAATTATCGCACTAAAACTACTACAAAGAGAAAATGCTTTTAAAAGCCGACACTTGCAAGAGTATGCCAATGATTTTACAATTCGTGTGTTTATCACGATACAATAGCACAGGTCTAGCCATGAAAAAATGTAGAATCAGATTACATGTTGATTACCTGTTATCGAAAAAGTCATTCCAACCAACCTCAAAAAGATTATTATAGCAATTTTTTTGATGATTTGCTTGACTTTTCAATGTTTGAAAAACCCTCCACCTTTCGCTTTTTCTGGAATATTTTTGGAATACTTTGAATTCCAATTTGATAAGATATCCTAGGATAGCCTGGACAATCGTAAATTTTGGAATTTTTTTCAAGCTTTTGTAAACTCTTAGGCGAATGGAACTTGTTATATATGAACAGAACTCTATCCTGAAGAAATTCTATGAATGAGATCGATTGTATTCCTTTCCCACCAAACCATTCATAGAGCAGAGGCCAGCGACACATCATCCAAATTTCTGTTAAATCCCACGCTGCATAGTAAGCTCCATGTGGTCGAAATTGAGGGCCTTTCAGGAAATCGCTTTTTACTAATTTCACTTTCTCTTCCCATTCTGAGGGGTAGTTTTGCTCTAGAAAAATTCTCTCCCAAAAAGTTCTGAATATACTGAAGGCATCCAATTGCTTAACTGGTACCTCTTCGGCTTTGAACAATGTTGGCTGAAAGACATCATTGATTAGACGGATATAAAGCAAGCTTTCTTGGGTTGAACTCTTCACGTATTTGATAAGTTTTTTTCCTGCACTCCTTTTCCATTTCAACTGGCCACTTGCGGAAAAATCTTTGTGCAACTTCACGCAAAATTGATCTAACATCATTTGAAAGTCACTCAGCTCCAGTGATTCATGCTCTCCTAACTCTTTTTGTGCCTGAAGGATCATACAAAAACGTGCATGTAGGTTTTGAAATGGAAAATTAGGTAAAAAAAACTGGTTTCGCCAACCCTGGTAGTGTGTAAGCTTAATATCGACCAGTAAAGATTTATTGGAAACCTATATGGAAATGCCCAGATTGCCCTATTTAGTGTCCACTGCATAAAAACTTGTCCTTCTTTCATGTGCAAAATAGTTTTGTTACTTGCCTCAGGACTTTGGCTTTTCGACTCAAAATGTTCTAATGATACTGGAGTATCTTTAAATATGTCACCTTTCTGAATAACCGGAAACCTTTCAGAATTTTGTGAGTGTGGTGATTTACCTTTATCTAATTTTGAGCTGGTCTCTCGCGTTAAGGCTGTAAACGGCCGAGTCATGAGGGCATTGTGTGAATTGCTAAGTACACGTTCCCTGTAGGTATCAAAGATAGTCGGGGTCTGCGTTGGATATCTTGCAACAAAAGAGTATGGCTTCCACACGTATGGGTTGGTGTACGGGTTGGCTGGGTAAAATGGATGAGGGAAGGGCGGCCGATTGTGAAATTCCATTTCGGGCTGACGATTGATAGTGACCTCGCCAGCAGTGTCGTCCTTTTTATCTATATTGCTAAGTAGGTCCATTTCAACCAGCTTTGGTTGATAATGATTTTTTGGAGACCAATTTGCCTCATTGCAACTTTTATCAAGAAAGTTATCCTTCCATATACTTGCTCGAATACGAAGCGAAAAGAGAAGTGATAGTGTAGCCCGATGAATGGGAAGCATTGGAATCTTAGCTATAGTCAAATTTAGATAGAAGAAAAGTCTGGCCAATTTTATGACTTAGTCTTCAAACAAACTGAACGCTTTTGAAGGGATGCACTCACAGGATTATGCTGCAGGAGTCACGGTGGAAGTGTTAATGTGAAAACAACTCTTCATTCTTCGGGGTTTTGCAGAAATTGAAATTGGAAATTTCACGTCTCCAACTCTGCAATAAAGGATTTTGCTTGTGCCTCAACCATCGGCGGGGATTTTATGTGACGCTTCCCTCACTTAAATCCGAATATACCTTCTTCAAGCTAAAGCGTAGCCAGTTTCCGCTATGGTAAGGGCGATCATTTAGTGTGTCTGGAAATCTGAAACTGAATTAATTGACCCCGTGTTGCAACTGATCGTAGCCTATTTGAAACTCTTGGGTGGTTTGAAGCTTTTCCTAAGTCCATGATGTCTTAGGCAATAGCTCATGAGCTTGGGGACGCCGCACTGTTGGAACAGATCGGCCACTAAATTCTGTTCATCTACTTCATTGAAATCGCAAACCTTGCATGAAGGTCATATGACTAACAAGCAAGGCAAACATACAGGTGTAATGAGTGAATTCGAAGCATGCATTAGATGTGTTGTCCCCTCCAACAAGGCCCCAAACACTTACGGTGGTATTTTCCTTGATATTGAAGTGTTTCTCATTGTTAATTATTTCAAACTAAAAGGTGGTATTAACATGCATTTTTCTTTTTAGAAGTATGTAGAGGCTATATCTGTAAGTACCTGAAAGGGTGATACGTCTTGAACGTGCGTATTACAGGATGGATGTTTTATGAGGTACAGTAAAGTCTTAGTAGAATAAGAATAAAATAGTGAGAAACTAAACAGTGTAATTGAGACAACAAAATGGTACAAAAATCTTCTTGTTACGCTGTCTGGTCCCAAAGGTCAGCTGGGTTTTTATCCCCTTCATCTCTCCTTGTTATGAGGAGTTTTCTTTCACCTCAGATCCTGCATAAGAATCTGGATTAGTTCCTTTTCCTTGATTCAGCTTACCCCATGCTCTTTGTGGCAAGATTATTGTAAGTTTTCGACGGACTCATTGTTATGTTCCTTCAGAGGAAGTGTTTCTCTGCGTGGTTAATCTGTTGATTATGATAGTTAATCACAGTGTTTTTTTGCTAAGTTTTTCATACCCAGATGTTTGAGTATTATGGACAATAGATGTGATTTCTTATGATGTGCATTCCTCAGTTTTAATTTTAGGATATTTTTCATCCCCCCTGACTCCTAGTTGCATAATCCCTAGTGTACTGTTTGCTGATTCTGTTAGGAAAGCTGCAAGCGTGTGTTCAGTCTGTATGTATTTTAGTATGACTGCTTGTGATTGAATTGCTTCTTTAAAAAAATGTATTTTTATATCAACTTGATTCATTCTCTTATTATTTATGTTGCTATTGCCATTTTCTACTTTGATACAGCTTTGGTTGTCTTTGTATTTTGTAATTGGCTTTGTAAACTTAATTAGTTGTGCCTCTTTGCACCATTGTTGGAACCATAAGAGTTCAAATGTTAGATTTCATAGTGCTTTATATTTGGCTTCAGCAGTTGAGATAGAAACAGATGATTTCTTCTTTGTTTTCCATATCACTAAATTGTTGTGTAGGCATGCAAGATATTGGGTTACTGATCTTCTCGAGATTCTGGAATTGCCCCAATCAGCATCGCTGAATGCTTCGAAATCCTTTTTGTTGCTTCTGAAGTAATGTAAACCTGTTTCTTGCGTTACTTTGAGGTATTTTAATACATGATTGAAGGCTTTCCAGTGCTTGATAACTGGTTTTTCAAGGTATTGAGATAGGTCACTTACTGCAAACAAAAGATCTGGTCTTGTAGCTGTACTGAGAATATTCATGCTACCAATGACGCTTGTATAATTTATCTTCAGATTTTCAAATTCTTGGACCTCTTGATCCATTTCTGGTTTCAGGTGATTTTGAGGAGTTAAAGGGGTAGTGTGAGCCTTGAGGTATATTTCACATACCCAAATAGGCCACAATTATCTTAAAAATAAATTTTAAATTATGCATAACTCATAAGTCATGCATATATCCAAAATTCATCATTTTTGATTTCAGAAAAGATGAATAACTTTTTATTGAGTAAATAAATCCATGGATTAAAGGCGAGATTTGGATTCTACACAAAAATTCACCTGGGGTAACTCCATAGAGTGAATAAGCTCAAATTAACTCTTTGAGGTGGTAATATGGAAAATACTTCAATACCACATAAAAGATCTGTGAAAATTTTTGTTTTTCTTAATTTCACACCAAAACAATGGGAATGTGAGAAATCCCTTGTCACATATACACTAAGAATAGTGTTATTCATGTTTTTGGCACTTAATATCATGATATTCTTACATGGACCTTTGGTACACCCATAGTGGATATCTCACTTGAAGCTCAATTTTCTATTTTGACGTGAAAAATAAGCAAAGGGGACAAAAGACATCAAAGAGAGCCAGGGTACCCAACTTCTGAGGCCTCAGAGGCGCGTACAGCTCCAAAGCTTGGATCCATGGCTGATCATGACCTTATTGGTAAACTAAAACCTTTTTGGGAACTTGGTTACCATGTTACAACTACAGTAAATCTTAAGGAAATAGCAAATAACCTGCTATTTTGACATGCCAACAAGGTAAAAAGCTACTTAGACTCCTGTAACCATGTCAATTATTAATGATTTTCCATGGATAAACCCCAAAAGAGTAATTAAAACCCTTTTTAGACTTGTATCCATTGATTTACCTCATAGCAACCAGTTAAACACTGATATTTGCAATTCTACATAGAAATGAGGTAAAAACTTCAGAAATTCATTAAAAATAAAATTCTTAATGAATCCTTCTGAAACTTTCAGGACTAGTAGAGAACTTTATTATCTATGGTCCAACCAAAAAGAATTATGGTTTTACTAGTAAAATTCAAAGTTTTACGTACAGTGCATTTTTGACTATTTTACGTGAAACACTGAATCTTCAAAAATTTACAGTAATTACAACCTTTGATGAAATTTCCAATGAAATTGATAAATTTGAGAAATAAATGATTATTTTTCAATAAAAAAGATTTACAGATGTTACTCCTTTTATTCTTAACCATATTGGGGTTGGTAGTCACATAAAAGCATTAATTAAGTAATTATGATAATCTTATATGACAACAAATGATGCAATCAATAATCCAAAAGGGTTTATTGTTTTCACACTTGCTGATTTTTCAGTTTGCTCCATGGCACACCCCTGTGAGCTGTTGTTGACTTAAAAGAGGCCTCCTCTTGCTGTTTTTTCCAAATCATGATAATCTTATTATCATTTATATCATTGTTACCAACAAGTAAGTATTAGTTAAAGCTATTCTGAAGTGTTTTAATTCTTTCTGAATCAATCAGAAAGACATTAAATCATAGAATCTAACTATATATTGCTGTAATATTCTTACAAATTCATTTTGATCCTTTAAATCCACAATTCTACGTCAAATCTCTCTATCTTATCTTTCAATAAGTTCTTTGCAATATTAGTGAAAGATTTATTTTGTAATTCTTAAAGTTTTTCTCTAAAATGAGTTTTCTTCAAGAATTACCATAATAATTATTTTTGCAAAAGATAATTATATATTAAAATGATTTTATTATTTTAATAAAAAGAAGTTTTATTATTAAAATCTTCTTGTAATTGATTCTTGTAGACAATTACTTGCTCACTGTTAAAATTACTAGTAGTGTTTAACAAGTGAAAGAAATAATTCTTTAACTATTCAATTGTGGTTATAATAACACTGTGTTATTATATTTCATAAGAACAGTCATATTACTGTTGATTAATAGTAATATTATCATCAGTTCCATAGAAACCTCTTACATTTGGGGCCTGGCCATGTTTTTTGAACCTTGTACCCTTAATTATTATACTTTCAAGTTCTAAAATATATTAATTTAATAATTTTTTCTTCCATTTTGAAGTTAAAATAATTCTTATTTTTTGAAATTGTTTTGGAAATCTTTTCATTGAGGAATTTGGTTTAATTTTATACTGTTTTTAAACGTGGCTTTTCACATCCAAAAACTTATAAAATTATTCTTTGAGTTACTCTGAATTAATTTTTATTCAAAATCTTAAAATTTTAATTTGTTTTCTTTGAAAAAAAAATTTTTTTTGATATTGAAAAAAATATAAAACTTATAAAAAATATTTAAAAATATTTTAAAAGTATAAAAAAGAATTTTTTCTCTTTTATAACTTTTTCTAGTGTCTTTAATCAAATACTGTGCAGCTGGCAACAGACTCAGTAAAAGATATATCACTAGTCCAAAATCTTCAGAAGCAGAATTTGAAGACAGTATTCAAGTTCAAATTGCTACAAGAGGCACCTTATTTAAATCAGAAAAGAATAAATTACCACCAAAAGGTGTGTGTTTATCCTATATTTTCACCTTTTTATCTTTAATTGATGTGAAAATGGCGCATACCAGAAATGGAAGCAACTATTCAATCCAACCAGATGGATGTGGACAAGGAAGAGGCAAGACCAAATGCAGAAGTGCCAATTTCTCCTCAAGAAAGACACATTTGGAGGATGTCAGAGTTTCCCCCCATTCCCCAAGGTCTGTACCCACAGATTTTGATGTGAATTGAGAGCCTTAACTGATTCATGATAATATTTCCAGGGCTGAACCATTTTCAAGTGGCAGCAATAGAAATATATTAATTCCAATACAAAAATTGGTTCAGAGCAGCCAAAGAAGAGGAGTTGGAAATATGCCCAAGCCTTTGGCAGGGGGCCATGAACTCTTACTTACACATCAAGAGCTTTCTGGGTCAGGAGAAGACCATAGAACTCTTAGGAGGGTGGAGCCCCCTGTCTTGCAAAGACAAGGTCAAAAAGATAAAGAATTTGTTGAAGAACCAAAGTCTTTTATCCATAGACCAGAAGAAGGAATTGGAAATGACTCCATCTTTGGAGACATAGGCCCCAGTGGTGTCTACCAGCTCCAAACCAGCTCCAGAAGTGTCCAAAAACAAGCCCAAAGGACCTCAGAAGAAGCAGAGAGGTCCCAAGAACCATCAAAGCAAGGGCAAAGGCAAAGCCAATTGGCACAGACCTTACCCACAGGGGTACAGGATCCCCAAATTGGAGCCTTCGGCTGTGGACAGTGTGTTCAACATGGCCACAACTCTAATGGAATTCACAGCCAAGAAGCAGGAAAGGATGAACAGGACCTTTCCACGCAAATAAATCATGTACAAAATAGTATTAATGTAGAAATCGGTAAACTTGATGCAAAGTTAACTAAAATAACATTGGATATCAGTGATTTGAAAAGACATGACAGAAAATATACTGATTGGTATAAATTGACATATGCCAGATTTGATTCAATTATCAATGCATGTACCAAGATTGAGAGTACATGTCAAGTTCAGAATAATGAAATGGGAGATCTTTCTATTTTTAAAATGAATGATCAACTTAAAATTCTACAAGGTCATGTCTTAAAGATAGTTGAAAATACCAACCAGTTTGCTACACATTTAGCAAAAAGTGACAGTGAAAGGAATAAGTTAAAAAATGAAATCATTGCAAATGTAGAACAAATTCATAAGAATTATGAACCACATATGCCAATACATTCTACACCTTTTACTGAAGAAAAAGTTTCTGTTAAAGGAAGTTTTACCCCACTTTTAGGAGAAAATGTTGTCTCTGTTAAAGATATTCCCAAATTGGAAGAATGGCCAACATTTTTTGGTGAAGGAGAATACAGCCATATTGAGTTCATCAGGACTATTGATATGTTACAAGAAGACTATAATATACCTGATGAAATCATAGTGGGTAAATTACACTGTTTGTTTACCAGGACTGCAAAGAAATGGTATTACAAGACGAGAATAGATCATGGAAAACATGATTGGTCTTGGTGGGGATCTGAAGTGATCACCAAATGGGCCAATAATTCTTGGAGGTTTAAAATGGAAAATGCTTTTGAAAGGGCCATTTTTAACTCAGAGAAAGATAAACCACTTACTTGGTTCTTCAAGCAGAAAGACAGATTATCTCCTTTACACCCAGATATGTCTGTCACTATGATTATTATGAAAATATTAATAAAGTGTGGAGGAGAACTGGAGCATGCTATCAAGAGAAGATTTGTAGAACCCTGTTCAACAGAGGACTACATTAATGCAATGGAAGATATCATTACCAGAACAAGAATTGGTAACAATTTGACTAGAATCCCTATGAAATCCAAGATGGTCCCAAAGATTCCCAGAGAGGATAAAAGACCAGAAAGACCTGTATTGAAGTGTCATAAGTGTGGAAGTACTTCACATTTAGCCAACACTTGCACCAAAAAGACAAAAATCAATGAAGTTCAGGTCATTGAAAGAATTCAGTCTACTGAAGAGAAAGAGGAATCTGATCAAGATTCTGCAATCTGTCACAACCATGGTAATTAACATCCTTGGATCTCCATATGGCATATCAAGCTGCAGTCCTTTTATGGCCAATTGGCCATATCCATTATCAGTGTCCAATGTGGCCACGTCGTCATCTTATGCACCATTTATGGCCATTTGTGTTTTGGGGCCTTCATGGCCCTTCACCTCAAACCAGAAGACATAGCAGCAATTTATTCCCAATTGGGTATTTCTGGTAATTTCCCTCAAAACCAGGGGAAATGACCCAAATGGCTGTTTTTGGCCATTTGGGCTCTTAATGTGCATTTTTGCGCACTTTGCGCATTTGCGCATATTTGTTCATTTTTCCCAATTTTGCGCACTTTGATGCAAAGTGTCCAAAAGACACTTTCCCGCCCTTTGGGCAAGCTTTTGGCTCAGAACCCAAAAGTGGCCAAAAACCCCAAAGCACCCAGACACACCTTTCCAAGCTCTGAAGCCATCACATCCATCTTTTTCCCCTCTGCTTTTCCATCTCAAGACCTTTGGACGTAATCTTCTTTCCAATGAACCAATATGCCATAAATGATGTTATATATCATTATGCATCATTTTTCAACAGAAATTCAATGGTGGAAATATCAGATGGTCATTTCAATATTCCAACATATAATCACATCATCAAGGCACCCAATCATTCGGAGGACTCATCAAGGCTCAAGAGCAAGTGTTTCAGCATCAAAGACCAATCACGCCATCAAGACGTCATTGGATAATTTCATTCACAGTATTCCTCCAAGGCAATACTGTTCAAACCATTCTAAAGGGATTCAAGAGGCAGTTCAATCATGTGTAATGTGTCAAAGCTCTACTCAATCCATCTTGGAAACCACCTTCATTTCAACACAGTCTGCATCCATCAAGAACTGTATTTCATTTTCAAGTATGGGAAATTCAATCAAACCTTTTCAATTTCAATATTAGCCAGCTGTATCAATTCACAAAACAATCAATACAGCCTCAAGGATCAATACAGATCAGTTTTCAGCCTGAAGAACTCAAGTTCCTAACTTTTCACATATACCGGCTACCCTTTCCACCCGGGGGTTTTTTCCCCAGTTAATTAATATACTTTGATTTCATTTTATCTTTATTTATCTTATCATTTTGTTAAGTGAATACTGATATTATCAAGTCAGTCATTTAGCACCTTTTCTCTTATTTTTTCTTTGCCTGTCAATGGATATTTGGTGGTAATATCCTTACTAATTCCATTGTTCATTTTGGCAGGTTGAAACAGTGATTAAGGACTTACTTGATTGGCTCTTTGGCCATTTGGCTTCTCTTTCCTCTTATTGCATCTCATCTTGTACCCGCATATTTCTTACAGGAATTTATTCTTTTATTTTTATTTCTTTATTTCTTTGGAGTCTTCAAAGTGAGTTCCCTGATTGCTGAGTGCCAGGCCACTCTTGTTTTCTGTCCAAGAGCCCCTGTGACACAGTCTCTGAGGATACACCAGTGGAGGACTATCCCATTGAAAACATTACAGCTTTCTTTGAGGTCACAGAAGTCCATACCCACTTGACACAGTACAGTGAGGATTGCTGCAACCTGATCAATATCCAAGATGCCAGAATGTGTAAAAAAAACCTGCTAGAGGTAAAAAGTGAGATTGTGGTAATGGATAATTGCACATCTCAGCACATCATTCTTGGAAATGATTACTTAAATATTTATTGCATTGAGATCAATAATCATAAAGACAGATATTTCACAATTGGGGATAACAAAAGACAAAAATTTGCTTTCTCCAATATGCCAAAACAAATATCTGTGGTATCTTCTGCTAAAGATACTTATAAAGATGAATTTGTGTCTAATCAACTTGCTGAAGCACAAATTAATCCATCATTGTCACCAAAAATGTGGAATGAACTTATTGATGTGTTATACACATACAATAATGCATTTGCCTCTGATAATGAACCATTAGGTGCTATAAGGGGACATGAAGTTGATATTACTCTTAATATTGACAGACCATATCCTCCAGTACTTAGAAGAACAGCTTATCCAGCCAGTCCCAGAGTTAAAGAAGCCTTGGAAAAACATATCCAAGAGTTAATCCAACTTGGTGTACTAAGGAAAGTAGGCCATAATGAGGAAGTTGAAGTGACAAAACCTGTTATTATTTCCTGGCATAATGATAAGTCAAGAATGGTTGTAGATTTCAGAGCATTGAAAACCTACACAGTTCCAGATGAGTATCCAATCCCTAGAATTCAAGAAACCTTGACTCAATTGTCTAAAGCCAAGTATATAACATCAATGGATGCATTGAAAGGCTTTCATCTAAATGTTTTGACTCCTAAAGCTAAGAAATTACTTAGAGTTATTACTCACTGTGGTATTTATGAGTTTCTTAGAATGCCATTTGGCATTAAAAATGCTCCATCCAATTATCAAAGAATGATGAATACCATCTTTCCCACAGAATTGTCGGAAGGATGGCTTATCATTTATATTGATAATATTATCATATGTTCTAATTCATGGTCCTTGCACCTTGAAAGACTTGCAAGGGTACTTCACAAAGTTGCAAAAGTGAAAATGAAAATTTCACTTAAGAAATGCAATTTTGGTTTTGAAGAACTCAAAGCATTAGGACCTGTTGTTTCTGATTTAAGCTTGGGTATTGACAAAAACAAAGTAGCAGCAGTGTTACTTAAGCCAATACGCCAGAATAAAAAAGAAATGATGTCCTTTCTTGGGTTTGCCAGTTATTATAGGCAACACTTGAAAGACTTTGCAATTCCAGCAAAGTCACTATGTAGAATCTGTGATAAAAAGACTGTATTTGAGATGACACAGGAGAGAATTAAAGCTTATGAGAAGATAAAGAAAGCTCTTACAGAAGCACCTTTACTCCTAATGCCTGACTGGAATATTCCTTTTAAGTTGTACATTAATGCATGTGGAGATGGAATAGGGGCAGCCCTACATCAAGTCCAAGTTATTGATGACAAACCTACATAGGGACCAGTTTGTTATATCTCAAGACAAATCAAACCAACAGAGGCCAGATATGGTGCAAGGCAAATGGAGTGATTATGTTTGGTATGGGCACTTGAGAAGTTACACTATTATCTTGATGACAGTGTTTTTGAAGTGATAACTGACTGTAATGCAGTAAAATCACTTATTAACATGAAAACTCCCAACAGACATATGTTGAGATGGCAAATAGCCATTCAAGAATATAGAGGAAACATGAATATAGTCCACAAAGCAGGAAACATTCATAAGAATGCTGATAGCCTTTTCAGGTGGGCATTAGCCAACACTCTTGATAACCCAGTTTATGTACCTTTGGAAGCTGAACCACAGATTCCAATTGAAGGGATTAACATAACTGATATTTGGAGTGAATTCTCTGAAGAGGTCAGAGAATCTTATAAGCAAGACAAGAATTGCCATATCTGGACTTCTTTATTAGATAAAGACTGCAAAGATGCATCTCTAGTCAATGCACTAGATGGGGTTTGGAGAAATTCTTATTCTGAAGGAATATTTCACTTGTTTGATGGGATTTGTAAGGTGTGGATATGAAACTTTGATTAAAAATCAAGTAATTTTTCTGTCCTCAAGATTTACATGTGTCACATGAGGATGTCACTCAAAGCCCAAACCCATTTCAACACTATTTGTAATACTCAGGTAATTTCACCTCATTGGCTTCCACATCCCCACCTAATCCGCCATGACGCTTTGCATGCTTATGTTCCCGCACCGCCCTCCAGATGAGACTCCAACACTGCCCCCACAAATCCGTCCTCACCACTCCTTATGCCCTCCTGACACTGCTTACCATCCTTACACTCGCGGAGGGCCCTCCCGACATGCTCCCAACACTGCCTACCATCCTTACGCTCACGACGTGCATTCCTGACACTGCTTACCATCCTTAGGCTTGCAGAGTGCCCTCCCATATGCTCCCAATACTGCTTACCATCCTTATGCTCACAGAGTTCCCTCCCACATGCTCCCGACACTGCTTACCATCCTTACGCTCACGGAGTGCACTCCAGACATGCTCCCAACACTGCTTACCATCCTTACGCTTGTGTAGTCCCCTCCCAACATGCTCCCAGCACTGCTTACCATCCTTACGCTTGCGGAGTGCCCTCCTGACATGCTCCCGACACTGCTTACCATCCTTACGCTCGTGGGGTCCCCTCCCGACATGCTCCCCACACCACTTATCCTTACGCTTCCATATTACATCCATAGTGTACAGTGGCTTGTTGGCATACACAATGAACGCAATTGCCAAAATATGCTGAGTGGCCTTCTCTGCCAACACGACCTAAGGGGAAGTTGGTCAGTATATTCACAATGTTGTGGTTAGGGTTTAAATCATGAGACTCACAAATTAAAACCTAATAAGTGGACTATTTAAGACAAGAATTGTGTCTCCTTTTTCCCCGACAAAACCATTTTATTTCATATCATTCAAATGGAACACTTTGCTTAGTCCTTACCTCATGAACGTTGAATAGTTCAAAAGTTGACTTTAGTAGGTTTCTCACTGGTCAACTTTATTCAATGTCTCACAGGGAAATGATTTCATTTGCATGATATGAATTAATTTGCAAAACATCGCCTCCTTCAATTTCCCAACAAATCACATTTTGCAAATGCAATTATTTTACTTGCACCTTTTTTCTTCAATTTGGATCTTTTTATTCAAAAATTTTCAAACAAGTTATCAATCAACTCGTCACCATCTATTTTGTTAATAAACTACCTCTTCTATGGCCCAAACCCCGGGAAATTCAACTGAATTCAATGAAAGACCAACTTCAGCCCCAGAGAGTGGAAGTGAAATCTCTGTTATCGCCAGTAGTCGTGAATTAGGCATTGAAGTAGAGAGCCAGTCTCAGGAAGATAATCAAGATCCACCAGTTCTTCCAGAATGTGAGTATGCATCCATCTTGAATATTTCTAATCTCCCAAAACCTGATATTGTGTCATAGCCTTTATTTCAGGTCAGCCTCCAAGCTCTCAGAAACCGAATTTTAAAAGTTATGAGAAGGAAAAGACTGTTGAACCTTGTGCACCAACAGAAGATGATGGGCAAGATGATGTAATTTTCAGTGGGGAGGTGGAAATTATATCCAAGGAACAATTTGTCTCCAAAATTGCTCAAACAATCCCAAGGCTCAAAAAAATTCAAAATGATAGTAAAATTCCTGATTATGTGCGTCAAAACATTGCTGAAGCCATGAGCCTGCTCAAAATGGACTTGAACCGTAAGTCCATTACTAACTCAAAACAAAGTTGATAAAAATAGCTACTTACAATATATGGGCAGGTGTGGAGGTGGGAGAATCTCTACCTGAAGGATCTCAAGTTGTAATTGGATTTCCAGGCAAAGGATTAGGAAAAAGACCAAATATACATGCGACCAAAAAAACAAACAAAAAATGCCGTACCTTTGAAGCCGCAAATGATTCTTGAGATCAAGTTCATGAAATTATCAATGTTGAAGGGGACCATTTTGATAATCAACCTCTGCATACTGAACCCCCCCTAATACTCAATGAAACAATCCATGACGAAGCTCCACATACTGAAAGCCCCCCAATACCCAATGAAACAATGCATGATGCAACTCCTCCCGCCTCTCCTCGGAATATTCAAGCCTTTCAAGAAAGGGAAACAATTAAACATGATACAATGGGACAAGATATGACTGATATAGTTCCTGACCCTGAGCCCGAAGTTTCATTGTCTGCTAATTTTCAAGGAATATTTTTATCCCGCATGGAAGAGTTTGCAGGCATTTTGAATTATCATTCCAATATTACTCAACAATCATGGAAAAGGGGGCTTGATAATATCAATAGTATTTACAAAAATCGATGGGACAATTTACCAACAAAAGATGCTCATACATTCCTGCCTGTTGGTATTAAGGTGATCAGTAACCAAGAGCTTAAATTGTTGGCCTGGCTGGAGGACCTTGAGATGGCAGGTGAGTTTTATCTTTGTGCATGATACATGTTTATTGGCTGTTGACTGGTGATATAAATTGCAATATACAGGGTTAGATTTTTTTAAGCCAACCAAAACAGAAGCATTTTTTGATCACAACATTTGGAATCTCAAATTGATGAAGGAATCAGCTAAACCTCCAGAGAATCCCCCAAAATCTGAACACTCCCTCTTCAAAATGGTTCAGAGCCTTCTTTACCCCGCCAATCCAGTTAAACATTTTTGGGCAAATGTTATGTTTGAATCCATTAGTTTAGTCTCATACAATGTGGTTGCACCCAAACCATATGTTGCACCAACATCAAATTCAACCAATCCTCTTGGACTCGAACGGGGAGCAGTTGAATACCTTGCCTCCTGCTTGAGTAAATCGAAGCAACGTGCAACCCAACTCAGAATTGAAGGTGGCGGGGCTGACAATGAGATATCAACAAAGGCGCACAAGAACCTGGAGGATCTAATGGATACAGTTATCCATTTGATGATTGCGTACAACATGGTACGTGCACATACAAAGGTCAAAGTTAATGGCATCAAAGGCAAACTCAGGAACTCAAAAGAAAATGAGGCCATCAAAGATCTTTTGGCATGTCACAAGAATCTCAGAATAAATCGGATTTGCCATGGTATATTAGCGGCATTCTGTGCGGCGGGGGTTTGTGGTTTGATGGTATGCTCAGATGACTGGAGAACAAGCTCAGTTAAAGCGGCTTTATCACTAATTGACATTTCCGCAAAACTTTCAGAGGGTAAAAATCTAGTGGAGCCAGTGTGGCTACGTACTAATAAGTATATATGTAATTTACTGAATAAAAGTTTCTTCTCCTCAGAGTCTTTTAACCCCACTGTACCTCTTAGATTTGAATTTGCACAATGCTTAGTATTAGACTTTGGTGATGCCTGGGTGGCAAAACGCGGTCTTGGTTCAAGTGATGAGGTCACCTTGACTGTACCCAGGTCAGCTAAACTCACAACAAGGATTGACCCGTTTTAGATTAGCATTGTACTAGATAGATTGTAATTGAATTTTGCAAAGTGATTTATGAATTTAATAATCATGACTTCCTATCCTACTACTGCCTGGATGCCACAGTCTGAGTACCAATAGTAATTGTACGGTGGCATGCCTCCGTACATCATTGCAAAGACTCCGACAAGACACAAGCTGAGTCAGGCGTTGTGCCCGTGAGTAGCACACGCGGGGGCATTGTGGGAAGTCGCGTTTATCACTTCCCGCCAGCCCATAATAGGCCAAATGGTCCTTTGTCTTTCAAGAGGACTAGGATAGCTAGGGATCCGCAGCAGGATGCATATTGCATTTGCGTGTGCTTGAAATATCCAAATGGTTGGATTGGAAAGTGATTGCATGGGAACATCAATGTGTAAAATTGAATAATGCACTATCCACTGCAATGTTCAGGTTAAGCTATTTGAGATCGCAAATTAGCAAAGGTCAGGTGTGATCTTTCTTTTTAGCCGCAATTAAAAAAGATTCATCGACCACAATTCTATTTAGGTGATATTAATAAATCAATAATCATTTGGTTTCATTTCATTTTCTCCTGCAAGCATGCCATTCACGAAAAAAGGAAAAGAGCGTAAAAGGGAACTCGCGAGAAAGCGCCGGGCTGAGGAAGGAAAGTGTGAGTTGCTCGCTTAATCTCAGTGTATATATATAGATATATATGTATGCTTCCACATTTATGTGGAACCCTCATTGGGCCCCACGGAAGAACATTGGCTTTAGTCGGTTCAGATTGTGCCAATGTCATGTGGGCTCCAACAGGGAAGTCAAAGGATGTGTGCCGAAGAAAGCTCCTTGGCAGTATCTGATATCTTGTGTGCTTCAACACATAGTGATCCCTCAACCACTCGGGAATAGTAGCAGATCCCAAAAGACAAATGGGCGCAAAACGACCCAAATGAATAGGTTGTTTTCCTCCTCTCACCCAACAGCACAAATATCAATGCCAGTATCAGCAAATATCACTCCAAGTGAAATTCGGAGGGTTGTGGTTGTCAATCAGATCAAACACATTCACTTTGGCCATGTGGCAATTTTCTCTTCAACCGGATTACTCATTGCCCTTGTCGAATTCCGACCATTCACAACAATGAGTGAAGTCAAGGTCAATCAATGGGATGAATTATCACAATTCTTATTTCACAAAAAGAGATTCACCGACCCAATTGCAACCAATGGAGCATTACTGGAGGGATTTATGTTCGCGATTGGGTGGCGCAAATGCGGCACAAAGAATGATCAATTTGGTCTTTATGGAAGTCTCAGGAAAATTGAAAACTCAAAAGATGAATGGTGCAAGCAAGGTGCAAATCTTAGCTTGGTGGGTTGCATTCTAGGTCAATCCTTAAAATATGTTGGGGATAAATTATTTCAAAAGATTCAAACTTCCTCAAAGTCATTTGGGGTTCCGTCCTTTGATCAATTCAGCTATGAAGCCAATCTTTCTGCAAATCAGGGTGCATTTGAATTCGCTTCCGCACTCACTTTCACCATGAATGGATTCAAAAACGCACCTCATGTTGATAAGGATGCATCGCTGTATGCTTCGGGATGGTGGTTTCAAGCTGATAAGCGCACCGGCCAAATTCAAAGAGATGCGTCAAAGCGGTGTACAGGGGGAAAATTGATTTTCCCAAATGAGCATTTTTGGATTGATTTATCTGCATGTCATGGGCTCATTCAGGTAGTGTGGGCCAGTAGTACATTTGTTCATTATACTGATCCAGCACAGGACAATGAAAGCACAACACTAGTGGGTATGTCCGCACAATGCTCAAGCAGGTTAGCAAAAACAATGCGGCAAAAAAGCCATGGCTATTATGAGATTGGAGAGAGAGCGGGCTATCAAATCAGGGATGGTAATACAATCTCATGCCAATTCAAAGAATGAGGAGATTTGCATGTGTGTTGGGTAAGGCAGAGGACAATATACACCGGGATTGGATGGATTCGAGTGCGGGAGATTGGGTGTCTCACATGAAACAGGGGTGAAGTGCATTATGTACGGTGGCATGCCATTGTACATCTGTCCTGGTTTGTTGCTATTGTCCAGGATGCCGATGCTTCATGCGCGAATCCTTATGCTTGTGCAGGTTCCAACAATGCTCAAAGTTTCTTACGCCTATGCGGGGTGCCAACGCTTCACACGCCAATCCTTACGCCTGTGCAGGCTCCCAAAAATTTACACGCCAATCCTTACGCTTGTGAAGGTTCCCAAAAATGCTAAAAATTCCTTTTGCCTGTACAGGCTTTTGACGATTCACACGCCAATCCTTACGCTTGTGAAGGTTCCCCACAATGCTGAAAATTTCTTGGCCTGTGCAGGATCCCAAGAATTCACACGCCAATTCTTACGCCTGTGCAGGCTCCCAACAATTCACACGACAATCCTTACGCCTGTGCAGCCTTGCGACAAGTCACATGCCAATCCTTACGCTTGTGAAGGTTCCAGACAATTTAAACAATTCAATACATGAGTAAGATTAATAGCGTGTGACCATAGGAAAGGCCATGTTTCACAAATCTGGAGTGGATTGCTAACATGCGGGAAGCTCCCGCTTTTTTACAGTTAAGAATGGATATGGCTCTAAACCATGGAAGAAGAAAATATAGGAGACGGTAATCGTAACTATTGGCACATTTTGGGAAAAAGAGGTTCACAAAAACAAATACTCACTCAAACTCTTGGTGGGGCACTTACAAAAATAATTCTCATGCAATCAGGGTTTTTCTCTAAGGAGGAAATAAATAATTCTTACGTGAACAAAGAACGTAATAGAAATTGAACATAACAATCATTTAAGACAAAGAATTAATTTAAAAGAAAGTATTACAAGACATAAAAAGTGGAAAGAAGACAATTTTTTTTTAAATTTTATTTTTCTAGGAATTTGAAGACTATCCCGGTTATGTCCTCCTTTGGATAAGCCTCCAGTTCCTGGGCAAGGAGGGAGTTTAGTTCCTCCCGGAATTCCCAGTGCATCTCATTTCGATGAGTTGCATCCACGAAAGGAATCATGTGGAGCAAACGGCGATGCTCCAACAAGATTCGGTTGATCGATTTGTGGACAATGGCTCGAGGAATCATTAGGGTCAGTCGCAGGTTGGTGAATTCCTGGCGAGCGTCATCGTGGGAATGAGAGGAGCTTGGCACCGGGGGGGAGGAGGAGGTTGGGTTCTCGGGGGCAATGGGAGGGAGCTCCAAGGAAGGAACCGGGGTAGGAGTGGAGGGGAAGAAGGTGGATGGGGGGATCTGACGGGCGTATCGTCAATGATGATTATCGAGCGAGGAGTGGCGGGACAATCTGGAGACGGTCAAAGAAAAAATGAGGAAAAGTGGATATGGATCGAAGAGAAAGATAGGGTGACTTACCATAAGGTTCCTCCGTGGATTGCGTAGGAGCCACCTCAGGTTCTGGCTCACAAGTCGTATTGTCCTCAGGTGGTTGGGACGATGGACTCAGGCCAGGAATAGGTGGCTCTTTGGTTCAGGAGGGTTCTAAAAAAGAATTAAGAGTCAGTTCACTCGACTCAAAAGTGAAAGTGAAAATGAAATGAAACTTTGGCTGCTTACTGCGGAATAATTCCTCAGACCATCGGGTGCCACTCGGGCCTGGAGTGGGTTGCCGCGGGGTTTGCTCGCGAGGCAAAGTAGGAACGGGAGAGTCATGTCGGGGGGGATTCGGGGGGTTTGGTTCTATGAGTAATGAAAAAAAATCAGTATTATTGCATGGAGAGAAATGAGATAAGGAGGAGAAAGAAAACTTACTTTGGCGTTTGAATCCCATTGGTGACAAGACATGGTGACAATCAGCCCAAGCTCGAATGTCCCCTCGCCATCGCCATCCTTCATCGGCCGGATAATCACTTCACTCCGGTCAAGGAGTGAAGTGACCATCGGATGGTGGCCTAGGAGGGGGAGGGGACAGGGCTAATCATCTGGAATCGTTCCCATCGGCCTGTTTGGGGGCCCGGTGTCCATTCACGCTCGGAAATGGTTTCATCATCGTCGACCACAAAGGAGTCCTCGCGAGGTCGTCTTGGGCAGGAACTCCTCTGGCATTGTGGTCGGAAGGGGCGGACAACGAACAAACATTTCTTGTGATGCTTGTCGGCAAGCATCACAAGCGTCGTTTGTCGTTGAGGAATGAATGCAGGGGATACCCCACTTGGTGCATAAAGTGCACGACATCTAAAAACAAAACAATTGAGGTCAGTAACTGCATACAAAGTAAACAATCAAGAAATAAAATGAAGGCGTACGATGAATTATAAATTTAAAGCGTTAACAGAATAAAGAACTCTACTCGGAAGGCTTTCAAAGTCTGGAAGAGAGTCGTGAAGAAAAATAAGTATTAATATTGGTATGTAATGTCAACAAAAGTTTAAAAAAGAGGTAACACACAAGGTGGATAGAAGTGAGGTTCTGATCGGATCAAAAAAATAAACAAACAGGCAAAAGGCAGGGGAGTGGGGTTAGTGGAGTGCAAAAGACAAAAGTAGAAAGGCAGGAAGACCAAGGGGAATACACACAAGAAGGAAAAACGCAGGTAAGGTTGAATGAAGTGGAGCAGGTGAGAAAGAAAGTGAAGGCCGTGTTGTGTGAAGATGGTCTTTTATACCATGGTGAAGCTGAGACGATCTCAGCAGTTGCAGCACCCCCAAAAGGCTAAGCTTCAAGGAGTGTGGGCAAAATTGAATTTGAGTCTCAGCTAATGCTGCAACTGAGAAGTGAAATGCTCGCATGAGGCAGAAGAACAATGGGGGTCTGTATGAGTATTGCAATTTATTGAATTGTCAAGCTGAGTGAAATCCCCTTTGTTTCCTTAAATAGCCACCCGATCACCCAGGAGGGTGGTCGTGAGGCCCTCGTTGAATGCCCATGGTGGGTGCAATTCCCAAATGCCCCATGCAGAAAAGCATGTTGTGCATTTGGTCACAAGTGACCGTGGGGAGATTACCAGCCGTATGGCCTGGTCATATTGTTTGCACAAAGGGGGGGCTGTAAGACAAGTGAATACAGCGTGAGTGTGCCTCGACCCATTGCTCAGGTTTGCTTTTGGGTCATAATTGAAATGCTCAGTGGCTGAACTATTGATATAACAATATCAAATGCACCATGCTGAGCCATTGCTCAGTCGTTTTTGTATGCCCACAATCTGAGCATTTGGCACAGCATCGGGTGACATTTCAGCCAGCTGCAGCATTTCACACGCTTTGGTGAAGTTCTCCAAACTGAGCCTTCCAAAGAACTATTGCAAAAATAGTTCATTCCATGGCTTTACTGAGCACTTTCACACGGTGCTTTTGACCATGATATGCTCAGCTTGCGTGTGCAAATCGGGTGAAACGCAATGTTGAGCATGTGGCACATGAGCTACGTATATGCAAACGATCGGATGGTGCATGCACATTTGCTATATGCATGCAGGCTCAAGTAGTATTACACCTTCCTGATCTGTACAGCCAACACTGTAGTACGCAGTACACCTGTGTAAATGTATGCTGCGTAACAGAGCAAAAGCTGTTCAACAATGTAACATGCAATCACCTCAGGCCATTGAGTCATATATCTAAACTGCATCCCTTTGATGCACCTTGTTGGACAGCTCTGCCTAACTACGGCACAGATGCGCATGTAATCCAAGTTAATGTAAGTGGGTCATAGTGGGATGACTGTTTATTTGGGTCATACGCAAACATTGGATTCCATCCTGTGCCATTGTTGGGGCAAACAATGACTGGCCCTGCTTGTTCATTGCGCGTGCTCATTGTCGCGCAGCCACACGCTTTCATATGCTCCCCCAATGGGTCATACACAGGTAACTTTCACACGCCTGGAAGACATTTTACTGCCAGTCTTCCAACTGCCTATTTTCTTGGTCGGGTTGTCAGCTTGACTGCAGACGCTCACCCACTTGCATGTGGAAACCTGAGGCCAATCAGTGTGGATTTGCTTCAGCCTCATCCACATTAGAATAATCCCAGCCTATGATTGCTGAGGCTGGTCATGTTTGCGTGGGTATCTCCCACCGCGGGTCATTTTCTTCACGTTCTCACACGCCCCGCGCAAGTCGTGCCACCTGGCTTGCAGCCAAAAATTTTCTTGGGCGTGTGGCCTCTTTCTCCGGAGTTTCGTACACGCATGAGGCAAAGACCATGATCCCAATCTCGGGGGATTAGTAGCCGCCTCAAACACAATAGGGGTGAATGTAGATGTGGATCACGCCTCACAGTGGGTGCCCCATTTGATCATGCCACACTTCCCCCCCTGAAGCCTAGTTGGCATCAGTCATCAAAAAAAACTTCACGCAAAATCAAACTCATGTTTGGTGGCACCCCACCGAACATATCTCACCCGCCCACACACAAAAATCCCCACAGTGAGATTGCCCTTTGAAAGCACCAATATTGCCCAGTAGGTCCCTGTGCAACAATTAACCTGGGGATGATACGCTCATTGTTCGCTGTCACACCAGCGAACATGGCCACATACCTCTAATATGCCCCTCCACAATAAGTTGCTACAACCCACCCAATCTCGGATATGCTAATGTCATCCTTGTTTCACCAAAGGTTTCGTAACTTGCTGCAGATCCAGCATTCATATTGGTGCACCCACATTTTGGCCACCTTGCCTTGATATGTGCCCCAAATTGGATATGAAAATTATGACCCCAAGAGGCCCACCCCCATCAAGTCCATGCACGTAACCACAGGCCATCCCCCCTTGATCCCATTGCTGCCTCTCATATAAGCTCCCCACCTGCGCTTATCTGTCTTCATTCCATTTAGCTAACCCTTCCCGATCATATAATTTCTGACTATCCCCAAATAATTTAAAATAGCCATCATATCAACCCCTTCACAACCACTTTGCATTGGGATGATTAATATTCGTATTCAAATAAATAGTGATATAACCTTAAATCCTGAGAATTCTCACTTAGCTTCTTGGATTATCATATGGCACAATCAAAACAACATATTCGTTTATCTCCCCAATCACCAGCGTGCTATTGGCTCTCTACCTGCAACCCTTTCCAAAACGTTGATACCATTCCTTGGGGCACCAAAAACGTTCATGCACTGTGGTCCTGGTGGGGCATGGATTGAAAATTGCCAATCCAATCCTACTCAAATATTATTTGTTGAGGGAGTATTTATGACTGATGCAAATGATCCCTCCTCATCTCAGAAACCCAATCTAGCATTGATGTTCTTCACATGGTATCCAAACCTTTTATTCATAATGGAAAGCTTTCGAACACAAGATTTCAAGCTTAAAATGCCCAAAGAATATGACTGTAATACTCATAGTCAATGTCAACTTTTTACTCCAACATTTCCCGCTTCAAACTCAACGCCAGCTTCATATCCTGCTGTTTCATCATTGATTTCCAAGCAAAAACTGATACAATTACCCAGTGGATCAGACCTCCCCATGATGACCCTGCCCCATGCCATTATTCAAACCTCCCCCCTCCCTCATCAAAAGACCGGACTAGCTTTTCTCTGGGATCGAGAAATCCCCAATGGCCAATCAGCCCGTAACCTTTGGGTCACCTCACCCCCAGGATCCACTTTCAATGCCAGGCACATCATTAAAAACAAGGTTGTTAGCTCATTTGAATCCCTTTCGACCAATACCCCTCTTGGAGGACTGCTTGCGGTTGATATGGGATTAGGTAAAACCATTCAGGCCATTGCTCTAATTGGTACCTCCAAGGAGCGGATGATTGCAAACTCCCATTGCTCCACGCCCACCATGATCATCTGCCCCCCTCGCTTAATTACCAACTGGCAATCAGAAATATCCAAGCATGCTCAGGCTGGAGCGCTGCATTCCAAAATCTACCATGGTCCCACTCGTCACTCATTATCCAAAGCCGACATCTCAAAATATGATATCATCATCACTTCTTACAATACTATCACCCAAGAATTTAAGCAAACCAATACCTCTACATCATTCATTTTTCAAATCAATTGGCATTGTATAATTTTGGATGAAGCACAGTGAGTGTCTGATTTTAAATGATTCAAATTACCTTTTATATCCAATACCCTTGCCCCATCTTATAGCTATATTTGCTCTCAATACACTGCCACTCACCGTGCCATTAATAGCCTCCTTTCATCCTGTCGAATATGTTTAACGGCACACCTATTCGAAACACCATTTATGACCTTTTGGGCATAATATCATTCATCAATCAACCCCAGAGCGCCGATCAAGATAACTGGTCACCATTCATCCTGAGTAGTCTTTCCAAAGGTTGCAATGATATCTTGCATTTGGCATTGCGGCATTTAAGTTTGCGCTGCACCAAAACCACACATCTTGAATCCCTCCCCACTATTAGCCATCATTATGAGCTGCTCCCACTCAACCCAACCATGCAGCAAGAATATTCCATATTATCTGAAGAATTCCTATCATCCAAAAGCAAAGGACCAGGAGAATTTTTCAGAAATATTAATAAGCTGCAAATATGTTGTAACCATCACATCATGCTTAACACAATTGCGGAGGCGGATCTGGAAGACCCCGAGGGCAGGAGCACTCAGGATAACTCGCCAACAATCACACGAACTATTGTGGATGTGGAAACATGCATTATGAGTAGTAAAATTGCACACCTCCTACAAAGCTTAATGAAGAACAAACAAACAAGGTGTGGTCCAACCAAATCGGTGTTTTTTACCCAATGGACCCAATTTCTAGATTTGTGTGTTGTTTCTAATATGCATCCATTACCAATTGAATCCATCTGACTTTTTCATATTGTAGAATTGGTATTGCACTTGCCCATCACTCTATCCTTTCAGCACGAATTGATGGAACAATTACAGCACGAGCACAGGAGAAGGAACTGGAGAATTTCTTCAATAATCCTGAATGTGAAGTACTTATTGCATCCATTGCCGCGGCTGGAACTGTCCTCAATATAACTTGTGCTAATACGGTTTATTTAATGGTGAGGGGAGCCGCAAAATTCTGCCCTGATTTGCGGCCCCTGACATCCACATTTCCAGGAGCCCAATTGGAACCCAGCCATTGAGGCTCAGGCTGTTGATTGACTCCATCGTATTGGCCAACAACAACCTGTAAAGGTCATCCACTATATCACTTCTCATTCAGTTGAGGTCAACATGCGGAAGGTACCTTTCAAGATCATCTTTGAGCCTAATTGTATTGCTATTCTAAAATCCTTCCTTATGGAAATGCCATTTTCCAAACACCAATAGGTCCAAGAAAGAAAAATCATTAACTGCGTGAGCCTTACTGATATTATATAATTTGTGTTTGACCAAGTTGATAACTCTTGTTCACCCTGGCATAGGTCCACAATTATGAACACCATGAGTTGGATTGAACTCCTTCAATATTTCCTCAATGAAAATGAGCAATAGAGTCTTATTTCTAAGGGAGACAGTGATACATTCCAATTCATATTGTCTATATTCTGGAATATTTAGCAAGTTGTTGCATCTTTAAGAAATCATACTCAGATTGTATTACACCTGCACAAATAATTCACAAAATGATGATTTGTAACGGTGCTATACATTTATATTACTAAGTTATTGCAGAGCATCACCATTCGGCCTAATAACTGGCATGACAAGTATCTTGAGGGCGCTAGTCTGCATCTTACTACAGCCTTTGAGCCAATCTTGATCAAATACCTGAAATGATAAGCCTTCCGGAATATCACCATCATCTGTCGATCGTAATTCTGGCAATCTATCAATAGTTTTTTTACCCTTTTTTTTAATGCAATTACAAAACTATATGTCTCAATCCATTTTTAATACCACTTCATTAAATAACTGGGAGCGCCAGCGTAATCCCACTTTGCGGTAAACTTGACGGCCATTTTCCAGTACCTCCTCAGTATCTGAACATACTCAAGGGTCATTGAATTGTGATGCTAGAATGGGAAATTTAGCCATATCACACCATTCACGACAGCGCTCACAGGTCTGCAAATAATGAAGTAGATCATCATCAGTCTTTGCTCACAATGAAGAAGAGATACATTAACTAACCCTTTGACGAATCTTTGCGAGCTTTTGATTCTCCTTCTTTTTAACCAAATACTCGGCGTCCTTTTGAATAGACTTCCATTCTCTTTTCAAATAAGTGAAATATCGCTCCATTAAAGCCGCCACAACCCCATAGTTGTTATGATCCTTGTTCCAACAGTAATGATGATACTCGGTGCTGACCAGTGCGAGACGGAATGTACGGTAAAACACCATAGACATCAGCTCATTGAACGGATGTTGCCATGAGCTCTCCCAGTCCAAGTGAATCACTTTAGTCCTAACTTGTGGAGCTCATTTTCGCAGTAGCTTTGGAAACCCTGAGACTGAACCTGTGTTGATGGCTCATTGAAAACATCCTTGGGGACATATCCGAGATGACCAGCCACTTGAATTGCAATTTCACGCTCTTCTGTGCTTGGTGGTGCTGGTAGTGAGGAAAAATCCTTATCCCTAACTTTGAGTAGGAACAGGCAATGTGCATGTACTGCTGATCTCATTCCATGGACATTCTCTGGAAGTTCTGCTTTCAGCCATTTTTGTTGCTCCTTCTGGCTTGCACGTTTTGCCACATTGTGAGCTTTACAAGCCTGGTTCCTTTGCTGTCTGACCTCGGATTGTTCAAGCATACTCTAGGCAAGGGGCATTTGAGGATGGGTGAACTCATTCTTTGACTGAGTGCCATGCTCATGCTCCGTGAAATTGTCACTCCTTGGTTCCTCATTTGTTTCCATTTGAGTTGGAGACATGTTCTCATCCTCATCAGCCACCATTTTTTCTCTTGATGAACTGGCATGAGATGTTCTTGGTTTGGAGGCATATGGATGATGACGTCCAGTGACTTTCTCTTTATGGACCAGAGGTGAAGATGCATAAAGTTCATCACCTGCCATGCACATCATTAGTTAACACATCAAAAAATTAATGAACACTGGTCACTCACAATCTTCAATTGGCTCCTGAGATCGGACTGACTTGCCTTTAGGTGCCATATCTAACCCATGAAACAAACATATCAAATGGTGAAAAAGGTTATACTCCGAAATTAAAATGACTTACTTCGATGAAGCGTCAATCCTGGATTTCCCTCCGACAGACCAATCCAAGTTACATTCTCCAATGGTCTTTTTTGTCGCCCCCCATCCACGCGCCTTTCATCACCCACATGAACCTGAGATCCTGATGGAATATTGAGGGTTGGCTGTTTACTTTGGCCAAAGGGATCCTGGGATGCGACTGGATTCCGACCGGGATTAAGGAGGAACTCACGTGGAAATTTTGATTGGGGATTAGCGTGTGATGAGATTTGAGGTGTGCCTTCTGGCCCCTGAGACACATGCGTTTGTGTATTAGTGGGATTTGGGGGAATTGGAGTGACAGAAATATTTGGTATTGACCAAGTGCTTGAAGTTGGAGCCTTTGGATTGCCCACATCAATGTTAAGACCTGATACATTCATTGAGGATGCGATAGGGGTTGTGAGAGGAATGTTGGGACTCAATGGTGACTGTGTTTGAACATATTCTATGCTAGATTCACTATTTGAGTCATGAACAGAACCTGAACGGGATTTATGTGACTTGAAACATGACATAAGGGCCGAAAAAGTACACTAATATTTTTAACTAGATAAAACACCTCAGTATTATGATAAAATAGAGTGATATGAGATGAAATCTTTTCAAATTTAGAATAGAGAAATTCTATGAATAGTTGGAACTAAGTGTTGCGTGAAAGTCCAATAAGCCTCTTTTTAGGAGAATCCTCCCTGCCTCCTCTTGAGCTCTTCCACTTTTATCAGAAACCACCCGGCACGGCCTACCACCATATAATGTAATATTTCCTTGATCTCAAAGGGGACCCATCATCCATAAGTAATCATATTTGGTAACATTTCCGCCTCCCCATTGTCACATTTTGTGAATTATCCAAACTGCCAATATATGCATTGATATTCCACAGCATTGTAAATCTGTAAAGGGGTATATTCATGAAGGACTTACCCACAAAAGAGACATCACCTTTTCAAGAAAGGAGAGACAATCCAAATCACATTCCAACCGATTAAAAGCCTGCTGCACTCAAACCAAATACCAAGACTTTAGCTGCACTCCAACCTTTTATGTAATAGAGTTATATCGTTATGTCTGTAATAAGGTTTAAGCCATGTACAATGGCATGCCAGCGTACATGGTTTGAATGTCAATCCCCTCAAATCAATGTTGACACATCCCTATTGGAACACCCCTCAAGGGTCAAAACCGCAGTATTGCCATGTGTAAATAAAATAGTATATGTATGAGCATTGAGCAGCATGGCATTTTACCCAATTAAACTCCTAACCAATTCCGCCATCCAGATGAGACATGTTACACTCCATCAGCTGCAGCTCATGCACCATTACAAATGGGATAAAAGTCTCAGATGGCTCAAATCATCTCCCCCTTCATAAATAATCACTCAATTTTTTTGCCAATTAATAACACTCCTAAACACTTTCACATCAGCCATAGATATTTATACACAAACCAACCGTACTCCCAATTCCTGCAACAATGACAACCTGCCGCTATTCCTCAATGCGTATATGCATGTGTCAACACTGCTCAGCTCAAACACACTCTTCCCCTGAGGGTGATAGGCCTGGAGTTGCCTTCACACCTTTCCAATATAAACAGCACATTAAAAAGCTCAAATCAACCATTGCACCCAAATCTCTTCCAAACATCCCTACTTCTGCATCAGGATCTGAGTGCCCACAACTTCTATTGGATCAAACATTCCCAGCTGATTATTCACCACCATGTGCCCAAAGCACCTTCTCCACAGCACCGGGGCTCAATTCAATTGCACAGAAACCATACAGCAGCAGTCAAACCCTTCCTCCACAAGACCTTGGAATGATAATATCTGCCATTCTATCATTAAGGTATAATATACCCCGCCGGGATTCACGCATTCTCAACCCCGCCCTAAACCTGCTGATCAAGTCCAGCATCTCAAGCTCCGGTGGTCCCCCATTCCTGCATTCCATATACCTCAAGATCTGAGTACCATATTTGAACATCTCCAATTGGAGCCAGTGATTCAAAACTATATATGTTGTCCTCAATGTTTCTCTCTTAATGGCCTTACTGAATCAGTCACAACTGACCAACCCCACTGTCAACGCCATAATGACCCAAATGATCATGATCCCCCTTGCACACAATCATTAGGCAAATTCATCTATTCATTTGAACCCCACACCCAAAACACAACCAACATGAAGCAAAAATTTATACCAACAAAACATTTCATTTATCAACCATTCAAAAATTGGCTTGCCAGATTTCTCCAGCGGGCTGGAATTATGGACATTCTGCATCAACATCAACAACCCCAAACTCCCGAAGATTGCCCAAAATGTGACGTCTGGGATGGATTGGTCTGGAGACGCTTCACTGGCACTAGAAATATCCATGACCCCCCATTCATGTCCATTCCTGGTGCATTGGCCTTATCCATTTATATGGACTGGTTTAATGCACATGGAAAGTCAACCCGGTTGGCCAGCATTGGACCTATCATGCTTATTTGTCTTAATCTCCCCCCAAGTGACAGATTGAAGCCAGAGAATGTCTATGTTGCAGGAATCATCCCTGGTCCGAAGGAGCCAACTTCCCTTCAATTGAATTATTTATTAATGCCACTCATCAAGGAGCTCAAAGAGCTATGGCAAGGTTACCATTTTTCACCCACCTCAACAGGTCCTTCAGGATCCTTTATCCGTGTTGCCATTCTCACAGCCATTGCGGATGTGGTTGCCATGTGCAAGCTTACTGGATTTATTTCTCATTCAGGCAACCACTTTTGTAATTTTTGCACCATTCGCAAAGCTCAAATTGAAGAAATTGGTCCTCCATTTCACTACACACGCTCATATCAAAATCATAAATCAACCATTGCCAAATGGCTTCGGGCAACCCCACAACAAAGACAAGCAATTTTCTCTGAGTATGAAGTGCGATATTCAACTATAGAAGACCTTCCGTATCGGGATGCAACCAGAATGGTTAATCTTGACATAATGCATAATTTAATACTTGGAATTTTGAAGGATCATGCAACTTTCAAATTGTGCATTCCAGAGTCCAAATCAAAAATTTACCTCAGGTCCCGCAGGAAATCCAATGACACCAACAGTTCAGACTCAGATTCCATGACCTCCAACAGCTCTCTTGAAAAAATCACATTGAGAGAGGCCCGCTCCCTGAGAAGAGACGCAGCAAAAATAATAAATGAGCCACTCCCCACTACTTCCACCCGAAAAAACTACTTCCCAATGCGCACCCCTCACATGGAACATCCATCTAGTGGTTCTGCGGAGATTCCTTCATTTGATGCCAATTACATCCCCACTTCTGAAATCCCCTCTGAATTGGATATCACTGCACTGAGTTATCACCAGATCAAGGGTGAGGCTCTGGAGCATCTCCGTCAAATCATCTCTGAGACAATAATTCCCTCATCATGGACAAGAGTACCTCGCAACATGGGTTCCCCCTCTCATGGTAGCTTAAAAGCCTCTGAATGGGCTCTCTTATATAAGGTCTATATTCCATTTTTAATGCTCAGTCAACAGATGTCATTAGATGTACACCAATGCGCAAACATTCAAAAAAAAATGGGTCAGTCAGAAGAACTTGCAAATGAACTAACCAAGAATACATTCCATTTGATTAGTGCTATCAACATTGCCACAAGTTGGACTGTTTCAATAGGAGATGCGACTGCATTTGCTGAGCATTGGAAAACATTCCGCCTTTCCAATCAACTCCTGTTCCCAAAACAGAAAAGTAAACCAAATCATCATTTTGCTGATCATATTCCCGAACTCTTCCAACGTTGGGGCCCAGCACAAGCCTCATCCACATGGGGTTATGAGCGCTTGATTGGAGTATTTGCAAAGATGCCAACAAATAACAAAATATGTACGTCAATTAATAAGATCAATATATTCACATTGATTAAACACCTGAACTGAATAAGATTAACTTCTTGCAACTCTGAATAGATGATATAGATAAAACCTTACTTCAACATATCTGTCGATGTTCCAACCTTTCCGTTCTCCTGAAATCCCCATGCGTGCCATGTGAAATAAAACAGCTTTTCGAATCACAGCCACCTGCCCTGTTCAATGACCATAAATATAACAAACCATCCCGCCATGACCAAGAAAATTATGATTTCCTGGTTGAGTACTTACAGAATTTTCATGCAACAAGGGAAATAGTTGATTGGATCAGCTTAGACACTACCGTGCAACCCACAAGTCCTCCCACTTCAAGGATTGTCTCACCGTGGTATTTTCCAGTTTCAAACATTAATATTGGGAACAATATTTTTTCAACTGAATCCAAAAATGTCAGCAACAGTGTGATATGTTTTCTGAGGGGCAACTCACGACGATTTGGTATTATTAATAGCATTTTTAAAGTCTCTGAGCCATCTAGCATACTGAAGAATAACTTTCTGATCTTAAAAACTTTGAAGATTGATGTGAATTTCTTACCAGATTGGCCGCATCTGAATATTTATAAAGCTGTTGGTTTTGATTATGGATACTTGATTATATCTGAATAAGAAATAGAAGGTAACTGTGGATTGTATGATAACAAAGTTCTGTCATGTGGACTGCTTGTAATGATAAAGCCGTTATTTCATGAAATTTAGTCTACAGAAATGCAAATCTCTCAGATTCATTAGCAATTTGGCTAGTTAAATAACTTCCTCAAAATTTAGTGACAGAGACATGCCATTGTGACAAGCAAAGCCCATTATTTCACATTGCCACAAAGAACTTACTATTTTGACATTGGGTACAGTGTGAATAAGCCAAGTTCAATGATCAAATGACCCACACACTCACCTTTCACAGCATCCAAAATTTCTAACTGCGCCATCATCATGTTGGAAGGGGAAGCGGCCCTTGCGCACCTGCACGCGCACACGCCAATGCACACGCAAGTGCACCCGCACCCGCACCCGCACCCGCACGCGCCAATGCACCCGCACCCAAACACGCGGTTATGTGCGGCGGGCTCTACCAGTGTCACCTGCAAAACGCCAATCCCTCTCAGGCGGAGTCCTTTTATGGATGACCTGGTGAAGTCAAACCCCCCGCCTACATCAAGACTGGCTGAAGGACCTCTTTGATGTGTGTTTGTGCAAACAGGCGGGTCTTGTGTAATTTTTACCAACCATTGGACGGTTGCGGGATGATCAGGTGGTGAGGAATCTGATTTAAAGGCACAGGGGAACCAATATTGGTGGATGTCACAGGATTTGGTGTAAGACAAGAGTGTGACGTGTGCTCGACGTTCGCTTGATCTTTGCTTGACATGAGCTTGACTTTTATCCTGCTTGACGTTTGCTTGACGTGAAGTCAATCGCCGACGATTGACACAAGATTCGCCCTGGTGATTCCTCATCATGTATTATACTTGTAATTTACATATGTACTTCAATTGAATTGTACAGTACAATACAGTAATAATTGATACCTCATATGTAAATCAAAGTTCACTTATGTAATATACGCGCACATTTTGACATTTCAATTGAATTCAATTGAAAATATTTCAATTCTCATAACCTCTAAACTAAACACAACACCTCAATTTTAACACAGAAATTGATGGTTGACACCACATGTGGTGTGAATTAAGTTAAAGTTTTGAGGATTTTCAATTTTTGTATTGAAAATACTGAAAACTTAATTTAAGCTTATTTAGAGTTGAGTTACAAACATTTCACTCAGAGGTGACCCCACCTAATTTTTTATAAGGAATTAAATGGTGAAATAAATTTATACGTTTATTGATTGGATAAAAAGCTATAATATATTTTATATAAATTTTTACCAAAAATATTTTAATTTCATAATTTTTATTAAAAATTCATTTTTACTTAATTTTTACAAGTAAAAATGAATTTTCATAATTTTAAATTTCATTGTAATTTTATTTTTAAATTATAATTAAATTTTGATTTTTAAATATAAATTTTTATTTATCTTTTTATTTTCATAATATAAATAAATTTATTTTATTTATATTTGTATTTCAATTTATCATTTGTGGTCTTTTGGGTATATAAAAATACCTCTAAGGCTCACCTGAAGCAATATGGCTGCTTAATCACAGAGCAGAATGAGCTCACCTAGCTGACCCCACCCTCTTCCCAGTCATAGCACATTAATGCCTGAATTACCTAGACCTACATGACAAGACTAATCTTGATACCCTCCTTGAATAAATACAAATAGAAAGACAGACAGCAGCTAGAGTATAATGGATAGGGAACCCTAGAGAGGAAGAAAAAACATATCCTTCAATCATCCTCCACTTCACAGACAAAAAAATAGTGCAACAAATTATTATAAGGAGGCCTGATATTTGATGGCTGCTTTATGCAAACAATGACCTACTTCCCATCCACAACTCAGTGTTTAAATTGGCTAAAAACAGGCCACATGACTCATCTATGCAAAGAAAATCCAATGTGCTCCACAAGTGGTAAGGAACAAATCTTGCAAAACTGCACTTTTGTGAGGTGTGGATATGAAACTTTGATAAAATATCAAGTACTTTTCCTGTCCTCAAAATTTGTATAAGGTAAAATTATTTCAAAATAGTAAGGAATAGTATTTTTAAAGAGAAAAAACACCAATTTTATTTTGTTTAGCTTTTTAAGTATAAAACAATAATATTATAAAGATTTATGGTTTTACCAAAAATAAAAATTTATCCAAAAATACTCTACAAGAGATATTTAAGGCTACAAAAGAAATTTCTTCAAGATCAATTTCAAATGGAATTATTTGAGCAAAGAACTGCAAGCAATTAATTGAAGAGCAAAGTCATTAAAAAGATATTTTAAAGAGAAAACATACCCAAAAGTGACCAGAGTGAATTTGGAAACAAAGTGACAAAGTTAACAGTGATTTAAGAAGCTTTAATTTACTTTTGGGGTGGGCCAGGGGTAAAAATGATTATAAGAGTTACAAACATGGATTATAAGGATTTTTTCACATGCTTAAAAGTTTTAAAATGAAATCAAAATTATTGTTGGAATCTTTTATTGATTGGTTTAACAGTGTTTAAACTAATTATAAAAGGAAAAGATTCTAACATGAAGAGAAAAGTGGGGCAAAGAAGATATTCCTTTATAGCCATCAATTTTCTTTCTCCAAAAGTACATTTTACTCTTGTCAGTCGTGGAAAACACTCTGCCAACAAAAAAGCCGATTCTGGCATCATTGAGCCCTGGTTTAGCCAAAAAAAGGCCTGGTTTTAGCCATTTTTTGCTATTTTTAGCCATTTTAGACATTTAGATCAGCCATTACTATTGTAATACCTGGTCTAGAGCCTTCAAAACACGTCAGAATGTGTGTACGAGTCGTAGAAACCAGTTAAAACTGTTTTTACTATTATTGTTTTAATTTAAGGGTAGCTTTACCCTCTTGGAAACAGTTAAAACTGCCCTGGTTGGTATCAAAACCTCATCATCAATTGAGTCACAGACTCTGTGACGCAATTCCAGGCCAAAAGTGATGAACTTTTTTGTGGATTTTGACATCTCATGCCTGTCAGAAAGGAATTTGGGGGTTTGGCTCCCCCTTAGAGCTAGAGTTCCTTTCCCCCCCCCAAATTAAATCTTTCCAATTTATTTTTCCTTTAATTCCTCATCATGTATTATACTTATAATTTACATATGTAATTCAATTGACTTTTACAGTCCACTATCGTAATAATTGACACCTCATGTTTAAACCAAAGTTAACTTTTGTAATACACGCGCACTTTTTGACAATTCAATTGAATTCAATTCAAAATTCTTCAATTCCTCAAATTTCACTCAGAGGTGACCCCACCTAATTTTTTATAAGGAATCCAATGGTGAAATAAATTTTATATGCTTATTTATTGAATAAAAAATTATAATAAATTTTACTTAACTTTTTTCCAAAATTATTTCATTTTGGGTAATTTTGTTGAAAATTCATTTTTACTTAAAATTTTCAAATAAAAATGTGTTTTTACAAGTTTAAAATTTAATGTATTTTTATTTTTAAATTATAATTAAATTTTTTATTTTGTATATAAATTTATATGTAAATTTTAATTTTTGTTTTTAATTACAAAATAAATATATTTTGTTTATATTTGTATGTTAATATTTGTTTGTGGTCTTTTGGGTATATAAAAATACCTCTAAGGCTCACATTCCCTCCCCCTAAAAAAAGAATATTACTTTGTAACATTGTTATTCCTAGTGTGTCTGAACCTTCTGAGAAGTTTAGTAGCTTCAGGTATGTCCTTTTCTGCCAACCATTCATCTTCACAAGTTGGGTCATTGTACCTCACAAGGCATTCCCTTACTTTCTTGGTTCTTAATTTTCTTTCTTTAAGAACTTTGGTAATTTTCTTAATACCAGATGTCTCAATAGGAGGTATAACTTGGGGAGCTTTACTCCTCAAGGGAGACTTTTCAGCATCACTAGATTCATATGGCTTTATCAAGCTCACTGGAAATGTAGGATGCTTATTACTAAGTTCTTCAGATAATTCTACTACAATAGCATTTTCTCCATGAAGGGCTTTAATAACACAAGGTCCTGCAAAGGAGCCTTTGAGCTTTTTACATCCTTTGATGTTATTTAAGTTGGTGGTGGATACTAGTACTAAATCCCCGACTTTGAAATCTGGAGTGGAATGTGATTTGTCCCACCTATCCTTAGCATATGCAAATGAGTCTTCTATTCATCTTACTGCATGCTTTCTAGCTTTGTCTAGCATTCCTTTGAAGCTAGCAGCTGTAGTATGTATTTCAACCAAATCTTTTCTTAAAGAATCTTGAGGTAACTTGGGATTCCATCCTTTTTGTAGAATAGCAGGAGTTTGATTGGTACTGGCATGAATTGATGTCTTATATGCCACTTCTAGTTCTGGTTAAAGAGTACACCAATCATGAGTGAATCCATCACAATCTTTGAATTCAAGGCCATATGCACAAAATCTTCTCACCATGTCTTCTAAGGCTTGTATCATCCTTTCAGCTAGACCATCAGTGTTGGGGTGGTAGGCTCTAGAGAAAGATAGTTTAGTGCCAAATAATTGGTGAAGATTTGTCCACAGTTCTTAAGTGAATTTGGGATCCCTGTCACTAATGATATTGGTGAATATGCCAGTTCATGACACTACTCTATTCCATATTAGAAGAGTTGTATCCATGGCTGTATCATCTTTGTGACATGGTAAAAAGATTGGAGTTTTACTGAATCTGCCTACAATCACTAGGCAAGAATTATAACTTCTGTCACCTCCTGGTCATAGGCCAGTTACCCAATCCATATTGACAATTTCCCATGGTCTTCTGGGTTCTTGGATTTTGATCGTATTTCTAAGTCTCTTTCCAATGGATTTATTTGCTTTGTGACATCTGCCACAGATTTTGCAGTACTCTGCAACATCTTTCTGCCACCTTGGCCACCATATGCAGGTTTTTACTTTTTCTCTTGTTCTGTTTTCAGACAGATGTCCTGAAAAGGGGCTGTCATGGCATTCTTTCAGTACAAGATTGAATGATGACCTGTCCACAACTGTCATGACACATGTGTGCTTGGTCCTGTGGTAAATTATACCATCCAGTAGGTGAAATTTTCCTTCATCATAAGATTTCTTCCATATCTCATCGAAGGCATGCATTAGAGAGTTGTCTTTACAGTCTTTGTTAAGTAATTGTCACAATATGCTACAATTCTTATCTTGAGTGTAGCTGTTTCTTACTTCTTCAAAGAAGGTGGTGTTTAAGTCTGTAACACTTATTCCTTCTATTGGGATCCGTGGGGAAGCTTCTTCTGTCACATAAGCAGGATTATCAATATTACTTGGTAATGGCCATCTGCTTAGTCTATCTGCATTTTTATGAATATTCCCATCTTTATGAACAATAGTAATATTGCCCCTATACTCTTGTATAGCTATTTGCCATCTGAGAATATGTCTGTTGGGTGTTTTCATGTTTAAAAGTGATTTACCAGCAGTACAATCTGTTATTACTTCAAAAACACACCCTTCCAGAAATTAATTTAGCTTTTCTAAGGCCCAGACAAGGCATGGGCACTCCATTTGACTGCCTCCATATCTGGCTTCAGTTGGTTTGATTTTCCTGGATATGAAGCATATGGGTCCCTCCACAGGTTTATCATTGATAATCTGGACTTGATGAAGTGCAGCACCAAGCCCATCCCCTGATGCATCAATATAAAGCTTAAAAGGCAGCTTAAAGTCTGGCATCAGTATGAGTGGAGCAGTGGTCAAGGCTTGTCTCAAGGATTCAAAAGCTTTGACTCTGTCAACAGTCATTTCAAAGACTGTATCCTTGTCACACAATTTATAAAGAGGTCTTGCTATGGATGAAAAATCTTTGATATGTTTCCTGTAATCTCCTGCAAAACCCAAAAATGACTGAATCTCTTTCTTGTCTTGAGGCATGGGTTCCAGCAATACTGCTGCAACCTTGTTTTTGTCAATTCCAAGGGATAAACCAGATACTACATGTCCCAGTTCTTTAAGCTCTTCAAATCCAAAATGGCATTTCTTTAAGGAAACTTCCATGTTGACAGATTGGATTTTTGTCAAAACTCTGGATAATCTGTATATATGTTCCTCCCAAGTTTTGGAACAGAGAATAATGTCATCAATGAAAATTATTAACCATTCTTCTGAAAGCTCTTCAGGGAAGATTTCATTCATCATTATTTGGAAGTGTGAAGGTGCATTTTTGATACCAAAAGGCATCCTAAAATATTCATATACTCCACAGTGAACAATAATCCTCAATTATTTCCTTGCCCTTGGTGCTACTACATTTTGATGAAATCCTTTAAGGGAATCCATAGTGGTTATATACACTGCTTGAGATATCTGGGTAAGGGCAATTTGGATTTTTGGTATTGGGTATCTGTCTGGAACAGTGTAAGTATTCACAGCTCTAAAATTCCCAACCATTCTAGATTTTCCATTATGCCATGCTACTATGACTGGTGCATCTATTTTCACTTCCTCATTATGGCCAACCTTCCTTATCAAACCAAGGTCTAAAAGCTCTTTAATATGAATTTCTAGAGCTTCTCTTGATTTAGGACTTGCTGGATATACAGGTCTTCTTAAGAGTGGTGGGTAAGGTCTCTCAATATTAAGGATGATATCAGCTTCATGACCAATAATTGCTTCCAGAGGTTCTTTTTCTGATGCAAATGCTCCTTTGTGGTCATATAAAAGGGCAGAAAGTTCATTTTCCTGATTATCAGTCAGTTGAAGGCTTTTTCAGCTTCATTTAACTGTTCAGATTTGAATTTTTCTAACTCCAAGTTGACTGGTGCTACTTTACTTACTTCAATTTGTCTTTTAAATGGTAAAAAGGAAATTTTTTGATGCTTATCTCCTCCAATAGTAAATTATCTGTCTTTGTTGTTATGTAAGTTTATCCCATACATGATCAAATAGTCATTTCCCAATATAAAATGGCTACTAGAGCAATTTTCCATAACAACAAATTCAACAGTGATTCTTAAATTTCCATTAATATAGGGAAATATGATATTGGTCTCAAAGCTTCCCAATGCTTTCATTGGATTACTTGCACTATTGAATTTTATGCCACCAATTGGCAACAAGTGGTCTTCAAAATTTGGCACACAAATCTTAAGAAAGTTTTTGCCAACACAAGAGAAGAAGGCTCCTGGGTCAAGTAAAGGTTTAGTGGGTTTTTTATCTATTACCACTTCTGTTATACAGGATTTACCAGCTGTAGAGCCTTTTCCCCTCTTTGGCTTGGTTTTCATAAGTTTTGCATGTTGAATTTTTGACAAATCAAGTTGACCATTGCTTAATTGTGGTAAGTGGGAATAAGATTCCATGATGTCAAAGATGGCATTCATATTTTCTATATCTTTTGAAGATTCCGAAAATATTGATGACTTATCATCTGAATTGTCTTCAATTATGTCATCTTTTTCAACATCAGGTTCCTTTTCAATATCAATTTCATTGATTTTCCCCTTCTTTGGACATGTATTGGCTAAGTTGTTGGTGCTTTGGCAAATATGCCATTTTCTGATTATATCTGCAGATTTATATTTAACATTATTAGAATTTTCTTTGGGATTTTTGTCCACAGAATCTTTCCAAGTTGTATTAAACCTTACTTTGAGATTCACCCTACTAGAACCAATCCTTGTTCTGTTGGTTACTTCTTCCAATATATTAATAATATCTTCTGCTGAAGAGTGTTCAGTAGTCCTGCTTTTGACAGCATGCGCTAAGTCACCTCCACATTGTCTCAGAATCTTTTTATGGATCATAAATTCTGACATGTAAGGATACAATGCTGTTAATCTGACTTTTTGTTGGAAAAACCATGGTAAAGCATTGTCTTTATCAGCATTAAATTTGGCAGATTCAAAGGCTGTTTCCACCTTAAATCTTGAAGCATCATTGGCCCATTTGTTGATAATTTGGGTTTTCCACCAAGTCCAACTTTGGTGTCCATGTGCTTGTCTTATTTTGATGTACCATATGTGAGCTGATTTGGTAAATAAGGTGTTAAACCTGGCTGTTACCAATCTTTCTGGTGATTCAAAATCTTCTTTAATCATTTCAATTCCTCTGATGAATTCCATATGGTCATATTCTCCTTCACCAGTGAAGTGATGCCATTCTTTAAGTTTTGGTACTTTTTTTAAGAGTGCTTGGCCTATTGATGGTTCCAAGTTATGAAAAGAAGTGGAAAATTCATTTTTAACTGTGAATTATCAGGATCCAATACTTGTGGATTTGAAATCCATGTGCCCTCATTTTGATTCAGAGGTGTAGACATTCTTGGTAAGGTGTTCAGTATTTGTTCAATATCATTCATTTTACTGGTGCTACACCTTTGGTAATTTCTGTATTCATGTTGGAAGGCTTGTATTGAATTTATTACTTCAATTTTATACATTTCTTCTTTATGTGTCAGTTCTTGCCATAACTCTGTCTGTCTTGTGTTATAAGCAGTGACTTGATTCAATTTCATTGATAATTTTCATACTTCTTCTTGTGAAGCATCAAAACACTTTTTCAAGGCAATGGTATATGTCTTTACTTCAGTAAATGAATTTGAAATGTCCTCAAGGACTTTCTTGTTATCTGTCTTCATAATATTTATGGCTTGTTTAGTTCTTGTTTCAATTATGTAATCAATATTGAACTTATAATATTTGTCTGTTAATTCTTTAACAATGGTAGATTGTTCATTTATCTTATTGCTAAAAGAATTATCATTATTGTAAGTTTTAATTGTTCTCAAAACGTTTTCAAAACACATAAGTGTTTCATTTATTTGGCTCAGACTCAAGCTATTTGTTTTAAGATTGTTACAAATTGATGAATTTTTATCAGAAATATGACTTTTTACGTCAGTTATAGCTTCATACAATTCTGGGATAGAATCAAAAATATCAGAAATCATTTCTGATATTTTAATCTGGCTTCCTCCTTCTTTTGTAATTCCATAATTTTTCCTGGCCATCTGAAACATATTTTCCATGGAATCCTGCTGAATATTTGGCATCTTGTAGCCCTGGCTGTAAGGTTTTGTGGCTGGTGCCTTTCCTTTGCCCTTGTTTGGAGCTTGTAGCTGCTGTTTCACGTTGGAATTGCTGCTGCTGGCTAGTGGGGAAGTTTTTGCAACTTGCTTGGGTGGTGGAGGGTTGTTTTTCCTCCATTCTGCTGTTAAGAGCATCATGTTCTTCTTTTCCATCAATGGATGCCATCCATTGAGTAACTTGCAAGTGTTGGGATGTCCAAGGAACTTTCTCACTGTCAGGTAAGAATTAATGCCGTTTTTCCATAGATCTACAAGGATCTGGTACTCTTTGTGCTGCAGTGCATTGTTGTAAGCCTTCTAGCTAGCTCTGTAGATGTCCACTGAGGCTTCTTGTGGTGGTGTCAGCTCTGTTTGAAGGTAAAACAGTATTATCAGCTTCAGAATGACATAATTTATTAAGTTCAAAGTCATCAACTTACCCTTGTCCTTCTGTAACTGAGTGGCTTCTGCCATAATCAAGTCTATAACCTTTTTGGGAGCTGCTTGAGGGGTTACAGCTTGCTCCTGGACTGGTTGGAGGCATATTTTATGGTTGAAAGGCTTTAAAATAGTAATTTTACACCAAAAAACTTACTATTGGCCAAATTCTTAGCTTTCTGAAGATTATTACTTATATCCAAGTTAATCACTTCAAAAGAAATTGGTTCAGTTTGGTTATTCTGAGTCACAATAACAGTACTATTATGGTTAGAATTAAAAGTACTGGCAGGAACAATGCTGGTAACTGTTGAGGCTATTTCAATCTTTTCTTGTCTTACCACATTTTCAGACACTAAAATCAATGAAAAAGTCACTTAATTAAGTAAAAAAAAGGTATTTCAAAAAAGGAATAAAAAAATAAGCCTCACTTATGATATGAAAAAAAAAATTTTATGGAGTTTTTTGAATTATAAGTATTTTTTTTATATATTTTTAAAAAAAATTCAATATAGGAAAAAGGATTAAAAAGAGTAAAATATTATGTCACAGGTAAAATATCATGGCTGGGCCCCCAAATGTAAGGTATGGATATGAAACTTTGATAAAATATCAAGTACTTTTCCTGTCCTCAAAATTTGTATGAGGTAAAATTATTTAAAAAAAGTAAGAAATAGTGTTTTTGAAGAGAAAACATGCCAATTTCATTGTTTTTAACTTTGTAAGTATAAAACAATAATATAATGAAAATTTGTTGTTTTACCAACAGTAAAGATTTATCCAAAAATACTCTACAAGAGATATTTAAGGCTACAAAAGAAATTTCTTCAAGATCAATTTCAATTGGAATTGATTGAGCAAAGAACTGAAAGCAATTAATTGAAGAACAGAGTCTTTAAAAAGATGTTTTAAAGAGAAAACATTCACAAAAGTTACCAGAGTAAATTTGGAAACAAAGTGACAAAGTTAACAGTGATGAAAGATTCTTTAATTAACTTTTGGGGTGGTTCAGGGGTAAAAATGATTATAAGAATTACAAAAAATGATTATAATGATTTTTCACTTGGGTAAAAGGTTTAAAACAAAATTAAAATTGTGGTTGGAATCTTTTATTGATTGGTTTAACAGTGTTTAAACTAATTATAAAAGAAAAAGATTCTAACATGAAGAGAAAAGTGGGGCAAAGAAGACATTCTTTTATAGCCATAGGTTTTCTTACTCCAAAAGTAAATTTTACTCTTGTCAGTCGTGGAAAAGACTTTGACAACAAAAAAGCCAACTATGGCATCATTGAGCCCTGGGTTAGACCAAAAAAGGGCTGGTTTTAGCCATTTTTTGCTATTTTTAGCCATTTTAGACACTTAAATCAACCATTACTAACATAATACCTGGTCTAGAGCCTTAAAAACACGTCACAATGTGTGTAAGAGTCGTAGAAACCAGTTAAAACTGTTTTTACTATGATTGTCTTAACTTAAGGGTAGTTTTACCCTCTTCGCAACAGTTAAAACTGCCCTGGTTGGTATCAAAACCTCATCATCAATTGAGTCACAGACCCTGTGACTCAATTCCAGGCCAAATAGGATGAACGCTTTTGTGGATTTTGACAGCTCATGCCTGTCAGCAAGGATTTAGGGGGTCTGGCCCCCCCTTAGAGCTAGAGTTCCTTTTCCCCCAAATTTAATCTTTCCAATTTATTTTTCCTTTAATTCCTCATCATGTATTATACTTATAATTTACATATGTAATTAAATTAAGATTCACAGTTCACTACTGTAATAATTGACACCTCATATGTAAATCAAAGCTCACTTATGTAATACACGTGCACAGTTTGACAATTCAATTGAATTAAATTGAAAATTCTTCAATTCCTCATAACTTCTAAACTATACACAACACCTCAATTTCAACACAAAAATTAATGGTTAACACCACATTTGGTGTGAATTAAATTCAGGTTTTGAGGATTGTAAGCTTTTGTACAGAAAATACTGAAAACTTAATTTAAGCTTATTTAGAGTTGAGCTACAAAAATTTCACTCAGAGGTGACCCCACCTAATTTTTTATAAGGAATCAAATGGTGAAGTAAATTTTATATGTTTTTTTATTGGACAAAAATTTGTAATCAATTTATTCAACTTTTTTCCAAAATTCTTTCATTTTGGGCAATTTTGTTGAAAATTCATTTTTACTTAAAATTTTCAAGTAAAAATGTGTTTTTACAATTTTAAAATCTAACATATTTTTATTCTTAAATTATAATTAAATTTTTGATTTTGTATATAAGTTTATATTTATATTGTAATTTTTAGTTTTGATTAAAAAATAAATTTATTTTATTTATATTTGTATATTAATTTTTGTTTGTGGTCTTTTGGGTATATAAAAATACCTCTAAGGCTCACAACTATCCAATCTTTCACATCTTCAATAAAGAAATTTGCATTTTTCATCAACAAAAAAGAAATTGATATTTATGATTCAAAATACTGAAACTCTTTCTTAATCTCCAAGTGTCCTGTCCACCAACAAGAATTACAAAGCCTGAATGCACAAACCACCAACATTTTCCAATAGGAAAGCCAAACACTGACAAACCCACCTCAAGGCAAATAACACAAATTACCCATTGATAATAATGACCCATGAAGAGAATAATGAGGTAATTGAAAACAATGAAGATCCACTGACACAGCCTTCCAACCAATCCAACATTTCCTTTTTCCAACTTTACTGCCATAATTGCTATGACACAACCATGAGCATAATGAACACAGAACTAATACATGTGGCATTCTGATTAAAGGAACGCTGGATAAACCCCTTTGACTGGCAACCCCCACTAAATGTAAACTGGCATGGAATACTCCCAAATGGAAAACCCTCAAAAAAAAGAAAAACAAAATTAAACATGCATTTACATCAATAAATTGGTCCCCTATCACCAGATTCTAACTTTTCCTATGGACATCCCCCTTTTGACCTGGGTTTCTATCTCACATCTAAGGCCATTGAAACCCAAACTCAAATTAGTTTTAATTTATAACCCCCCCCCACAGGACTTACAGGACTCCAAAAACTCCAGAACTGGCTGAATAATGAATAATCTCTATTTCACCAAACACCACTTATGATTGACTCAAACCTCCACCAGAAACTATGGAACCCAGCATTGTACAACCACCAAAATATGGAGCTAAAAGAACTAATGCAAAATTTTGGGAAGAAAGATTTGAAACTCATCTCACCATACTAGGCTTTTGCCTTTTTAGGTGCAAGAGGATGCCCCACTACAATAGATCTCACATGGGCAAATCATGAAGCAGGGAACCTACAGATAGCCACTATGAATCAACTAAACAACCATTTATCTGAACAAAAACCAATACTTACAACTATAAACCTTCTAGGAGACAATCTGAACCTCCCCCCAAACACTTACAGCTACGTAGGAGGAAAATAGCCCAAAAGAGATTTTGTGAGTAATTATTGCTCAACCTAAAAAACCCTCCCAAACATTATATAAGAAAATTATCAGAAAATGCTAGACCAAAAATTCATAAAAATTACCAAAATCATCAAGGACTCAATGAGGAACAATGGAAGTGGGTGTCAGCCTGTGACTCAAAACCAGAGCACAAGAATTACAGCCAAATCCCATAAACCAATGGTAAAGCCAAGATACCACCAAAAAATGGAGGTGAGCCAAATTAGCTCAAACACTATCAAAAGAAAGAGAAAACTAAGCCCTTTCCAAATATACAAGTCCCATAATCATAGGCCAAAGAATAACAAAGTTATTCCTGCTCAAAGTTGTTTCTGAGAATAAACTTTAAATTTCACCTCTCATTTGAAGTCCAGAGGAAGAGGCTTAACCGCAGAAAATGGGTATTCAAAGTAAAGCTCTAAGTCAGGGCTATCCAATGGTACTAGCCAAATTGGGATAACACCAAAATTACAGAGATTATGGCCAAAATAAGGTCAAATAAGGTTGAACAAAATATTCACCTCTCATCTAAATTCTAAAATTATATTGTGAGATACTTAAAGTGGGGCTGTTTTGGAAAGAGCACAATCAGGAATATATGATGGTGTCTTTAATTTCTCCATATCCCATCGAGAACAGAAGTTATGGAGCAAATAAGCTCTATACAGATATTGAGAAAATCATATGTATGAATAGCAAAAATTGCACATGGCATAGCTTTGCCATATTTAATGTTACTGTGAGGTTTGACTATGAAACAATAAGTAAAAAAATTACTAATTTATTACTTATTGTACTCTGAATGTCCTTATAATTGAAATAAATAAGATTAAAATAAAAATAATAATGAAGAAATATTATTATTATGGCGTAAAAAATATTATATTATTAAATAAATATAATAATATAATTAATATTATATAAAATTATAATATTGAAAATAATATATTAATATAAAATAATTAATATATTATAAAGCTCTTTATTATTGTTACCAACAAATAATAAAGGCGTGAAAAATTGTTTTTTATAAATAAAAAACAATTAATAACAATAATGTTACCAATATTAAAGTTATATATTAATATAGATACTATTTATATTCATTAAGAATTATTAAGGGTAATAATAAGAGAGAAATTATTATAATAAGATGAAATAACCTACTTTTAACACTTAAAATAATAATTTTGAGATATTTTACCCCAAAAGAATATAATACAACTTTTTCAAATTGTATTTACAATAAAAATAAAGAAAATTTACTAAAATTCTTGATTTTACATGGAAATGAGTTTATAGAGAGATTTATAACAAAAACAATTAAAGAATTGATTTAATCACACAAAAGTAGTGATTAACAATAAGATGGTCTTTGGTCTTTAATAATATAAGAGTTTTATATATAAAGAATAAAGAAATTACCTTTTATTTAATTCATTTAATGTTTTTGATGCGTCTGAGGGGAAAATAGAGTAAAAAGAGCTCTATTTATAGTAAATACCTCCCTCCTAGAGTCCAACAGGCTTCTAGTAGACGTGTACTGATCATATCCACTGGAATTGATCAATATTTTAAGGTTTGAGGGTGATTGCATCATGATCAAACCATCTTACATCATTATTACACCATTATTTAAAGTTATCACTATAACTTTAAGTTTGATGACATCAGAGGCTTGGCAGAACCCCAAATTTTGTGGATTTTATTAGTTTTAATCATAAACTAATAGTATTCACCAATTTTATCACTCTTATGACTGTTAAACTTAATTTAAGGTTACAGTAGGTGATCATAACTGCTCAATTTAAGCTCAAACTTTGATCTTCAATAACTTTTAAGATTTACACGCTAAAGCAATTCAGAGAGTGAATTCTGATAGCCTGGAATAACCATATTATGCTGCCAAGAGCTTTTCATTACATCATCAAAACTCTAATTTTGATGATTTTTCTTGTAACTCATCTTTTCTGTTGAAATTCAACATTTTAAACTTCAAACCTTGATTTCAGGGGGTTATACCCTGAATTTAATAATAAAAATGACATCATTCTTCACGAATGAACTAGTAGAATCCAACTGTATACTTTTTTTTAAGTTTGGACGACTTTCACAACAAAGTGGTCAACAGCTCTGTTGATTTTTATCAATATTTCATCATAGGTTTTAACCTTGTTTATAATTTGTGAAATAAAGTTCATATCTGTGTTCTTACAGTAATTACGTGGTAACTTTATTTTTGGTTCATCATCCTATCATGTATACCTTAGAAGATATTAGCTATGATCCTTGAATATATGCATTGACCAAAAAAGTGCATATATTCAGGATAATTCCTTAAGTATTGATTTTGTTGTTTCATTGGTTTCTGAGATAAATAGGATTTTATGGTTTTTATAAGGTATTATACCTTATAATTCATTAAATATTGACTTTACAGATATGCCATAAAAATGGTATATGTGTATTTTTCCATGAGGAATTCAATGGTATAATTTATTTTACATGTTGCTTCATTGGTTTTTAAGTTAAACCAATTTTTGTACCAATTTATGGTATTTTTTGTATGTTTAAGTAATTATTTTTAATGTATAATTATTCTAAGTAATTTTAATATAATTATATTAAAGGTATAATTATTCTTAATCTTTTTTGTGACCTTATTGGGTATGTGGTCATATCTCAAAGCCTCACAGTTACCAATACCAAATGAGGTACCATTTTGTAGATCACATCAATTGGGCCAATACCCCACAACCATGATTATGAGGTGTCAAACAGACAAAGAATCATGTTTATACTTCAATACCTCATGGTTCATTTAATACTGGGGTCCTATACAGGTTCTTTACAGAATTCTACATGTCATACCTGTCAGAAGAAGGCTGTGTGGTCCCCAGAAGAAAATCTTCACCCTGTATTGGTGAAAACTGCCCAGATGTGGTTTCACAACCACATCTGAGCCCAATACAGTGTATACAGGCCTTTTTCATACCACAAGCCTGTCCTGGAGAGTGAGAAATCTTCACTTCCTCCCCATGAAAAGGTTTAGCAGCCTTTTCACCCCATTTTAGGATTAAAGGAGGCCCTTTCTCCACCAAAAAGGTTTCCTCATCCTGTTCTTAAATTCCTACATAGTACAACTGTCAGAAATGGTCATACTCTTGGAAAAGAAGTCAGGTATACTTCAATTTTTAGTATTGTAGTTCTTATTATAGTAGCCCAACTGGTAAGACTGCACCCAGGGCTTTCAACAGTTCTCACAACCACTATTTCTTAATAGTAAAGCCCTTATTACTTCACTTTTAAACATAATTATCATCCTAAAAGCTTTTTTAAAGTAATTTCCGCGTTTCAAAGTCATATTTAAAGCTGCAAATAGTATTATTATAACTTGATCATACACTCAGACTAACCAACAATCACATAGCAAAACCATGGTAGAACAACACCATCTTAAACCTGCTTGTACAAGAGAGGAACAGAGCCAGGAGGAACATGCTAAAAAGCCAAACTAATGAAACAAAAACAGCATACTATTAATGTCAAAAATCCTTCCAGAAGACAATATGGGAACTAAAGACCTCCCACTGGTAGAAGTTCCTAGCTGATTGAGGTCCAGAACACATGTATCAGGCCTGAAAGCTCACTAATAATTGAATGACAGGGGAAATAGCACCTTTTAGATGCCAGGATGGAAGCCTAACAATGGATATGGAGGAAAAAGCAGGACTACTGTTTCAAGGTATGTCCATCATAGAAACTGAGGCTGATCTCACAGACACCCTGACCTCACCAGCACGGGAATATCCGCTCCTGAGGAGATACAAAGAGAAATCAAAAACCTTCCAAACAACAAAGCAGCAGGATCCAACACAATACCCAACAAACTTCCCCAACTAGAAACATGACAGCTACTACCAATACTCACACCACTCATCAACACATGTCTTCCAAGGGGCCAATACCCCACCCTTTGGAAAACCTTTCTGACAGAAATTATTTGAAAGACCAAAAAATAAGACTATTCCAACCCAAATGCTTATTTACCAATAGGCTTACTCAACACCATGGGAAAACTCTTTGAAAATATCACCAGGGCAAATCTGGCTTCAATCGTTGGCAATTGACTTCACGTCACACAGCGGTCAGTATAAAATCTTGCTTCAGTTGGGTTAGTGTCACTTTATAGTCACTGTATTTAGTGGGTCACGTTACATCTGCATCAAGACAACGTCAATTGTCATGTGAGAATGTCACCCAAAGCCCAAACCCATTTCCACACTATTTGAAATGTTTGGATAATTACAACTCATGGTGCTACCCAGCAGTTTGGCATGCTCATATTGGTGCATGAGAAGACTTCCGCCCCACCGCCTGGTCATCTCACCCCTTTACCATGCCTACTCTCACGCTTGAGTAGCTTCTACCTCTCTGACGCTTAGCATGCTTACGCGCCCGCACCCCCCTCCAGATAAGACTTCAACACTGCCCCCCCATCTCCGCCCTCACCACTCCTTATGTTTCCTCACCCCTGCCTCATCTTCTCCTTGGCTTACAATCCTTACGCTGCTGCGGGGCCCTCAAGTTATGCCTCCTACGCCGCCCTCACCCCCCCTTATGCCTCCTCACACCCACCCAACATGCCTCTGATGCTGCTTACAATCCTTACACTTGCAGTGCCCTCCCAACATGCCTCCGACACTCCTGACCATCCTTATGCTTGTGGAGTGCCTTCCCACCATGCTTCTGACACCGCTTACCATCCTTACGCTTGCATAGTGCCTGCCCAACATGCCTCTGACGCCGCTTACCACCCTTACACTTGCAGTGACCTCCTGACATGCCTCCAACACCGCTTACCATCCTTACACTTGTATAGTACCCGCCCAACATGCCTCCAATGCTGCTTACCATCCTTACGCTCACAGTGCCCTCCCAAAATGCCTCCAAAACCCCCCTCACACTGGCCTGATCCTTACACTCCTGCAGCCCCCTCAAGATGAGACTACAATGCTGCCCTCACCACCCCTTACGCTTCTGCACCCCTGCCTTTTCTCCTCTGCCGCTTACAATTATTACGCTCCTGCGGCACCCTGAAGATATGCCTCTGTGGGCACCCTCAACCCCCCTTTTGCCTAATCCTCTCTGCGCCACTTACCATCCTTATGCTCAGGTATGGTGGCTTGTTGGCGTACATGATGAACGCAATAAGGGAGATATGCTGAGTGGCCATCTCTGCCGACAGGTTCTTGGGGGAAATTGGTAGGTATATTCACAATGTTGTGGTTAGGGTTTAAATCATCAGGCTCACAAATTTAAACCTAATAATTGGACTATTTAATACCCAAATTGTATCTTCTGTTTCCCCAACAAAACCATTTTATTTCATATCATTCAAATGGAACACTTTGCTTAGTCCTTACCTCATGAGCATTGAGTAGTTCAAAAATTGAATTTAGTATGTTTCTCACTAGTCAACTTTATTCAATGTCTCACAGGGAAGTGATTTCATTTGAATGATATTAAATAATTTGCAACACATCACCTGCTCGAATTTCCCAACAAATCATCTTTTGCAAATCCATGGCAAGCTCAATAGATATGGATGGAAGGTTCCAAGGCTGTTGATGGGCAGGTTTCTTTTGGTCAGCTTGTGGTTCTGAAATGTCTTTTTTCTAGAAAATTCACTAACTATTGACCTGATTTAAGTTTATATTTAATTTCTTTCAAACTTTCCAAAACTCTCCAATATTGATATCAACTAACAAAGAATAAGTGATCTTGAGCTTATTTTACTTCCACCACTTTTAGAACTCCTGCCTTTTTCCTTCAATTTTAATCTTTTTATTATACAATTTTCAATCAGGATATCAATGAACTTGTCACCATCTATTTACTTAATAAACTACCCCTGCTATTCCCCAAACCCTGGAAAATTCAACTGAATTCCATGAACAAACAACTTCAGCCCCAGCAAGTGGAAGTGAAATATCTGATATATTCAGTAGTCATGAATTAGGAATTAAAGTAGAGAGCCTGGCACATGAAAGTAATCCAGATCCACCAGTTCTTCCGGAATGTGAGCATAGATTTATCTTGAATATTTGTAGTCTCTCCATACCTGATACTTTTCTCACAGCCTTTATTTCAGCTCAGCCTCCAAGCTCTCAGAAACCAAATTCCAAAAGCTATGAGAAGGAAAAGACTGTTGAACCTTGTGCACCAACAGAAGATGCTGGGCAAGATGATGTAATTGTCAGTGGAGAGGTGGAAATTATATCCAAGGAACAATTTATCTCAAACATTGCTCAGACAATCCCAAGGCTTGAAAAAATTCAAAATGATAGTAAAATTCCTGATTATGTGCCTCAAAAGATTGCTGAAGCAATGAGCCTCCTCAAAATGGATTTGAACCATAAGTCCATTACTAATTCAATACAAAAATTTCAAAATAGCTGCTTACAATATATGGGCAGGTGTGGAGGTGGGAGAATATCTACCTGAAGAATCTTGAGTGGTAATTGGGGTTCCAAGCAGAGGATTAGGAAAAAGACCAAATATACATGCCACCAACAAAAACAACAAAAAAAGCTGTACCTTTGAAGCCGCAAAAGATTCCCAGGATCAGGGTGATGAAATGATCAATGTTGAAGTGGGTGATATTTATAATCAACCTCTGCATACTAAAAGCCTCCCCATACTCAATGAAACAATCCATGATGAAACCCCTCCCGCCTTTCAAGAGAGGGAGACAATTAAACATGATACAATGGGACGAGATATGACTGATATAGTTCCTGACCCTGAGCCCGAAGTGTCATTGTCTGCTAATTTTCAAGGAATATTTTTATCCCGCATGGAAGAGTTTGCAGGCATTTTGAATTATCATTCCAATATTACTCAACAATCATGGAAAAGGGGGCTTGATAATATCAATAGTATTTACAAAAATCAATGGGACAATTTACCAACAAAAGATGCTCATACATTCCTGCCTGTTGGTATTAAGGTGATCAGTAACCGAGAGCTTAAAATGTCGGCCTGGCTCAAGGACCTTGAGATGGCAGGTGAGTTTTATCTTTGTGCATGAAATTTGATGATTGGCTGTTGACTGGTGATATCAATTGAAATATACAGGGTTAGATTTTTTTAAGACAACAGAAACAGAAGTGTTTTTTAAAAAAAACATTTGGAATCCTAAATTGATGAAGGAATCAGCTGAACATCCAGATAATCTCCCAAAATCTGAACAATTCTTCTTCAAAATGGTTCAGAGCCTTCTTTTCCCCGCCAATCCAGTTAAAAATTTTGGGCAAATGTTATGTTTGAATCCATTAGTTTAGTCTCGTACAATGTGATTGCACCCAAACCATTTGTGGCACCAACATCAAATTCAACCAATCCTCTTGGACTCTAATGGGGAGCAGTTGAATACCTTGCCTCCTGCTTGAGTAAATCAAAGCAACGTGCAACACAACTTAGCATTGAAGGTGGCGGGGCTGACAATGAGATATCAAAAAAGCCGCACAAGAACCTTGGAGGTCTAATGGATACAGTTATCCATTTGATGATTTCATATAACATGGTACGTGCACATAAAAAGGTTGGATTCAATGGCATCAAAGGCAAACTCACGAGCTTGAAAAAAATGAGGCCATCAAAGATCTTTTGACGTGTCACAAGAATCTCGGAATAAATTGAATTTGCTATGGTATATTAGCAGCTTTCTGTGTGGTGGGGGTTTGTGGTTTGATGGTATGCTCAGATGACTGCAGAACAAGCTCAGTTGAAGGGGCTTTATCACTAATTGAAATTTCCAAAAACTTTCAGAGGGTAAAACTCTAGTGGAGCCAGTGTGGCTACGTACTAATAAGTATATATGTAATTTACTGAATAAAGGTTTCTTCTCCTCAGAGTCTTCTAGCCCCACTGTACCTCTTAGATTTGAATTTCCACAATGCTTGGTATTAGACTTTGGTAATGCCTGGGTGGCAAAGCGCACTCTTGGTTCAAGTGATGAGGTCACATTGACTGTACCCAGGTCAGCTAAAACTACAACCAGGATTGACCCATTTTAGATTAGCTTTGTACCAGATAGATTGTAATTTAATTTTTCAAACTCATTTATGAACTTATTAATTGTGAATACCTATCCTACTACTTCCCCGATGCCACAGTATGAATACCAATAATAATTGTATGGAGGCATGCCTCCGTACACCATTGAAAATACTCCGACAAGACGCAAACTGAGTCAGGCAGTTGTGCCCGCTATTAGCACACGCAGGTGCTATGCGAGAAGAGGGTTTTATTACTTCCCGACAGCCCATAATAGGACAAATGACGCTGTTTGTTTCAAGAGGACTAGGATAATTAGGGATCCGCAGCAGGGAGCGTATTGCATTCGGGAGTGCTTGCAATATTCCACATTGTTGGATTGGAAAGTGGTTGAATGGGAACCTCAATATATCAAATTGAATAATGCACTATCCACTGCAATTTTCAGGTTCAGGTACTTGAGATTGGGAATTCGCAAAGGTCAGGTGTGATATTTCATTTTTAGCTGCAATTAAAAAAGATTCATTGAGTGTAATCAAATTTAGGTGATATTAATAATTCAGTAATCATTTGTTTTTGTTTCATTTGCTGCTGCAAGCATGCCATTCCAAAAAAATGAAATGAGCGTAAAAGGGAACTAGCGGGAAAGCATTGGTGTGAGGAAGGAAAGTGTGAGTGGCTTTCTTATTCTCAGCATATATATATATATATATATATATGCTTCTGCATTTATGTGGCACCCTCATTGGGCCCAATGGAATAACATTGGCTTGAGTCGTTTTAGATTGAGCCAATGCCATGTGGGCTCCAACAGGGAAGTCAAAGATGTGTGCTGAATAAAGATCATTGGGCTTTGGGCACCATTTTGGACTCAAATGGGAGGAAGCAGTATCTGATATCTTGTCTGCTTCAACAAAAAGTCATCCCTCACCCACTGGGGAATAGTGGCACATCCCAAAAGATAAATGGGGGCAAAATCACCCAAAAGAATATTTTTTTTTCCTCCCCTCGACCAACAGCACAAATATCAATGCCAGTATCAGCAAATATGACCCCAAGTGAAATTTGGAGGCTTGTGGATGTCAATCAGATCAAACGCATTCACTTTGGGCCCATTGCAATTTTCTCTTCAACCGCATTACTCATTTCCCTTGTTGAATTCAGACCATTCACAACAATGAGTGAAGTTGAGGTCAATCAATGGGATGAATTATCACAATTCTTATTTCACCAAAGAAGATTCACCAACCTGATTGCAACAAATAGGGTGTTACTGGAGGGATTTATGTTTGCGATTGGGTGGGGCAAATGCAGCATGAATAATGAACAGTGTGGTCTGTATGGAAGTCTTGGGAAAATTAAAACGCAAAAGATGAATGGCGGAACCAAGGAGCCAATCTTAGCTCGGTGGGTCGCATTCTAGGTCAATCCTTACTATATGTTGGGGATAATTTATTTCAGAAGATTCAAAATTGCTACAAGTCATTGGGGGTTCTGTCTTTTGATCAAGTCAACTGTGAAGCCGATATTCCCGCAAATCAGGCTGCATTCGACTTTGCTTCTGCACTCACTTTAATCACGAATGGATTCAAAAACTCACCTCATCTTGATAAGGATGCATTGCTGTATGCTTTGGGATGGTGGTTTTAAGCTAATAAGCAGACCGGCCAAATTCAAAGAGGTGCGTCAAAGCGGTGTACAGGGGAAAATTGATTTTCCCCAATGAGAATTTGTGGATTGATATAGATGAATGTCATGGCCTCATTCACATAGTGTGGGCCAGTAGTACATTTTTTCTCTATACTGATCCACCACAGGACAACAAAAGCACAACACTAGTGGGTATGTCCACACAATGCTCAAGCAGGTTAGAAAAAAAATGTGGCAAAAAAGCCATGTTTATTATGAGATTGGTGAGAGAGCGGGCTATTAAATCAGGGATGGTAATACAATCTTATCCCATTTAGAAGAATGAGGGAGTGTGGATGTTTCTAGGAGTTAGAGGGTCATTGGAGAATAGGGGTGTGGTAATGCGCAGTACAGCATACACCTGGTTTTGATGGGTTGGAATTTGGGAGATAGGGTGGCGCACTTGAAAAGGGGTGAAATGGCTCATGTATGGTGGCATGCCACCATACGCTTGTCCAGGATCCCAACGCGTCACACAGGAATCCTTATGCTTGTGCAGGTTTCCAATAATTCAAACAATTGCTTACGCCAGGGCATTCTGCCCACGCTTGACATGCAAATCATTATGCTTTTACAAGCCCCCAAAAATTCAAACAACATCCTACACAGGTACAGGTTCCTGATGCCTCCCACGCAAATCCTTACATTGTGCAGGTTCCCAACAATTTAAACATTTCCTTACCCCGGTGCAGGCTTCTGATAATTCACATGCAAATCCTGAGGCTTGTGCAGGTTCCCAACAATTCAAACAATTCCTTATTCCAGTGCAGGCTTTGGAAAATTCACACATGAATGCTTATGCTTGTGCAGGTTCCAACAATTCCAAAAATTCCTTATGCCTGTGCAGGTTCCAACAATTCTCAAAATTCATTACATGACTAAGATTAATAGGGTGTGACCATAGGAAAGGCAATGTCTCATGAATCTGCAGTGGATTGCTCACATGCAGGGAATGCCCGCATTTTTATAGTCAAGATCTGATATGGTTGTCAACCATATCAGAAGAAAATTTAGGAGGCCGTAATGGTGACTATTTGCTCATTTTTGGCAAAAGAGGTTCACCCCAAAAAAGATTGACTGAAACATTTGGTGGGGCACTTACAAAAATTATTATCACACAATAGGTGCTTTGCACAAATGGGCAAAAAGGAGAAACTCATGGGAAAAAATAATATAACAAAAATGGAAAAAAGGTTGTATTGATTACAACAGACTAATTTAAAAGAGTGTATTACAAAATTAAATAAGAGGAAAACATTTTTTTTTTGAATTTTATTTCTCTAAGTATTTGGAGACTATCCCGGTGATATCCTCCTTTGGATAAGCCTCCAGTTCCCGGCCTAGGAGGGAGTTTAGTTCCTCCCGGAATTCCCGGTGCATCTCATTTTGATGAGTTGCATCCACAAAAGGAATCATGTGGAGCAAGCGGCAATGCTCCCACAAGATTTGGTTGATTGATTTGTGGATGATGGCTCAAGTAATCATCAAAGTCAGTTATAAGTTGGTAAATTCCTGGAGAGCTTCATTGTGGGAATGAGGGGAGCTTGGGACTGGGGTTCTTGGGGGCACTAGGAGGGAACCAGGGTAGAAGTGGAGGGAGGGGGGATCCAATGGGCATGTCGTCAATGATGATTATGGAGCGGGGAGTAGCAGGACAAGCTGGAGATGGTCAAAGGAGGGGTAAGGAAAATTTGATAGGAGTAAAGAAAGAGACGTGGTGACTTAACAAAAGCGTCCTTCGTGGATTGCGTGGGAGCCACGTCAGGTTTTGGCTCACAAGTTGGAACGTCCTCAGGTGGTTTGGAGGATGGACTCGGGCCAGGAATAGGTGGCTCATCATGTTGGGAGGGTTCTTAAAAAGGAGGAAGAGTCAGTTATCTTGATGCAAAAGTTAAAATGAGAAAAGGGAAAGTTGGCTGCTTATCGTGGGATAAGTCCTCCAACCATTGGGTGCCACTTGGGCATGGAGTGGGTTGCCACAGGGTTGGCTTGCAAGGCATACGTGGAACGAATGAGTCTTCTTGGGGGGGATTTGGTGGGTTTTGTTCTATGCATAATGGAAAAAAGTAAGTATGATTGCATGAACAGAAACAAATTAAGGAGGAAAAAGAAAACTTACTTTGGTGTTTGGATCCCATGGGTGACAATCAGCCCAAGCTTAAATGTTTTCTTGTGATTGCCATCCTTCATCAGCCAAATTGTCAGGGTGAGTCTATGTAGTAGCTTAAAAATAGTAAATACAGGCTAGTACTATGACTGTGACACGTCAAATATAATAAAAATGAAATCTTCAGGTCCTACTGCTACGTGGTAACAGTGGTGATGAGTCTATTGAGGACCTGGGCTGCAATGCTCTAATATCTTTGACTGTAAAGAAACACTACAATAATTAAGTTCTAATTATATCTTTTAATTATTCTAAGGACACTACTGATGATTAACAGTCTTGTCACGTAAGAATATTGGTAAAGTAAGATAAGATAAGGGGTTTTCAAGGGAAAAACCCTTCTTTTTATATCTTTCAAGACTGTCAAGAGTTATTAACTCTTCACACGTCAGAGGAGTGAAAATTTTCACTCCAGTGGTCAGTCTGTGGTTCTGGATCCTCAATTCTGACGTCAATATAGACAGAATTGTGGTTTTGGAACCACAAATGATCATTCTGGATCAATACAGGGTGAAGAAACTTTTCACCTGCCACGTCAGCACTTGGATGACGTTGTTCTGGGGTCTGTATGATCAATATTAGTCATTCTGGGCGGGTTTAAGCTTTGAATAACCATTATTTTAAGTATCAAGACTGTACTGGTTGGTACAGGTTTGGTACAGACCAGTATTGGTCAAAAAGCTTCCAACCAAGATATCTCAGTCACTTTTTGAGATATCAAGAAACAAAGAGCGCAGAATTGAAGGGCTTAATGAGCTCTTCAATTTGGTATGCTTCATGTTTACCCTTCTTGCAAATAGCAAAAGTTATAAGGGTTTTAAGTTTTTGGATGTATTTTTGTACATCAGTATGAGGCTTCAAAAACTTCCATGCTAGATATCTTCTTCTATTTGGAAGATATCTGTATTCTGATGATACAATTTTGTAGGGCTTGATTAGCTCTACAGTTTGGTATATTACACTGTACAGTTGTATGAGTGTATGCCAAAGATACAGGGGTTTGTTTATTTTCTTATTTTCAGAATATCTGTATTTTGGTTATTAAACCTTTGAACCAAGATCCCTCAGTCAATTTAAGAGATACACAAGTCTAAGGTGTCTCAAATTAAAGCTCTTATTGAGATCTTTAATTTGGTTATACTTTTGTACAGTTTTATACAAGCCCTCTTTGACTTTCAGGGGGACTTGGCTTTAAAAATGAGGTTATATGGTATCTCCAGTTGTAGTGGTGTTACAACAACATGTATGATATCATTGTGTAGCTCTCTATGTGAGCTTTAAGAAAAATACCATTTTGGTATAGTATAACTTAAATATGCATAAGTTAGATGAGAGGTGAAAATAAGGGTTTTGACTTGTTTATTCTCCTCTAGGTTTCCTTATTCTGTTTGGATAAGGTTGGTGTTTAATGTAAGAGGATTGTTTTCTCTTAATTATTACCTGTATTGACTATGTTTGTTCAATACTTGTCATACCATTATTTATGGTATGTTGGATGTCATGCTAGTGCTCTGTTTTGAGTCACAGGCTGACATACCCTCCCTCAAAAGAAGGCTCATCATTGATGAGACTCTTCAGCCCTCCTGGAGGCTCTGAATCTTCTGAGGTGTATTTGTCCATCTGGGATTTCTTTCTCAGTTAACCATTTGTCTTTATCTGCTGGTTGATTCTTAAATCTAACCAGGTATTGCCTGTTGTCTTTCCCATTAATTCTTATTTTCCTGGCTTTAATGATCTTTTTCACTGGGCCACGTGAGTCATCTTCCTCTACCAATCTTTCATGGGTGACTGTCTTATTTCTGTCAGGGAATTTCTCCTCATCTGTCTGGTGATAAGGTTTGACCAGGCTCACAGGAAAAACTGGGTGTTTCCTAGAGAACTCTTTGGTCAGGTTGACTTCTACTGCATTCTTTCCTATTAATTTAATAATGGTGAATGGTCCTATGAATGAGTCTCTCATCTTCTTGGGTCCTCTTAGGTTGTTGAAGTTAAGAGTTGAGATTAGAACTTGGTCTCCTTCTTTGAAATCAGGTTCTTGGTGACTTTTATCATATCTCTGTTTGTTATATAATTTGGCTTCAGCCACACATTGCTCTGCTTTTTCACAGGCATTCTTCCACATTGTGTGGAAGTCCTTAGCTGTGGGGTGTACTGAGAGGAGGTTCTTCTTCAAGTAGTCTACTGGAAGTAGTGGGTTCCATCCTTTCTCTAATGTGGCAGGGGATTTTCCTGTCACTGAGTGTACACTTGTGTTGTATGCCAATTGTACAGCTGGTAGGAGGGTTACCCAGTCATGGGTATATCCCTCATTGTCTTTATATTCCATGCCATATGCACAAAACCTCCTAATGATGTCTTCCAATGTTTGGATCATTCTTTCTGCTAGACCATCTGTTTGTGGATGGTAAGCTGTGGAGAATGCTAGTTTGGTTCCCAGCATCTCATATAGATTGGTCCAAAATTCTGATGTGAATTTAGGGTCTCTGTCACTAATTATAATTCTTGGGACTCCACAGTTTGCTATCACATTGTTCCAGAACAATATGGCTGTGTCCATTGCTGTGTCCTCTTTGTGACAGGGGAGACATCTGACACTCTTGTTGTACCTGTCTACTACTACTAGGCATGCATTAAAGCTGTCTTTGCCTCCAGGGACCAGGCCTGTTACCCAATCCATGTTTATTATTTCCCAGGGGTGTTTGGGCTCCTCTATACTCTGGAGTAATCCATATCTTTTGCCATGACTTCTGTTGGCTTTCTGGCATCTGGTACAAGTGTTGATGTATTCACTCAAGTCTTGTTCCCACTTTGGCCACCAAGCTGTGCTAAAGACTCTTTCTTTAGTTCTCTCTTCACTCATATGTCCCATGTATGGGCAATCATGGCATTCCTGTAGTATCAGGGAAATATGTTCTCTATTTATTATTACCAGGGCACTTGTGTGTTTTTCCCTATGGTATAGTAGATCATCTATCAGGAAAAATCTATTCTCTCTGAAGTTTTTGAGCCATGGCTCTTCCAACTGGCTTTCTAGTTCAGGACTCCTGTACTTTTGTTTTAATAGTTGTATCAATATACTACACTGTTTGTGTTTATTGTATGATGATTGTACTATGCTAAAGAACTCTGTGTTCAGATTAGAGGAGCTGATTCCCAGTATGGGTATCTCTTTGCTCTCTCCAAAGCTCTGTGCTGGGTTTGATGGATCATTCCCTAATGCCCAGTTTGATAGTTTGAAGTTCTTTCTCTTATCTATCTCCATGCATTGTATGGATATTTTGGCCCCATTTTCTGGGTCATATGCTGGATTCTCTTGGTCATTTTTCAGTGGCCACCTGCTGAGGCCATCTGCATTAGTATGACTTTTCCCTTCTTTATAGATGATAGTCATATTCCCTCTATATTCTTGTATGGCTATTTGCCACCTAAGCATGTGTCTGTTTGTTGTCTTCATGTTCAACAGTGATTTGAGGGCTGTGCAATCAGTAAAAACTTCAAATACTGCTCCTTCTAAGTAGTAATGGAGTTTCTCTAATTCCCATACCAAACAGAGAGATTCTGTCTGAGTAGCTCCATATCTGGCTTCTGAGTCTTTCAGTTGTCTTGATATATAGCAAATTACTCCTTCTTTGGGTATCCCATCCACTAGTTGCCTCTGATGTAGTGCTGCTCCTAGTCCTTGGCTACATGCTGCATCTATATATAGTTTGAATGGTAGTTCAAAATCAGGAATCATCAGGACAGGGGCATTGGTCAGTTCATGTTTGATCTTCTCAAATGCATCCCTTCTTTCTTTGGTGATTTCAAAGACTACATCCTTTGAGCACAGTTTGTATAGTCTACTAGTGATGTGTGCAAAGTTTTTAATGTGGCTTCTGTAGTAACTAGCAAAGCCCAAAAAAGATTTCATTTCCTTAATGTTCTTTGGTACTGGTTTGTTCAGTACTGCAGCAACTTTATTTTGGTCTATGGCTAGACTCAAACCTGAAACTTTGTGTCCTAGGGCTAGCAGTTCTTGCTGTCCAAAGTTACATTTTTTAAGAGATATCTTCATGTTGATTGGTGTACATTTTCCCAATATTTTATCAATTTTCCTCACATGGTCTTCCCATGTTTCTGAGTATATTTTGATATCATCAATGTACACTACCATCCACCCTTCCATTATTTCATCTTGAAATATGGTGTCCATCATCCTCTGAAAATGGGCTGGTGCATTCTTAATGCCAAATGGCATTCTAGTATATTCATATATGCCCATATGGCATATAATTCTCAGCAATTTGATGGAATCTGGTTTCACTCCATTCTGGTGGAAACCTTTCATGCAATCCATTTTTGTAATAAACTTGGCTTTTGCTAGCTTATCTAGTGCATGTGGTATCCTTGGGATGGGGTACCTGTCTGCTTTGGTATAATTATTCAAAGCCCTGAAGTCACCACATAGTCTGGATTTACCATCATGCCAAGTTATAAGGACTGGTGTAGTGACCTCTACTATCTCATTATGTCCTATTTTTCTTATTACCCCCATTTCTAGGAGTTCATTGATATGTTTCTCAATTTCTTTCCTAGTTTCCATGCTGGCTGGGTATGGTGGTCTCCTAAGCATAGGTGGATATGGTCTTTCTACATCCAGATATAATTCTATATCATGTCCTTTGATTTTTCCTAGTGGTTCATCTCCTATTGCAAAAGCTTCTCTATGTTTTCTCAATACTTTCAGTAAGTTGAGTTTCATTTTACTGGTGAGTTGGGTGCCATATTGAGCTTCTTTGAATTCTTCCACTAGTTCTTTCAAGGTGTTATCATTTGTTACATGATTTATGTCAAAGGAAAATTTTTTGTCTTTGTTTGTACCTATGGTAAGATATCTGTTTTTACTATTGCAAATATCCATGCCATACATTCTTTGGTACTCTGTACCTAGTAATAATCCTTGTACATGTGCATTTTCTAGAACTACAAATTCAGGTTCCAGTCTGATATTTCCTTTTTGGTGTGGGATAATTATCTCTTTGATTATTGTCCCCAGTGAGTGCATTTTGCCTGATGCACTTTTAAAGCTTCTAGCTTTTGTTGGGATCATCTCCTCTTCCCATTTGGGGAAGTGTTGTTTCAAGTATTCTTTTGCCACTATGGAGCAACTTGCTCCTGTGTCAATGATCATTGGGTGTTTACAGTTCTCAATGTAAACTGTCAATTTTGTAGGTGTTCCATGAATGAATCCCATTCCTCTATTTGGGGTTACCAGGAATGTTTGTGCATTCTGTGTGTGCTTACAGAGCTCTTTGTCTGTTGTTATTTGTGGTATTCCTGATTCCAATTCAATGTCTTGTATGTCAAGTGAACTTTCTTCATTGCATTCCACTATGTATTCTTCCATGGTATCAGGTTCACTTTGTGATTCTGCTCTCATACCATTTCCCATGCTGTCAGAATCAGATTTTTCACCTGTTTGTTCTTCTTCTGACTCTTCATCAATTGCATATATTTTCTTTTTTGGTTTTGTGCAATTGTTGGCATAGTGGTCTGGTGATCCACAGTTGTGGCACACATATTTCTTTTTTGGGGTTTCTTTCCCTTTTTCTTTGTTTGTCTCTTTAACTTCAGACCTCTTGTCTTTGCAGTTTGATTTATAGGATGTGTACCTTTCTATGGAGGTTTTCTTTCTCACATCTTGTATGACATTTGCTATGTCATCAATGCTGCTGATGTTGTTGCATCTGCATTTTACTGCATGTTCTAGATCTCCTGGCAATTTTGTCAGGAGTTTATGGTTTCTCATTTCTATTGTCATATTGGGATCAATAGCTTTTAGCCTCTTTGTTTGTTTGAGGCACCATTCATAAGGGTCTTTTTCTGTGGAGTATCTATCTCTTTCAAACGACATGGTCTTTTGCCAGATCCAACTACCATTGCTATACTTTTGTATAATCTGGTTCCTCCACCATGGCCAGCTTTTCCTGCCATGTATTTATTTCATCTCAGTGTACCATATGTTTGCATGGCTTCTGAAAGCTGTGTTAAGTCTTGTTGTGATCCAGTAGTCTGGTATCTTTGGGACATCAACAAACAGTCCATCAATATAGTCAATGATCTCCATATGGTCATATTCCCCAATTCCTGAGAACTTTGGCCAGTTTGTTACTTCTGGTAACTGTTTTAGTGCCTGTTTCTCTGAATAGTTGAGATTTTCCTCATCTTGGTACACTGACTCTGATCTCAACTTTGGAATCTGATATTCAGGCTCCTGGTCATAGTCTTTATCCTCTTCTTTCAATTTTGTAGAGGTAGTGGGTTGACCTTGTGTTGGAGGGTATGGATTGTCTTCTCTGTCATAGAGGTAATCAATTTCTTTGTCAAAGTTATCCTGCTGCTGCTGGATATTCCTCAGATCCCTCCTCACAGTTTGTTGTTCTTCTAGAATTGAATTCAACTGTCTGTTATTTTTTTCAAATTCTGTCCAAATTTTGGCCAGATTTGTATTTAAGTCTTTAATGACTGTTGCTTGGAAAGCATTTTCTTCTTTCAATGTTTCCAATTCTGTCCTCATTTTTCCTGAGGTTTCATATGTCCAATCCATGAATTGGGCCAATTTGGTCCATGTGAATTTGTTTTCAAACTCATGGGTGTGGATTGTATTTTCAGTCATTAATTCTGGGTCTATTGAGTCAGAACTATCAAAACTATTTTTAGGTACAACTATTTCTTGCTTTTGTGTACTTCTTGGACTAAGTCCATCAGCTTTTTCATCAATGGGTCTGCTTCTTTCTTCCTCTGGTTGAAAGAAGTTTTGTTTTTCCCTTGGGCTCCTTTTCTCCTGTTGGAAACTACCTGGAAGGGTTGGGGAGTCTTGGATGAAGTTTCCTTTGGCTTGTAGGGCCTGGAACTGCTGGATTGTTGTGGGGAAGATGGGACTTCTCCTTCCATTTCTGGGGGTACCTGAATATGACTGGGCTCTTCCTTGTGCCAAGATCTCTCTATGGCTTGTATGGCTGCCTGGTTCTCTTTGATTCTGGTTGCTCTTTCTTCTAAGAGTTTGAAATTCTTGTTGGGATTCCAACCTTGCATTTCTGTCATAAGTTCCATCCAAGCCATTTGCTTGAGACAGATCTTCTGGGTTGTTATCCCCACTTCTGCCCATGATGCTGCCATAGTGAACATTTTGTTGTCCATGCTCCATGTGAAGAGGTCTCTCAGGAGTTTGTGTATTTGGAGGACCTGTTCTGCATCTGTCCAATCTCCTGGTTGGACTTCTGGGTTGAATTTGATTTGGAACAAGACCTTGGGCAGGAGTTCCATGATGGTAAGTCCTTTGCTGGTCATTTGCTCCAGTTCTTCTTCCTCTGTGTCTTCTTGGCCAGTGTTCTGGTTGATTTCTTGGGAATCCAAGATCTCTAAGAAGTGGAGGTGTCATGTTAACAATGTTAAAAAATGACAGACAATAAAAAATATTGTATTTTTCAAGGTTTATTTACCTTTGGCAGGCCCTTGTACAAATTTATGGTCTATACTCTTTGGAAATTTGCCTTTAGAGTTTACAATTGGGTTGATAACAGTGATTTTCTGTTTCTCAATCTGTTTTGGTGATCCAACTGGTTTTGTTGGAGCTTTTTGGGGTTTTTTGGCCCTTGGCACGGCTATTGGTGTCCAATCTTTTGAGTTGATTGTCACTTCACTGTGTCTTTTCTGCTTGCCCTTGGTTTTTGGCAGCACCTCTCTGTCTTCTGAGGCTGTCACGGATGGATTTCCTTGTGACTGGCTTTCTAATGGAATATAGTCTTTTTCCACTATTCAGAAAAGATATTTCAGATTGTATATCAGTATTTTATGATAAAACAAAATGATTATATTCAATTCTACTGTTATTTTTCGAAATTTTTGAGTTTTCTTTATTTTTTATTTGTTTTTTTATTGTTTTTATGTGTTTTTAATTGAAAAATAACAGTTTTTGAGTTTTTCACTTATGTTTTATAAGTGAAAACTGTAATATCCAAGTGTTTTGTGAATGATTCACTTGGATATTATTGTGTTTTTTATGTAAACACGTCAAATTTATTAAATTATAATAAATTTGGTTTGTTATTATAAATATTTTAAATAATATTTATTATAACAGTTGATATTGTTTAACAAATATCAATTAATTACAAGTTTTCACATTAATTTGAGTGATATCTTGTTTTAAAGGAAATATTTAATTAAAATATTCCTTATAAATAATGAAAAATTATTTTATTATTTAAAATTTATTAATTATTTATTAACAAATTGTTTCTGTATTAATTTTCACGCACTTTGGTGAAAAGAAATAGTAAAATGAATAATATACTGTTTGTATATTATTATTTTTATTGAAATTTGAATAATACTGTTGTATCATTATCAAATTTCGTGGAAATTATTGCAATATAGTAAAAAAAGAGGATATGTACTCTTACTCTCAACAAAAAATATTTATAATATATATTTTTTCGAGGAAAAAATTGTATATGATTCTAAAAAATAATGATAAAAATAAATTTTTTTTCGAAATTTTACTTACTGTTAGTAAAATACCTTTGAAATGACTGAATTTTACACCTAATTCAGTTCAAACACGTCCAATAAGGTTGAAAAACCACGGCCAGGCCCCCAAAATGTCAGGGTGAGTCTATGTAGTAGCTTAAAAATAGTAAATACAGGCTAGTACTATGACTGTGACACGTCAAATATAATAAAAATGAAATCTTCAGGTCCTACTGCTACGTGGTAACAGTGGTGATGAGTCTATTGAGGACCTGGGCTGCAATGCTCTAATATCTTTGACTGTAAAGAAACACTACAATAATTAAGTTCTAATTATATCTTTTAATTATTCTAAGGACACTACTGATGATTAACAGTCTTGTCACGTAAGAATATTGGTAAAGTAAGATAAGATAAGGGGTTTTCAAGGGAAAAACCCTTCTTTTTATATCTTTCAAGACTGTCAAGAGTTATTAACTCTTCACACGTCAGAGGAGTGAAAATCTTCACTCCAGTGGTCAGTCTGTGGTTCTGGATCCTCAATTCTGACGTCAATATAGACAGAATTGTGGTTTTGGAACCACAAATGATCATTCTGGATCAATACAGGGTGAAGAAACTTTTCACCTGCCACGTCAGCACTTGGATGACGTTGTTCTGGTGTCTGTATGATCAATATTAGTCATTCTGGGCGGGTTTAAGCTTTGAATAACCATTATTTTAAGTATCAAGACTGTACTGGTTGGTACAGGTTTGGTACAGACCAGTATTGGTCAAAAAACTTCCAACCATAATATCTCAGTCAGTTTTTGAGATATCAAGAAACCAAGAGCACAGAATTGAAGGGCTTAATGCGCTCTTCAATTTGGTATGCTTCATGTTTACCCTTCTTGCAAATAGCAAAAGTTATAAGGGTTTTAAGTTTTTGGATGTATTTTTGTACATCAGTATGAGGCTTCAAAAACCTCCATGCTAGATATCTTCTTCTATTTGGAAGATATCTGTATTCTGATGATACAATTTTGTAGGGCTTGATTAGCTCTACAGTTTGGTATATTACACTGTACAGTTGTATGAGTGTATGCCAAAGATACAGGGGTTTGTTTATTTTCTTATTTTCAGAATATCTGTATTTTGGTTATTAAACCTTTGAACCAAGATCCCTCAGTCAATTTAAGAGATACAGAGGTCTAAGGTGTCTCAAATTAAAGCTCTTATTGAGATCTTTAATTTGGTTCTACTTTTGTACAGTTTTATACAAGCCCTCTTTGACTTTCAGGGGGACTTGGTTTTAAAAATGAGGTTATATGGTATCTCCAGTTGTAGTGGTGTTACAACAACATGTATGATATCATTGTGTAGCTCTCTATGTGAGCTTTAAGAAAAATACCATTTTGGTATAGTATAACTTAAATATGCATAAGCTAGATGAGAGGTGAAAAAAAGGGTTTTGACTTGTTTATTCTCCTCTAGGTTTCCTTATTCTGTTTGGATAAGGTTGGTGTTTAATGTAAGAGGATTGTTTTCTCTTAATTATTACCTGTATTGACTATGTTTGTTCAATACTTGTCATACCATTATTTATGGTATGTTGGATGTCATGCTAGTGCTCTGTTTTGAGTCACAGGCTGACACAAATAATCACTTTGCTCCGGTCAAGGAGTGAAGTGACCATTGGATAGTGGCCTAGGAGGGGGGTGGACAAATCAATACTGGAAGGGACAGGGCTAATCGTCCTGAATTGTTCCCGTCGGCCTGTGCAGGGTGCTGGTGTCCTTCCCTCTTGGGAATACTCTCATCACCATTGACTCCACAGGAGTGCTTGCAAGGGAGTCTTGGGAGGGAACTCCTCTGGCCGTGTGGTCGGAAGGGTTGGACAACAAACAATCATTTTGTGTGTTCTTGTCAGCAAGCATCACAAGCGTCAGTCGTTGTCAAGGACTGAATGCAGGGGATACCCTGCTTAGTGCATGAATTGCACAAAATCTAAGAACAAGAGAATTCAGGTTAGTAACTGGACAGAAAGTGAATGATCAAGAAAAAAATGGTGACATACAATGAATTATAAATTTAAAATGTAAATAAAATAAAGACGCTCTAGTTGATAGTTTGGAAAACTCAAAAGGAAAGTCATGACAAAGAATTAAGATTAATATCAGAACATAATATCAAAGAAAGTCTTAAGTGAAGGAGACACACAAGGTCGATAGAAGGTGGGTTCTGGATGTATAAGCGGGAAAAACAAAAAGCAAGAAGGAAGGGGAGTGTGGTTAGTGGAGTGCAATAGAAAAGAGTGGAAAGGCAGGAAGAAAAGGGGGAATACGCACAAGATTGAGAAGATAGGCTGATCTGGAAAAACGTGGAGGGCTTGTTGGGCAAAGATGGTGTTTTATACCATGGTGAAGCTGAGCCAATCGCAGAAGTCCAGGACCTGAAAAAGGCTGAGCTTCAAAGCGTGTCCACAAAATTGAAACTCAGTCGCAGCAGATTCTGTGACTGAGAAGGGAAATGCCCACGTGAGGCAGAGGAACAAAGGGGTTCTGGCTGAGTATTGCAATTGATTGAATTGTCATACTCAGTGAAATCCCCTTTGTTTCCTTAAATAGCCAGCTGATTGCATGGGAGGGCTTTTGTGAGGTCATTGTTGAATGTGCATGGTGGGTGTAATCCACAAATGCCCCATGCAGAAAAGAACATGGTGCATTTGGTCACAGGTGACCGTGGTAAGCATACCAGCGTTACTGCCGGGTGATGGAGTTTGAAAAAAGGGTTGAGCTGCTGTATGACAAGTGAATACAGTGTGAGCTTGGGTTGACCCATTGCTCAGGTCTACTTTAGGGTCAAAATTGAAATGCGCAATGGCTGAGAATTTGAATTGCACAGTTCTTGACCTATTGATATAACAATATCAAATGCACCATGCTGAGCAATTGCTAGGTAAACTTTGTAAGCACACAATCTGAGCATTTGGCACAGCATTGGATGACATTTCAGCCAGGAGCAGCATATCACATGCTTTGGTCAAGTGCTCCGAACTGAGCCCTCCAATGAACTATTGCAAAAATGGGTCCGACCATGGCTCTACCAAAAACTTCTACACTGAGCTTTTGACATTGACATGCTCAGCTTGCGTGTGAAAATCAGGTGATTAACAATGCTGAGCATTGGGCACATGAGCTAGGTATATGCAAACAATCAGAGGGTGGATACCTATTGGCTATATTATTGCAGGCTGAAGTAATACTACACCATTCTAATCTGTACAGCCAACATTGTAATACGTAGTATTATGTACACCTTTGTATGCACTAAAATGTCGGGGCAGAGCAAAATCTGTACAAGAATTCAACATGCAATCACGCCAAGCCATCAAGTCAAATCTCTCAAATGCATCCCTTTGATTCACCTTTTTGGAGAGCTCCGCCTAACTATGGCAATGATGCTGGTTCAATCAACGTTAATGTAAGGGGTGCATAATCAGATGACTAATTATTTGGGTCATATGCAAACAGTTGATTCACTCTGGTGCCGAGGTCGGGGCAAACAATCACTGGCCCTGCATGTTTTTCGCACCCGCTCATTGTTGGGCCCCAACAGACTTTCATATGCAGGGAGCTTTCACACACCTGGTAGACCTTTTATGTGCTTGTCTTCCGACCAGCTATTTGCCTGTGCGGGTGTCGCGCTTTTGCGCCAAAACCAGAGGCCAATCAGCGTGGATTTGCTTAAGGCTCATACGCATTGGCATCACGCCTGCCTATGATCCCTGAGGTTGGTTATTTATGCATGGGGATCCACCACCGCAGGTCATATTCCGCACAATCTCACACTCCCCACGGAAGTTTTGGAACCTGGTTTTCAGCCAAAAAAAACCTTGGGCGGGTGGCCTATTCCTCTGGAGTTTCTCACATGCATGAGGGAAATATCCTGAAGAAAATCTGGGTGGATGAGTAGCAGCCGCAAATGCAATAGGGGTGAATGTGTAGGTGAATCACCGCTCATGGCCTGTGCCCCCTTTGATAAAGCCACACATTCGCCGCTGGAATTCCAGTAGGCGTCAGTCCACAAGAGTTTTCAGGAAAAACCAAACTCATGTTTGGTGGCATGCCACCGGTCATACCTCCCACTCCCACAGTGAAATTTTTCTATCCACTCCCACCATTTCCCAGTAGGTAACTGTACAACAATTAACCTGGGGGAGATATGCTTATTGTTTGCTGTCACACCAGGAAACATGGCTGCATGCCACTCATATGCCACTGCACAATAAGCTTCTACAATGAACCCAATTTTGGATATGTTTCTATGAACCTTGGTCTACCTATCCTTGCATAATATGCAGCCAATCTAGCAGTCATATTGGTGCACCCACATTCTTGCCACTTTGCCTTGATATATGCCCCAAATTGCATATGAAAATTATGAGGCCAAGAGGCCCATTTTCACAATCATGCACATAACCACAGGCTATCCCCCTTTGAGCCCATCGCTTCATCTCATATAAGGTCCCCACCTGGTCTTATTGGTCTTCATTCCCTTTAGCTACCCCTTCCCAATCATATAATTTTCAACTGTCCCCAAATAATTTATAATAGCCATCATGTCAACCCCTTCACGACCAGTTTGCATTGGGATGACGAATATTTGTATTCAAATAAATGGTGATATGACCTCAAATCATGATAATTACCACTTACCTTCTTGGATTATCCTATGGCACAATCAACACAACATATTTGTATATCTCCCCAATCACCAGAATCCTATTGGATCTCTCCCTGGCACCCTTTCCAAGATGTTGATACCATTCCTTGGGGAACCACAAACCTTCATGCACTGTGGTCCTGGTGGGGCATGGATTGAAAATTGCCAATCCAATCCTACCCAAACATTATTTGTTGAGGGATTTTTTATGACTGATCCAAAAGATCCTTGCTCATCTCAGAAACCCAATCTAGAATTGATGTTCTTCACATGTTATCCAAACATTCTATTCATAATTGAAAGTTTTTGAAAACAAGACTTTAAGCTTGAGATGCCTAAAGAATATGACTGTAATACTCACAGTCAATGTCAACTTTTTACCCCCACATTTCTTGCTTCAAGCTCCATGCCACCCTAATATCATGCTCTCTTTTCATTGACTTCCAAGCAAAAGCTGATACAATTACCCAGTGGATCAGACCTCCCCATGATGACCCCGCCCCATTTGATTATTCAAACCCCCCTCCTCCCTCATCAAAAGACTGGACTAGCTTTTCTTTGGGATGAAGAAAAATCCCCAATGGACAATCAGCCCGTAATCTCTGGGCCACCTCACCCCCTGTATCCACTTTTAATGCCAGGCACATAATTACTAACAAGGTCATCAGCTCATTCAAATCCCTTTTGACCAATACCCCTCTTGGAGGAATGCTTGCGGATGATATGGGATTAAGTAAAACCATTCAGGCCATGGCTCTAATTGGTACCTCCAAGGAGTGGCTAATTACAAACCCCCAACACTCCACGCCCACCATTATCTTCTTCCCACCTCGCTTAATTACCAACTGGCAATCTGAAATATCCAAGCATGCTCAGGCTGGAGTGCTTCAAGCCAAAATCTACCATGGTCCCACTTGTCACTCATTATGCAAGGCCGACATCTTAAAATGTGATATCATCATCACTTTTTACAATACCATCACCCAAGAATTTAAACAAACCCATTTCTCTACATCATTCATTTTTAAAATCAATTGGCATCTTATAATTTTGGATGAAGCACAGTGAGTGTCTGATCTTGAAATGATTCAAATTACCTTTTACATCCAATAACCCTTCCCTCATTTTATAGCTATATTCTCTCTCAATACACTGCCACTCACCATGCCATTAATAGCCTCCTATAATCCGGTCAAATATGTTAAACGGGCACACCTACTCTCAACACCATTTATGATCTTTTGGGCATAATATCATTCATCACCCAACCCCAGAGCTCAGATCAAGATAACCGGTCACCAGTCATCCTGAGTAGTGTTCTCAAAGGTAGCAATGATATTTTTCATTTGGCATTGTGGCATTTAAGTTTGCGCCACACCAAAACCACACATCTGAAATCCCTTCCCACTATTAGCCAGCATTATGAACTGCTCCCACTCAACCCAACAATGCAGCAAGAATATTCCACATTATACAAAGAATTTCTATCATCCAAAAGCAAAGGAGCAGGAGAATCTTTCAGAAATATTAATAAGATTCAAATATGTTGTAACCATCACATCATTCTCAACACAATTGCGGTTGCGGATTTGGAAGACCACGAGGGCAGGAGCACTCAGGATAACTCCTCAACAATCACACGAACCCTTGTGGATGTGGAAACATGCATGATGAGTAGTAAAATTGCACACCTCCTAAAAAGATTACTGAAGAACAAACAATCAAATTGTGGTCAAAGCAAATTGGTTGTTTATTTGCAATGGACACAATTTCTTGATTTGGGAGTTAATTCTAATATGCAGCCATTACCAATTGAATCCATCTGACCTTCTCTTTATGGTAGAGTTGGTATTGCACTTTCCCATCAGTCTATCCTTTCAGCACGAATTGATGGAACAATAACAGCACAAGAGCAGGAGAAGCCCCTGGAGAATTTCTTCAATAATCCTGAATGTGAAGTACTCATTGCCTCCATTGCCGCATTTGGCACTGGCCTCAATATTACCCGCGCTAATATGGTCTATCTAATGGTGGGGGGAGCCCCAAAGTTCTATTGCGATTTTTGGACATTTACATCCGCACTCCAGGAGCCCAATTGGAACCCAGCCATTGAGGCTCAGGCTGTTGATCAACTCCATTGTATTGGCCAAAAACAACCTGTGGAGGTTATTCACTATATCACTCCACATTCAGTTGAGGTGAAAATGCAGAAGGTACCTTTTAAGCTTATCTTTTTCCCTGATTGTATTACTATTATGAAATCTTTCTTTATGGGAATCCCACATTCAAATCACCAATAGATCCAAGAAAATAAAAACTCATTAACTGTGTGAGCCTTCCTGATATTATCAAATTTGTGTTTGACAAACTTGATAATTCCTTTTCACCCCATCACAGGTCCACAATAATGAACACCATGATCTGGATATAACTTCTTCAACATTTCCTCAATGAAAATGGGCAATAGAGTATTATTTCTAAGGGAGACCATGATACATTGCAATTCATATGGTTTATATTCTAATATATTTAGATAGTTTTTGCATCTCTAAGAAATAATAATCAGATTTTATTACCCCTGCACAAATAATTCACAAAATGTTAATTTGTAACTGTGCTATACATTTATTTTCCCAACTTATTGCACAGCATCATCAAATACCTGAAAGGATAGCCCTTCAGGAATATCACCATCATATGTTGATTGTACTTCTGGCAGTCTATTTATAGTATTTTACCCTTTTTTTAATCCAATTACGAAACTCTATGTCTCAATCAATTTTTAATACCAGCTTATTAAATAGGCCTAAGCGCCAGAATAAGCCCACTTTGCGGTAAACTTGACAGCCATTTTCCACTCCCTCCTCAGTATCTGAGCAAAATTGAGGGTCATTGAATTGTGATGCTAGAATTTGAAATTTAGCTGTATCACACCATTCACGATGGCACTCACAGGTCTGCACATCATCAGATTTACTTCACAATGAAGAAGAGATACAGTAACTAACCCTTTGAAAAATCTTTGCAAGCTTTTGATTCCCCTTCTTTTTTATCAAATACTGCACATACTTTTGAATAGACTTCCTTTCTCTTTTCAAATAAGTGAAATATTGCTCCATTAAAGCCGCCACAACCCTGTAGTTATTATAATCCTTGTTCCAACAGTAGTGTGATACTTGGTGCTGACAAGTGCGAGATGGAATGTATGGTAAAACACCATAGAAATCAACTCTCTAAACAGATGTTGCCATGAGCTCTCCAAGTCCAAAGTGAATCGCTTTAGTCCCAGCTTGTGGAGCTCATTTTTGCAATAGCTTTGGAAACCCTGAGACTGAACCTGTGTTGATGGCTCATTGAAAACATCCTCAGGGACATATCTGAGATGAACATCCACTTGAATTGAAATTTCACACTCTTCTGTGCTGGGTGGTGCTGATAGTGAGGAAAAATCCTTATCCCTTACTTTGAGTAGGAACAGACAATGGGCATGTACATCTGATCTCATCCCATGGACATTTCCTCGAAGTTCTGCTTTCAGCCATTTTTGTTGATCCTTCTGGCTTGCACATTTTGCCTCATTGTGAGCTTTGCAAGCCTTGCTCCTTCGCTGTCTCATCTCGGATTGATCACGAATACTCCGGGAAAGGGGCATTTGAGGATGGGTGAACTCACTATTTGACTGGGTGCCTTGTTCATGCTCTGTGAAATTGTCCCCCCTTGGATCATCATTTATTTCACTTTGAGTTGGAGACATGTTCTCATCCTCATCATCCACAATTTTTTCTCTTGATGAACTGGCATGACCCGTTTTTGGTTTGGAGGCATATGGATGATGACATCCAGTGACTTTCTCTTTATGGACCAGAGGTGAAGATGCTCAAAGTTCATCACCTATCATGCAAATAATTGGTTAACACATCAAAAAATTAATAAAGACTGGTCATACTAACAATCTTCAATTGGCTCCTGAAATCGGACTGACTTGCCTTTAGGTGCCATATCTAACCCATCAAACAAACATATCAAATTGTGAAAAGGTTCATACTCCAACATCAAAATGACTTACTTTGATGAAGCATCAATCCTGGATTTCCCTCAAACTGAACACTCCAAGTAACATTTTCCAATGGTTTTTTTTTTGCCCACCATCAACCCTCTTTTCATCGCCCACATGAATCTGAGGTTGTGATGGAATATTGAGGGTTGGCTGCTTACTTCATCTAAAGGGATCCTGGGATGCGACTGGATTCCGAATAGGATTTAGGAGGAACTCACTTGGAAATTGCGATTGGGGATGAGCCTTTGATGAGATTTCAGGTGTGCTTCCTGGACCCTCAGACACATGCATTTGTTTGTTAGTGGGATTTGGGGGAATTGGAGTAACGGAAATATTTGGGATTGACCAAGTGCTTGAAGTTTGAGCCATCACATTTCCCACATCAATTTTAAGACCTGATACATTCATTGAGGATGCGATAGGGGTTGTGAGAGGAATTTTGGGACTCAATGGTGACTGTGTTTGAATATATTTTATGCTAGATTCACTATCTGAGTCATGAACAAAACCTTAACGGGATTTACGTGGATTGGAAGATGACATAAGGGCTAAAAAAGTATTGTAATTCTTTTAACTTGATAAAACAGCTCAGTATTATAATAAAATAGAGTGATTTTAAATGTATAATAGAGAAATTGTATGAATAGTGGGAATGAAGTATCTCGTGGAAGTCTAATAAGACTTTTTTTAGGAGAATTCTCCCTGCCTCCTCTTGGCTCCTCCACTTTTGTTGGAAACCACCCTGCCCAGCCTACCAGCATATAATGTAATATTTCCTTGATCTCAAAGGGGATCCATTATCCACAAGTAATCAGATCCAATAAACATTTCCCCCTTCCCATTGTCACATTTTGTGAATTATCCAAACTGCCAATATATGCATCAAATCTACACAGCATTCTATATCTGTATAAGGGTATATTAATGAAGGATTTACCCACAAAAGAGACATCACATTTTCAAGAAATTCAAGACAATCCAAATCACATTCCAACCAATTAAAAGCCCACTGCACTCAAGCCAAACAACAAGACTTTAGCTCCACTGCAAAGACTTATGTAGTTGTGTTATATTGTTATGTCTGTAATAAGGTTTAACCATGTACAATGGCATGCCAGCATACATGGTTTGAATGTTAATCCCCTCAATTCAATGTTGACACATCCCTAATGGAATGCCCATCAAGGGTCAGAACTGCAGTATCATCATGTGTAAATAAAAGAGAATATTTATGAGCCTTGAGCAGCATGGCATTTTACGCAATTAAACTCCTAACCAACTCCGCTATCCAGATGAGACATGTTACACTTTATCCCCTGTAGCTCAGCCACCATTACAAATGGGATAAAATCCTCAGCTGGCTCAAATCATCTCCCCCTTCATAAACAATCACACAATTTTTTTTCCAATTAATAACACTCCCAAACACTATCACATCAACCATAGATATTTATACACAAACCTACTCACAATTCCTGCAACAATGACAACCTGCCGCTATCCCTCAATGCGTATATGCATGTGTCAACACTGCTCAACCCAAACACACTCTTCCACTGAGGGTGATAGGCAGGGAGTTGCCTTCACATCTTTCCAATATAAACAGCACACTAGAAAGCTCAAATCAACCATTTCACCCAAATCTCTTCCAAAAATCCCTACTTCTGAATCAGGATCTGAGTTCCGGCAAATTCTATAGGATCAAATCTTCCCAGCTGATTATTCACAATTGACCCAAAGCACTTTCTCCACTCCAGCGGGTCTCAATTCAACTGCACAGAAACCATACAGTGGCAGTCAAAACCTTCCCCCAGAAGACCTTGGAATGATAATATGTGCCATTCTATTGTTAATGTATAATATACCCCGCAGGGCTTCATTCCTTCTCAGCCCCGCCCTGAACCTGCTGATCAAGTCCAGTATCTCAAGCTCAGGTGGGCCTCCCACTCCTGCATTCTATATACCTCAAGATCTCAGTACCATATTTGAACATCTCCAATTGCAGCCAGTGATTCAAAAGTCTATATGTTGACCTCAATGTTTCTTTCTTTATGGCCTTGCTGAATCAGTCACAACTGACCAACCCCACTGTCAACGCCATAATAACCCAAATGATCATGATCCCCCTTGCACACAATCATTAGGCAAATTCATCTATTCATTTGAGCCCTGCACCCAAATCACAACCAACATGAATCAAAAATTTATACCAACAAAACATTTCATTTATCAACCATTGAAAAAGTGGCTGGCCACATTTCCCCAGCAGGCTGGAATTATGGAAATTCTGCATCAACATCAACAATCCCAAACTCCCAAAGGTTCCCCCAAATGTGACATCTGGGATGGATCGGTCTGGAGAGGCTTCACTGGAACTAGAAGTGTTCACAACCCCCCATTCATGTCACTTCCTGGTGCATTGGCCTTCTCCATTTATGTGGACTGGTTTAATGCACATGGAAGGTCAACCCAGTTGGCCAGCATTGGACCTATCATGCTCATTTGTCTTAATCTCCCCCCAAGTGAAAGATTGAAGCCACAGAATGTCTATGTTGCAGCAATCATCCCTGGTCCAAAGGAGCCAACTGCCCTTCAATTGAATCACCTATTAATGTGACTCAACAAGGAGCTCAAAGAGCTATGGCAAGGTTACCATTTTTCACCCACCTCAACAGGTCCTTCAGGATCCTTTATCTGTGCTGCCATTCTCACGGCCATTGTGAATTTGGTTGCAATGTGCAAGCTTACTAGATTTATTTCTCATTCAGGAAACCACTTTTGTAATTTTTGCACTATTCACAAAGCTCAAATTGAAACAATTGGTCCTCAATTTCACTACATGTGCTCATACCAAAATCATAAATCAACCATTGCGGAATGGCTTTGGGCATCCCCACAACAAATACAAGCAATTTCTCCTGAGTATGGAGTGCCATATTCAATTTTGGAAGACCTTCCGTATTGGGATGCAACCAGAATTGTTAATCTTGACATAATGCATAATTTAATACTTGGAATTTTGAAGGATCATGCAGCTTTCAAATTGTTCATTCCAGAGTCCAAATCAAAAATTTACTTCAGGTCCCACAGGAAATCCGATGACACCAACACTTCAGACTCTGATTCCATGACCTCCAACAGATCTCTTGATAAAATCAAATTGATAGAGGGCCGCTCCCTGAGAAGAGACGCAACAAAAATAATATATGAGTCACTCCCCACTCCTTCAACCCAAAAAAACTACCTCCCAATGCCCACCCCTCACACGCACCATCCATCTGGTGGTTCTGCAGAGATTCCTTCATTTGATTCTGATTACATCCTAACTTCTGAGATACCCTCTGAATTGGATATCAGTTGACTGAGTGATCACCAGATCAAGGGTGAGGCTCTGGAGCATCTCTGACAAATCATATCCCATACCATAATTCCCTTGTCATGGACAAGAGTACCCCACAAAATGGGTTCCCCCTCTCATGGTAGTTTGAAAGCTGCTTAATGGGCTCTCTTATACAAGGTCTATATTCCATTTTGAAAGCTCAGTCAACAGATTTTGTTAGATGAACACAAATCCGTCAACACACAAAAAAACATGGGTCAAGCAGAAGAACTTGCAAATGAACTAACCAAGAATACATTCCATTTGATTAGTGCTATCAACATTGCCACAAGTTGGACTGTGTCAACGGATGATGCAAATGCATTTGCTGAACATTGGAAAACATTCTGCCTTTCCAATCAACACCTGTTCCAAAAACAGGAAAGTAAACCAAATAATCATTTTGCTGATCATATTCCCAAACTCTTCCAATGCTGGGACCCAGCACAAGCCTCACCACATGGGGTTATGAGCACTTGATTGGAGTATTTGCAAAGATACCAAAAAATAACAAAATATGTATGTCAATTAATAAGATCAATATATTAACATTGAATAAACACATGAACTGAATAAGACTAACTTCTTGCAACTCTGAATAGATGATTGAGATGAAACCTTACTTCAACATATCAGTCAATGTTCCAACCTTTCTGTTCTCCTGAAATCCCCATCTGTCCCATGTGAAATAAAACAACTTTTCAAATCACAGCCGCCTGCCCCGTTCAATCAGAAAAAATATAACAAACCATCCGGCCATGACCAAGAAAATTATGATTTCCTGGTTGAGTACTTACAGAATTTTCATTCCACCAGGGAAATAGTTGAAGGGATCAGATTAGACACTACAATACAATCCACAATTCATCCCACTTCAAGAATTGTCTCAACTTGGTATTTTCCGGTTTCAAACATTAATATTGGGAAAAATATGTTTTCAACTGAATCCAAAATCGTCAGCAACAGTGTGATATGTTTTCTGAGGGGCAACTCACAATGTTTTGGTGTTATTAATAGCATTTTTAAAGTCTCTGAGCCCTCTTGCATGCTGAACAGTAACTTTCTAATATTGAAAATTTTGAAGATTGATGTGAATTTCTTACCAGATAGGCCACATCTCAATATTTATAAAGCTGTTGGTTTTGATGATGGAAAATTGATTATACCTGAAGAAGAAATAGAAGGCAACTGTGGATTGTATGATAACAAAGTTATGTCATGTGGACTGCTTGTGATGATAAAACCGTTATTTCATGAAATTAGTCTACAAAAATGCAAATCTCTCAGATTCATTAGCAATTTTACTTTTGAAATAACTGCCTCAAAATTTGGTGACAGAGACATGCCATTGTGAAACATAAAGCCCTTTATTTCACATTGCCACAAATAAATTACTATTTTGACATTTGGTACAGCGTGAATAAGCCAATTTCAATGATCAAATGTCCCAAAAACTCACCTATCACAGCATCCAAAATGTCCAACTGTGCCATCATCATGTTGGAAAGGGAATCAGCCCTTACTCACCTGCCCCCGCATGGGCACAGGCTTACGCACCTGCCCCTGCACAGTAACACACAAACGCACCCCCACCCCCACACGCCAATTCAACCACACCGGAGGACGCACACGACACGCCAATGAAACCACACCGGCGGAAGCACACGCACACGCCAATGCAACCCCACTGCACCCGCAGTATTGTGCGGCAGGCTCTACCAGTGTCATCTGCAAAATGACAATCACGCTGTGGAACTCCTTTTAGTATGGGATTGGATAAAGCAGTCCTTGGGGGGGAAATCACAGGTAAACAGTTTTGAGTTGCTGAAATAATCCTGTAACCAAGGGTGCTAATGGTGTTTTAGCCGCCCCTCTGAATATACTAAACAATCTCCCTACAGAGCTCACAAATCAATATTTAAGATTGTGGCTTTACAACTAGAGAAGACTTTTGAGCAGTCTCTATCAGACCTATTCAATAATCAGCCTAATGATAAAATAATAATACTAATTTAGATAAAATAATTTCAAAAGATAAATTTTTAGGTGATTGTAGGATAATAAAGTAATAATTGAGTAAAATAAATAATAGATATAATAGTACTGAGTGGTGATTTTAAGTTGTTTTCTTTGTTGAAGGTTTTTTGTTTTGATGAATAATAGCTCAATATGAGAAAAATTTAGTAATAGTGATAATATATAATAATATTGTTTGATAGTTTAAATAGTTGTTGTTGGTAAATAATTTTGATAATATGTAAAATATATTGTGTGATAATAATAATAGTGATATAAATTTTCTTCTAGTTAGAAGACTATAATATAAATATTTTGTTTAATATGAGTATTTCAGTAATAGATGAATTTATAATACAGGCAGACCTATTGTTAACTACAGCTATTTATAAACCACTATTTAGTGTAATTTAATAACAATAATTTCTATATTAACCTACTAGTAAGGGATGAATAATTATTCTCCTTCTTGGTATATAATTATTTGCATTAATGGGGAGAAGAGGAGAAAATGAGAGAGTGAGGCCTCTTTTTATGTTGTGAGAAGTACCCATGGGCTCTCCGTGTAAAGTTTTATTCTTTCCCTTGAGATAATATTGCTGGTGTAGATTTATGTAACAAAAGTCAGATGACCTATCTGTTATACTGCATTAGTAATCTTGCACATCCTTGAGAGATTAATGCTTGTGTGTAGAATTGGGAATGGTATCATATGACTGAGATATTTTCACCATTTGGTTTGTCAAAATGAAGATTGAGATGTTTTTTGTTTGGTGAAGTTTTTGATAAAAGTATCAGATGACTCCTCCTTTACACTGCTTTAGTCAGCTTACACAGCCTTTAGGAATTGATGCTGGTGAGTAAAGGATGAAGATGGTGTGATGTGAATAAGCCCATGTATAATTTGTTTGTAAGATTTATTTAGTTCCAGGTGATTATGCTGTGTAATGTGGGGATATCCTCTTGGGTTTTAATTCTTTGATTACTGTAATTTCTGTTTACTTTACAGGTTTAGTGTATTTTCCTTGCATGCAGCTAGTTGAATTTCAATTGAGTTGAATTTTAATAATCCTGGGGCTGTTTGATATCTAGATCTTATGCATGTGAACTGCATAAGTCTTATTTGCTCTCCTGTATTGTTGTGTAATTTTTTTAAGTTTTTAGTGGATTTTCATGTATTGAATTGGATTTGATACTTTCAGATGATCCTTGTGTCATATGAACTGTATTGTGTATTTTTTTTTGATGTATTGAGTTTAATTTGATACTTCCAGATGATCCTTGTGTCACATGAGCTGTATTTTTTTTGATGTATTGGATTCTTAGTAATATAATCTTCCTGATGGATTTAGAGTGGATATAATGTTACAACGTTACTTTTCCCATGTAATTTTGAGTTTTTGGTATGTATTAAGGCTATTGTTGATCATGTAAGCCTTATATATAAGTTTTATTGTGTAACTCCATAAGATTGGACTCCTCTATTATTCATTAAATTATAGAAGTATATTGAATATTTCAATTGTGAATGCTAAAATCTTCCATTCCTCCCTACTGTTGATGTTATTCCTGGGTTTTTTGTGATTTTAATCATGCTCTTTGAGTGGTGTTTTCCTGAATTAGTCATTAAGATCTTGATTTTCCAACTTTTAATTTCCAGAAAATTTCTTGAAACTGGTAAAAAAAGGTATGGAATACCACAACGTGGAGGCGGGGTCCTTTCATGGATGACCTGGTGAGGTCAAACTGCCCCTCTACATCAACACTGGCTGAAGGACCTCTTTGATGTGTGCGTGTGGAAACAGGCAGGTCTTGTGTAAGCTTTACCACCTTTTGGATGGTTGAGGGAGGATCCGGTGGTGAGGAATCTCAGTTGAAGGCACAGGGGAACCAATATTGGTGTATGTCACAGGATTTGGTGTAAGACCAGAGTGTGACATGTGCTTGACGTTCACTTGATTTTTGCTTGACATTTTCTTGACATGAAGTCAATTGCTGACAATTGTTGCATGATTTGCCCTGGTGAGGAATTCTCCAGGAAACACCAGTGTTCCCAGAGAGTCTAGTGAAGCCTTACCACCAAACAGGAGAGGATAGGTTCCCCTATAGAAGCAAGAATGCTACTCCACTAAACAATGTGGAAGTAGGAAACTCCCCAGGCCCATTGAAGAAAATCATTAAGGCCAGAAACATCAGACTTAATTGGAATGACCTTAGACCATATCTGATCAAATTTCAAAATGAAACAGCTGATAAAGATAAATGACTGGCTGAAGATGCTTTACCAGATGGTGACCTTGACCTAAGAAGATGAAGAGGCTCTAGGTGGGCTGAAAATTCTAATCAACAATGAGGCTTTCTTAAATGGCGGGTATGAGAGCCTGTGACTCAAAACCAGAGCACAAACATGAAAGCCGTAATACCATAAACTAATTGTAGAACAAAATACCACCAAAAGATGGAGCTGAGCCAAACAATCTCAAAAGGAATCAAAAGAATGCGGAAACTTGCCTTTTTCCATATATACAAGTCCCACAATCATAAGATAAAGAATAAAAAAGTTATTCAAGCACAAAGCAGTAGCTGAGCATAAATGTTGATTTTCACTTCCCAACTAAAATCCCAAGAGAGAGGCTGAACCCAAGAAAATGTGTGTTAGGATTAAAGCTCTCAATAAGGGCTATCCAATAGGCCTAGCCCAATTGAGCTAGCAACAAAACCACAGAAAGTATGGCCACAATAAAGTCAAATAAGGGTGAATAAAATATGCACCCCCCATCCAACTTCTACAGTTTCAGTGTGAGATACCTATAATGGGGTCTTTTTGGAAATATCTCAATAAGGTTTATCTGATGGTGCCATTCATCTCCCCATGGCTCAACAAGAAAAAAAGTTATTGAGCAAACTAGTTCCATACAGCTCTGTGGAATAATACATATCTGGATAATAAAAATTGAACATGGTATAAGTTTGCCATACTTAATGAATCACATAGAAAATGGGGTACCATTGTGTAGATATAATTGAGGGCTACTCAATGAACAAAAATTAAGCTCAATATCTCAAAAACTAACAAAGTCAAGGCATTTTCAAGGTTACAATCACACAGTTTGGGCAATACACCTTTATTTTGGGAGACTTTCCAATATATTTTATTATTATGTGTCAAATATACAAAGTAGCTTGTTTATAATTGCAAGGTGTGGATCTGAAACTTTAATTAAATCTCAAATACTTTTCCTGTCCTCCAAATTTGTATAAGGTACAATATGATTAAAAATGTTAAGAATTGTGATTTTTAAGAAGTAACACACCAAATTTATTGTTTTTAGCTTTATAAGTATAAAAAATAATATTATAAAGATTTATTGTTTTACCCATAATAACAGTGTACAAAAAATACTCTGCAAGAGATATCTAAGGCTACAAAACAAATTTCTTAAAGAGAAATTCTAATGGGAATTAATTGAGCGTAGAACTGAAGGAAATCAATATGAGAAACAAGTATTTACAAATATTATTCAAGAGAAAACACACCCAAACGTTACCAGAGTGAATTTGGAAACAAACTGACAAAGCTTACAGTGATGAAAGATTCTTTACGTTTAAAGGTTTAAACTGATTTAACAAGGGTGTTTGGAATCTGTTATTGATTGGTTTAACAGTGTTTAAACTAATTATAAAAGGAAAAGATTACAACATGAAGAGAAAAGTGGGGGAAAGACAATCTTTTATAGCCATCAATTTTCTTACTCCAAGTGTGAAATTTTTTCTTTTCAGTCGTGGAAAACACTCTGAAAATAAAAAAGCTAATTATGGCATCATTGAACCCTGGTTTAAACCAAAAAGGGCTTCTTTTAGCCATTTTTTGCTATTTTCAGGAATTCTGTACTCTTAAATCAGCCATTGCTATAGTAATTCCTGGTTTTAAACCTTCAAAAAATGTCAGAAGGTGGGTAAGAGATGTCAAAACCAGTTAAAACCTTTTTGAAAATGATTGTTTCATTTCAAGGGTAGTTTTACGCTATTGGCCACAGTTTAAACCGCCGTGGTTGGTATCAACCCCTCATCATCAATTGAGACACAGACTCTGTGACTGAATTCCAGGCCAAAATTGATCATCTTTTGCATGGAATTTGACATCTCACACCCTTCAGCAAGGAATTGTGGGATCTGCCTCCCCCTTGGAGCCAAGATTCCTTTTCCCCCCAGAATCAAACTTTCCAGCTTATTGTTTCTTTAATTCCTCATCATGTCTTATACTTAGAATTTAAATATGTAATTAAACTGAGTTTTTAGAGTACAAAACTATAATAATTGACACCTTATATGTAAATTAAAGTTGAATTATTTAACACACACACACATTTTGACATTTCAATTTAAAATACTTCAATTCCTTATAGCTTCTAAACTACACACAAAACTTAATTTTAACACAAAATATTATGGTTGAAACCACATGTGGGGTTGATTAAATTAAGTTTTTGAGGCTTTTCAAAATTTTTACGGAAAATACTGAAAACTTAATTTAATCTTATTTAGAGTTGAGTTACAGAACTTTTACCCAGAGGTGACCCCATCTTATTTTTTATGAAGAGTCCGATGGTGAAATAATTTTCATATGTTTATTTGTTGGATACAAAGTTATCATAGTTTCATTTAACTTTTTTCCAAAAATATTTTGATTTTGGTATGTTTGTTGAAAATTCATTTTTACTTAATTTTTCAAAGTAGAAATGTGTTTTCACAAATTTAAATTTCCATGTGATTTTTTTTTAAAATTAGAATTGAATTTTAATCTTTGTCTCTAAATTTATATTTATATTTCAATTTTTGTTTTTATAATATGAATAAATTCATCTAATTTATAATTGTATATGTTTTAATTATTTGTGGTCTTTTGGGTAGCTGAAAATACCTCTAAGGTTCACATTCCCTCCCCCTAAAAAAAGAATATTCCTTTATAATATTGTTATTTGTGGTGTTTCTGAGCCTTCTGCGAAGCTTAGTAGCTTCAGGTATGTCTTTTTCTCCTAACCATTCATTTTTACAAGCTGGGTGACCATACCTAATAAGGTGTTCTCTTACTTTCTTGGTTCTTAAATTTCTTTCTTTGAGAACTTTGGTCATTTTCTTAGTTCCAGAAGATTCAATAGGAGTTATATGCTGGGTAAATTCATTTCTCAAAGGACACTTCTCAGCATCACTAGATTGAGATGGCTTTACCAAGCTTACTGGAAATGTAGGATGCTTATTTCCAAGTTCCTCAGAAAGTTCTACTGCAATTGCATTTTCTCCATGGAGGGCATTAATAACAAGAGTTCCGGAAAAGCAGTCTTTGTGATTTTTATCTCCCTTGATATTATTGAAGTTAGTGGTGGATACAAATACTCAATCGTGCCCTTTTAAACTGGATTGGCATGTGATTTGTCCATATTTTCTTTGGCATATTCAAATGAGTCCTCCATACATGTTATTGCATGCTTTCTAGCTTTGTCTAGCATTTGTTTGAAGCTACTACCTGTGGGATGTATTTCAACCAAATCCTTTGTTAATGAATCTTGGGGTAATTTGGGATTCCATCCCTTCTCTAGAATAGCAAGAGTCTCATTGGTACTGGCATGAATGCATGTTTTATATGCTAACTGTAAGATTTGTCTATGAAACTGTTGATAATATTACTATTAATCAACAGTACTATGACTATTCTTATGAAATACACTAATAAAGAATTATGATAACCACAATTAAATAATTAAATAATTATTTCTTTCACCTGTTATAAATTACTAGTGATTATAACAGTGAGAAGTAATTGTCTACAAGGATCAATTACAAGAAGAATTTAATAATAAAAACTTCTTTAATTAGAATAAGAAATTATTTTAATATATAATTATCTTTTGCAAGAATAATGATAGAGATAACTCTTGAAGAAAACTAATTTTTAGAAATAAACTTTAAGAATTAAAGATAAATCACTCACTAATACTCCAAAGAACTTATTAAAGATAAGAGTGGAGAGATTTGACGTAGAATTGTGGATTTAATGCATCAAAATGATTTTATAGAAATATTACAACAATATGAAGTTAATTTCTATGATTTCACGTCTTTATGATTGATTCTTAAAGAATAAAACACTTAACAAAAGTTTCAACTAATACTTACTTCTTGGTAACAATGATATAAATGAATAATGTGATGATGATTTGGAAAAAACAGCAAGAGGAGGCCTCTTTTAAGTCCCAGACAGCTCAAAGAGGAATTCCATGGAGCAAAATGAAAAAAAAAACTGAGTGAGAAAACAATAAACCTTTTTAGATTATTGATTGCATCATCTGTTGTCACTTAAGATTGTCATAATTACTTAATTGAGGTTTCTACGTGACTACCAACCCATATATGGTTAAGAATAAAAGGAGTAAAATTTGTAGATCTTCTTTTATTCCAAACTAATCATTTATCTTTCAAAGGTATAAATTTTATTGCAAATTTCATTACAGAATGTATTTTCTGTAAAGCTTAAAAGATTCTGTGTTTCACTTGGAGTCCTCAAAAATGGACTGTGGGTAAGAATTTTAATTTTACATATAAAATTATAATTCTTTTTGGCTTTTATATTAATTATACAGTTCTGAATTGTTCCTGAAAGTTTCAGAAAGATTCATTAAGAATTTTGTTTTTAATGAATTTTTGAAGTTTTTACCTCATTTCTACATAGAATTGCAAATATCAGTCTCTGACTGTTTGCTATTGGGTAAAACAATGGATACTAGTCCAAAAAGTGTTTTAATTACTCTTTTGGGGTTTATCCATGGAAATTCATTAAGAATTGACATGGTTACAGGAGTCTAAGTAGACTTTTACCTCCTAGGCACGTCAAAATAGCAGGTTATTTGCTATTTTCTTATGATTTACTGTAGTTGTAACATGGTAACCAAGTTCCCAAAAGGTTTTAGTTTACCAATTAGGCCAAGATCATCAATGGATCCAAGCTTTGGAGCTTTCCACGTCTCAAAGGCTTCAGAAGCTGGGTACCCTGAAATTTTTCATGTAAAAATAGAAATTTGAGCTTCAAGTGAGATATCCACTATGGGTGTACCAAAAGTGCATGTACGAATACCATAATATTAAGTGCCAAAAACATGCATAACACTATTCTTTGTGTATATGTAACATGGGCTTTCTCACATTCCCATTATTTTGGGGTGAAAAGGAGAAACACAAAACATTTCACAGATCTTTCATGTGGTATTGATGATGTGGTATTGAAGTATCTTCCATATTACCACCTCAAAGAGTTAGTTTGAGCTTATTCACTCTATTGAGCTACCCTGGGTGAATTTTTGTGTGAAATCCAAATCTGGCCTTAAATCCATGGATTTACTTACTCAATAAAAAGTTATTCATCTTTTCTGAAATAAAAAATGATTAATTTTTAATATATGAATGACTTATGGGTTATGAATAGTTCAGAATTTGTCTATAAGATAATTGTGGCCTATTTGGGTATGTAAAATATACCTCAAGGCTCATATAAAGAATCAAAGCCCCAAAGGGGGGTTAATGTCCACTGTCCAACCTCTTTAGATGACTAAGATCAAGTAATTTAAAGAACATTTATAGACATATTCAGGATTGTGGCGTTCTTTCATGTCTAAATCTTCTTAAGAGTTTAACTGAGTGAGGTATTTCTGATTCTTCCAGCCACTCATCTTCATGTACTGGATTTCTATGTCTGACAAGATACTCTCTCTGATTTTTACCTCTAAGCCTCCTTTCTTGAATGAATTTCTTTGTCTTTTTGTCTTCATTTTGTTCCACTGGTGGTACAGTTAACAGAGTTGACTTCCTCAAAGGAAATAATGCTTTGTCAGCTCGTTGACAAGGCTTTATCAAGCTGACTGGAAAAGTGGGGTGTTTATTTTCCAATTCACCACTTAATTCCACTTGAACTGCATTGGTTCCATGTAAGGCTAAAATAAGAAAAGGTCCTACATAAGAATCTTTAAGTTTCTTTGGGCCTTTGATATTATTAAAATTCAAGTTTGAAACTAGAACTAAGTCCCCTACTTTGAAGTCTAGTACTTTGTGACTCTTGTCCCACTTCTGTTTTGCATAGTAAAAATCTTCATTCATACTTTTTTTGCATGATGTTTCTCTTTATCAAGAATTAACCTGAAGCTGGAAGCTGTAGGATAAATGTTAATCAAGTCTTTCCTCAGTGTGTCTGTTGGGAGTCTTGGATTCCATCCTTTGTCTAACATACCAGGAGTTTGGCCTGTGGAAGAATGGGCTGATGTCTTATATCCCAATTCTAATTCAGGTATAAGAGTGCACCAGTCAAGGGTAAAGCCATATGAGTCTTTGAATTCTGACCCATAAGCACAAAATCTCCTGATAATTTCTGCTAAAGTTTGAATCATCCTCTCTGCTAGCCCATCTGTTTGAGGGTGATATGCTGTAGAGAATGATAACTTAGTCCCAAAAAATCTACAAAGATTGGTCCAAAGTGCAGATGTGAACTTGGGATCTCTGTCACTTATGATATTCTCAAATAATCCTGTATTGTATGAGAAATAACTCTACTCCATGGAAGAAGAGCTGTATCTATAGCAGTGTCATCTTTATGACATGGTAGGAGTATGGTAGTTTTGCTATATCTGTCTACAATGACTAAACAAGCATTATAACTTTTGTCACCACTTGGAGAAAGTGCTGTGACCCAATCTATGTGAACAACTTCCCAAGGGGATTTTGGTTCTTGAATATGGATCTAAGTCCAAATTTCTTGCCTATACTCCTGTTTGCCTTTTGATATCTGTCACATGTATGGCAATATTCAATGGTTTCTTTTCTCCAAGATGGCCACCATGCACAGTTTTTCACTTGTTCAAGTGTTCTGTCCTCGGACAGGTCTCCAGAGTATATGCTATAATGGCATTCATGAAGAATGGTATTGATAAGAAGTCTGCTACATAATGTCATCACACAGGAATGTTTGGTTCTATGGTAAATAATTTCATCAAACAAAAGAAATCTTCCTTCAGAATAGTAATTTCTGCAAACTTCATCCAGTGCATTGACTAAGGATGTATCTTTGCAGTCTTTATCTAACAAAGAAGTCAAGATATGGCAATTGTTTTCTTGCTTATAAGATTCTCTGAAATCTTCAAAGAATTCAGTCCCAATATCAGTTATGTTAATTCCTTCAATTGGAATCCATTTTTCAGCTTCCAAAGGTACATAAGCTGGGTTATGAACCATAGTCATGTTTCCTCTATATTCTTGAATGGCTATTTGCCATCTCAACATATGTCTATTGGGAGTTTTCATGTTAAGAAGTGATTTCACGGCATTACAGTCAGTTATCAGTTCAAAAACACTGCCATCAAGATAATAGTGTAGTTTATCAAGTGCCTATACCAAACATAAGCACTCCATTTGGCTTGCACTGTATCTGGCTTCTGTTGGTTTGATATGTCTTGACATGTAACAAACTGGTCCTTCTGTAGGTTTGTCATCAATAATGTGGACTTGATGAAGGGCTGCCCCTAATCCATCTCCACATGCATCAATGTACAATTTAAAAGGTATATTCCAATCAGGCATTAGGAGTAAAAGTTCTTCTTTAAGAGCTTCCCTTATCTTCTCATAAGCTCTAATTCCCTCCTGTGTCATCTCAAATACTGTCTGTTGATCATAGATTCTGTACAGTGACTTGGCTAGAATTGCAAAGTCTTTCAAGTGCTGTCTATAATAGCTAGCAAAACCTAGAAAAGACATCATTTCTTTCTTATTCTGGGGTATTGGATTAAGTAACACTGCTGATACTTTATTTTTGTCAATGCCCAAGCTTAAACCAAAAACAATATGTCCTAATGCTTTAAGCTCTTCAAAACCAAAATTACATTTCTTGAGTGAATTTTTCATGTTCACTTCTGAAACTTTGTGAAGTACATTTGCAAGTCTTTCAAGGTGCAAAGACCATGAATCAGAACATATGATGATATCATCAATATAAATGATAAGCCATCCTTCAAATAACTCTGTGGGGAAGATGGTATTCATCATTCTTTGATCATGAGATGGTGCATTTTTAATACCAAATGGCATTCTAAGATACTCATAAATACCACAGTGAGTGATAATTCTAAGTAATTTCTTAGGTTTAGGCATCAAAACATTTTGGTGAAAGCCTTTCAATGCATCCATTGATGGTATATACTTGGCTCTAGACAATTGGGTCAATGTTTCTTGAATTCTAGGAATTGGATACCTATCTGGAACTGTGTAGGTATTCAATGCTTTAAAATACCCAACCATTCTTGAGTTATCATCATGCCAAGCAATAATAACAGGTGTTGTTACTTCAACTTCATTATTATGGCCTACTTTCCTTAGTACACCAAGTTGGATTAACTCCTGGATATTTTTTTCCAAGGCTTCTCTAGTGCTGTGACTGGCTGGATAAGCTGGTCTTCTAAGTACTGGAGGATATGGTCTGTCAATATTAAGAGTAATATCAACTTCATGTCCTTTTATAGCATCTAATGGTTAATTATCAGAGGAAAATGCATTAGTTTATGTGTATAACACATCAATAAGTTCATTCCTTACCTTTGGTGAGAATGATGGATTAATTTGTGCTTCAAAAAGTTGATTATCCAAAAATTATTCTTTATGAGTATCTTTCATAGAAGATATCATTGATATTTGTTTGTGAAAAAGAAAATTTTTGTCTCTTGTTCTTGTTTTCCCCAATTGTAAAATATCTGTCTTTATAGTTATTGATGTCAATACCATAAATTTTCAAGTAATCATTTGCAAGAATTATATGTTCAGATGTGCAATTGTCCATTACTATTTTCTCTGTCTTCATTTGTATGCTTCCTGAAGGATGTGGAAAAACAATATTAGTGTCCAATATGGCCAAAGCGTACATATTGTTACTGGGAATACAAAAGTGTACACCTTCTATTGGTAATAGATGGTTTTCCCATTCAGGAAGTATAAGTTGGAGATACTCTTTGCCTACACAAATGAAAAAATGTCCCTGTATTCAAATTTACTTTGGCTTCAATACCATTCATCAGAATTGATGTGGTACAAGATGCTCCAGCAGTATAACCTTTTCCTCTAGCAGGTTTGGTCTTACACATTCTGGCATCTTGGATATTGATCAGGTTATGAAAGTCCTAACTGTACTGTGGCAAGTGAGTATGTACTTCTGTGACCTCAAAGAAAGCTGTAATGTTTTCAATGGTATAGTCCTCTACTAGTGTATCCTCAGAGACTGCAGAATCTAGGTCAGATTCTTCTTTTCCTTCAGTACACTGAGCTTCTTCAATGACTTGAACTTAATTGATTTTTGTCTTTTCGGTGCAAGTGTTGGCCAAATTTGAAGTGCCTCCACATTTACGACACTTAAAGACATGTTTCTCAGGTTTCTTGTCCTCTCTGGGAACCTTTGAGATTATCTTGGATTCTATAGGGATTTTAGTCCAAGTTTTACCAATTCTTGTTGTCGTAATGATATCTTCCATTGCATTAATGTAGTCCTCTGTTGAACAGGGTTCTATAAATCTTCTCTTGATAGCATGTTCCAGTTCTCCTCCACACTTTATTAATCTTTTCACATTAATCATAGTGACAGACATATCTGGGTGTAAAGGAGATAATCTGTCTTTTTGATTGAAGAACCAAGTAAGTGGTTTATCTTTCTCTGAGTTAAAAATGGCCCTTTCAAAAGAATTTTCCATTTTAAACCTCCAATAATTATTGGCCCATTTGGTAATCACTTCAGATTTCCACCAAGACCACTCATGTTTTCCATGATCTATTCTCATCTTGTAGTACCATTTCTTTTCAGTTTTGGTAAAGAGACAGTGTAATTTTCCCACTATAATTTCAACAGATATATTCAAGTCTTCCAGCAACATATCAATAGTTCTGATGAACTCAATATGGTTGTATTCACCTTCACCAGAGAATGTTGGCCATTCTTCTCATTTGGGAATATCTTTTGCAGAGATAACATTTTCTCCTAAGAGTGGGGTAAAACTTCCTTTAAAAGAATTTTTTTCTTCAGTCAAAGGTGTAGAATGCCTTGGAAGATGTGGTTCATAATTTTTATGAATTTTTTCCACATTTTCAATGATTTCATTCTTTAATTTCTGCCTTTCACTGTCACTTTTTGCTAAATGTGTAGCAAACTGATTGGTATTTTCAGCTATTTCTAAGACATGGTCTTTCAAAATTTTAAGTTGATCATTAATGTTTAAAATGAAAAGATCTTCCATTTCATCAATTTGAGCTTGATATTTACTCTCAATTGTGTCACATGTATTGGTAAGTATTTCCAATGTGGTAATTACAGACTTATGCATTTCAGCAGACTGTTTGTCATTCTTTTTTAAGTCATTGATGTCCAGTGTTATTTTAGTTCACTTTGAATCAAGTTTACAAATATTTACATCAATATTAGATTGAACCAAATGTATTTCATCCATTATTTGCGAGGAAATGTTCTGTTCATCCTCTCCTGCTCTTTGGCTGTAAATTACATGAGTCCTGGCCATATTGAGCACACTGTCCATGGCTGAAGGCTCCAATTTGGGAATCCTGTAGCCTTGTGGGTAAGGTCTGTGCCAATTGGCTTTGCCTTGATGGTTCTTGGGACCTCTCTGTTTCTTCTGAGGTCGTGTGGGCTTGTCTTTGGACACTTCTGGAGCTGGTTTGGAGCTGGTAGATGCCACTGGGCCTTCTGTCTCCAAAGCTGGAGTCATTTCAAGTTTCTTCTTCTGGTCTATGGATAAAAGACTTTGGTTCTTAAACCAATTCTTTATCTTTTTGACCTTGTCTTTGCAAGAAGATGGCCTCCAACTTCCTAAGAGTTCTATGGTCTTCTCCTAAGCCAAAAAGCTCTTGATGTGTAAGTAGGAGTTCATGGCCCCCTTCCAAAGGCTTGGGAATATTTCCCACTCCTCTTCTTTGGCTGCTCTGAACCAATTTTTGTATTTGCATTGATAAATTTCTATTGCTGCCACTTGAAAGTGGTTCAGCCCTTAAAATATTATCATGAATCAGTTCAGATTCACAATTTGCATTGAAGTTTGTGGGTACAGACCTTTGGGAATGGGGGCAACTCTGGCATACTCCAAATGTGTCTTTCTTGAGGAAGATTTGACACTTCTGGATATGGTCTTGCCTCTTCCTTGTCCACATCCATCCGGTTGGACTGAATAGTTTCTTCCATTTCTGGTATGCACCATTTTCAAGTCAATTTTAAGATAAAAAGTGAAAAATATGAAGATAAAACACACCTTTTGGTGGTAATTTAGTCTTCTCACAGTTGAATAAGGCGCCTCTTTTAGCAATTTGCACTTCAATACTGCCCTCAGATTCTGCTTCTGAAGATTCTGGACTGCTAATATATCTCTTACTGAGTCTGTTACCATCTGCACAGCATTTGATTAAAGACACTAGAAAAATTATAAAAGAAAAAATTATTTTTTATACTTTTTAAAATATTCTTAAGATTTTTTATAAATTTTCATTTTTTGACATTAAAAAAATTATTCTTTTCAAAGAAAAAAAAGAAAATTGAAGATTTTGAATCAAACTTAATTCAGAGTAACTCAAAGAATAATGTTATAAGTTTTTGGATGTGAAAAAGCAATGTGTAAAAACAGTATAAAATTAAACCAAATTCCTCAATGAAAAAGATTTTAAGAAAATTTGAAAAATAAAATTATTTTAACTTCAAATTGAAAGAAAAAAAACATTATTAAATGAACATATTTTAGAGCTTAAAAAATATTAATTAAGGGTACAAGGTTCAAAAAACATGGCCAGGCCCCCAAATGTAAGATTTGGTAGGTATGGTGGTTTTTTAGAACACAAAAAAGAAGTCGGAAATATGATTAAATCCATGTTTATCAATAAGATCACAGCCAGGCCCCCAAATGTAAGATGTGTCTATGAAACTGTTGATAATATTACTATTAATCAAAAGTACTATGACTGTTCTTATGAAATATAATAATAAAGAATTATTATAACCACAATTTAATAATTAAAGAATTATTTCTTTCACATTTTGTACACTACTAGTGATTATAACAGTGAGAAGTAATTGTCTACAAGAATCAATTACAAGAAGAATTTAATAATAAAAACTTCTTTAATTAAAATAATAAAATTATTTTAATATATAATTATATTTTGCAGGAATGATTATAGAGATAACCCTTGAAGAAAACTAATTTTTAGAGAAAAACTTTAATAATTAAAGATAAATCACTCACTAATATTCCAAAGAACTTATTGAAGATAAGAATAAAGAGATTTGACGTAGAATTGTGGATTTAATGGATCAAAATGATTTTATAGCAATATTACAGCAATATATAGTTGATTCCTATAATCTCACATCTTTCAGATTGATTCTGAAAGAATAAAACACTTAAGAAAAGTTTTAACTAATACTTACTTGTTGGTAACAATGATATAAATGAATAATGCAATGATGATTTGGAAAAAACAGCAGGAGGAGGCCTCTTTCAAGTCTAAGACAGCTCACAGAGGCATTCCATGGAGCAAACTGAAAAACAACTGAGTGAGAAAACAATAAACCTTTTTGGATTATTGATTGCATCATCTGTTGTCACTTAAGATTGTCATAATTACTTAATTGAGGTTTCAATGGACTACCAACCCATTTATGGTTAAGAATATAAGGAGTAAAATCTGTAAATCTTCTTTTATTCCAAAAAAATCATTGATTTCTCAAAGGTATCAATGTTATTGGAAATTTCATCACAGAATGTATTTTATGTAAATTTCCAAAGATTCTGTGTTTGAGGTGGAATCCTCAAAAATGGACTTGAGTAAAACTTTTAATTTTACATATGAAATTATAACTCTTTTTGGTCTTTATATGAAGAATACAGTTCTCAATTGGACCTGAAAGTTTCAGAAATATTAATTAACAATTTTATTTTTAAGGAATTTTTGAAGTTTTTACCTCAATTCTACGTAGAATTGCAAATAGAAGCGTATGGCTGGTTGCTATGAGGTAAATCAATTGATACTAGTAGAAAAGGGTTTTAATTACTCTTTTGGGGTTTATCCATGGTAATTTATTAAGAATTGACATGGTTACAGGAGTCTAAGTTGGTCTTTACCTCCTTGGCATGTCAAAATAGCAGGTTATTTGCTATTCTCTTATGATTTACTGTAGTTGTAACATGGTCACTAAGTTCCCAAAAGGTTTTAGTTTTCTAATCTGGCCAAGATCATCAATAGATCCAAGCTTTGGAGCTTTACACACCTCATAGGCGTCAGAAGTTGGGCACCCTGGCTCTCTTGGATGTCTTTTGTCCCCCTTGCCTATTTGTTTATGTCAAAATAGGATTTTAAGCTTCAAGTGAGATATCCACTGTGGGTGTACCAAAGGTTCATGTAAGAATACCATAATATTAAGTGCCCAAAACATGCATAACACTACTCTTAGTGTATATGTAACATGGGATTTCTCACATTCCCATTATTTTGGCATGAAAAGGAGAAAAACAAAACATTTCACAGATCTTTTATGTGGTATTGAAGTATTTTCCATATTACCACCTCAAAGAGTTAATTTGAGCTTATTTACTCTATGGAGCTACCCTAGGTGGATTTTTGTGTAGAAACCAAATCTGGCCTTAAATCCATGGATTTACTTACTCAATAAAAAGTTATTCATCTTTTCTGAAATCAAAAATGATGAATTTCAAATATATGCATGACTTATAGGTTATGCATAGTTCAGAATTTGTCTTTAAGAGAATTGTGCCCTATTTGGATATGTAAGATATACCTCTAGGCTCACACTGATTCCAGTTCTGGTAAGAGAGTATACCAATCATGGGTGAACCCATCACAATTGAAAAATTCAAGGCCGTATTCAAAAACTCTTCTGATCAGGTCTTTGAAAGTTTGGATCATTCTTTCAGCTAGACCATCAGCTTGACGGTGGTAAGCTGTAGAGAAGGATATGGCTGTTCCAAAAAATTGGTGAAGGTTTTTTGACAGTGCTAAGGTAAACTTGGGATGCCTTTCACCAATTGTGTTTGTGAATATGCTGGCCCATGATACTACTCTATTCCATATCAGAAGAGCTGTATCCATGGCCGTGTTGTAGTTGCAACATGGTAGAAAGATTTTAGTCTTACTAAATCTGTCAAAAATCACTAGGCATGCATTATAACTGCTATCACCACCTGGTGGTAGGCCAGTTGCCTAACCCATACAGAAAATGTCACAAGGTTTGCTGGCTTCTTGGAGTTTTGTCATATGTCCAAGTCTTCTGCCAGTGAGTGTATTTTCCTTTTGACATATGTCACAGGGTTTGCAATACTCTGCAACATCATTCTGCCACATTGCAAACCATATAGAGGTCTTTATCATTTCTCTTGTTCTTTCCTCAGACAGATGTCCTGAGAAGGGGCTGTCATGGCATTCTTTCAGTACAAGATTTATTAAGGAGCTGTCCACAACTGTCATTACACATGTATGCTTAGGTCTGTGGTAAATTATACCATCCAGTAAGTGAAATCTTTCTTCATCATAAATTTATTTCCATATTTCATCTAAGGCATTTATCAAAGAGTTGTCTTTACAGTCTTTGGTAGGTAATTGAAATAGGATGCTACAATTCTTATCTTGAGTATATCTTTTTCTGACTTCCTCAAAGAATGTTGTGTTAAGATATGTAACACTTATTCCTTCCATTGGGATCTATGGAGAAGCTTGTTTTGAAATAAAAGAAGGATTATCAATATTATTTGATAATGGCCATCTTCTCAGTCCATTTGCATTTTTATGAATATTTCCATCTTTGTGAACAGTAGTAATAATACCTTTATCCTCCTGTATGGATATTTGCCATCTGAGAGTATGCCTGTTGGGTTTTTTGATGTTTAAAGGTTATTTAAAAGCAGTACAATATGTTATAAGCTCAAAAAACATCCTTCTGGGAAGTAATTGAGTTTTTCTAAGGCCCAGACAAGGCATAAACACTGAATCTGCCTTGCCTAATATCTGGCTTCAGTTTTTTGGACTTTCTTGGCTATGAAACATATGGGTCCTTCCACAGGTTTATCATTTCTCATCGCGACTTGATGAAGTTCAGCACCTAGTCCATCCCCTGATGCATCAATATGAAGCTTAAAGGGAAGCTTAAAGCGTTGCATCAGTAAGAATGAAGCAGTGGTAAAGGCTTGTCTGAAAGATTAAAAGGCTTAGACTCTCTCAAAAGTAATTTCAAATACTGTGTCTTTGTCACATAATTTATGAAGATCTCTTGCTATGGATGAAAAATCTTTAATATGCTGCCTGTAATATCCTGAAAACCAGCAAAATGATTGAATTTATTTTTTTTCTTAGGTATAGGTTTCACTAGCACTGCTGCAACTTTTGTTGGTTAATCCCAAGGGATAAACCAGATACTACATTTTGCAGTGCTTTGAGTTCTTTAAATCCAAAATGTAATTTATTTAAAGAAATTTTCATGTCTACAGGTTGAATTTTTTTCAAAACTTTGGATAATCTGTATATATTTTCTTCCCAGGCCTTGGAAAAGAAAATAAAGTCATAAATTTAAAAGATTAACCATCCTTCTGAATGTTGTTCAGGTAAGATTTAATTAATAATTCTTTGGAAGTGTGAAGGTGCATTCTTGACACCAAAAGGCATCCTTAAATATTCATACACTCCACAATGAACAATAATCCTCAACTATTTTATTTCCCTTGGTGTCACCAAATTCTGATTAAATCCTTTAAGGGAATACATAGTGCTTATATACACTTCTGAAGATATTTGGTTAAGGGCAATTTGGATTTTTGGTATTGGGTACCTGTCTGGAACGGTGCAAGTATTTGGAGCTCTAAAGTCCCCAGGTATTGTGGATTTTCCCATATGCCATCCCACTAAGATTGGTGTAGTTATTTCTACCTCCTAATTGTGGCCAACCTTTCTTATTACCCCAAGGTCTAGAAGCTCTTTAATATGGATTTTCAGAGCTTCTCTTGATTTAGGACTTTCTGTATATACAGGTCTTTGCAAGAGTTGTGGGTAAGGTCTTTCATTAGTAAGAATAATTACAACCTCATGACCAAAAATTGGTCCCAGTGGCTCTTTGTCTGATGCAAAGGCTTCTTTGTGGTCATATGTCAGCCCGTGACTCAAAACCAGAGCACAAGCATGACAGCCAAAAACCATAAACCAATGGTAAAGCCAAGATACAATCAAAACATGGAGCTGAGCCAAATTAACTCAAACGGTATCAAAAGAAAGAGGAAAATCACCTCTTTCCAAATATACAAGTCCCATAGTCATAGGACAAAGAATAACAAAGTTATTCCTGCCCAAAGCTATTGCTGAGCATAAACCTTAATTTTCACCTCTCATCTGAAATACAGAGGAAGAGGCTTAACCCTATCAAATGGGAGTTCAAATTGAAGCTGAAAGTCAGGGCTATCCAATGGTACTAGAGAAACTGAGCTAGCACCAGAATTACAGAAGTTATGACTAAAGTGAGGTCCAATAAGGGTGATTTACATATTAACCTCTCATCCAACTTCTACAGTTTTAGTGTGACATACCTAAAGTGGGGTCTTTTTCAAAAGGGCACAATCAGGGCTATCTAATTGTGCCATCCATTTCCCCATATTGTATCTAGAACAAAAGGTATGGAGCAAACAAGTTTCATACAGTTTTTGGACAAATTGTAAATGTGTACAAGAAAACTTGTACATGTCAGAACTTTGCCATATTTAATGATAACCATACCAAATGAGGAACCCATGTGTAGATCACATTCAGGGCTACAAAATGAACCAATTTTGAGCTCAATATCTTAAAAACTGACAGAGGTATAGTAGGTTTAAGGTTAAAATTCCACAGTTTGGCCAATACAGCCTTACAGTCAGATACTATCCCATAAGTATGATTATGAGGTGTCAAACAGACAAAGAAGCTTGCTTATACTTCAATACCTCATAGTTAAGTCAAATACAGAGGTCCATACAGGTTCTGTACAGCTCCTGACGGGACAGAAGCACCAGAACACACCTGTAAACTTCATTGGTGAAAACCTTCACCCTGTATAGTGTAAAAATGACTACTTGTGGTTCAAAAACCACATTTCCACCCAATAAGAGTCTGTATTAAGTGTGTAGAACAACAATTTAGCCCACAGTAGTGAAAACGTTCACTCTGTGGTCGTGTGCAGAGGTAAACCACCTCTCACTATCCCAGAACAAGATAAAAGGAGGCTTTGCCTCACCAGAAAGCTAATCCTGCATCCTGTTCGTAGTATTCTTACGTGGTATGACTTCTTAAAAGAAGTGTTACCCTTAGAATTTAACAGGTATACTTTACACTTAAGTATTGTAGGGTTTGTTATTGTAAACCAACAGGCAAACACTGCACCCAGCGCTATCAGAAGCACTCACCATCACTGAATTCATGTAGTATAGCCCTTCTTAACCTCTATTATTTGATTATCAGCTTTATTTTTGTGTCACACTCAGAGTTATAGCTTTTATTTTTCATTGTACACCTATATCATGGAGTCACCCTGACAATATAAAAGGGCAGAAAGTTCACTTTATTATTTATCAGTGAGATGAAAACTGATTTCAGATTCATTTGACTGTTCAGACTTGAGCTTTTCTAACTCTAAGCTGACTGGTGATACATTTTTTACTTTAATTTGTCTTTTGAATGGTAAAAAGGAAAATTATTGATTCTTATTATCCCCAATATTAAATTATCTGTCTTTATTATTATTTACATCTATGCCATACCTGATTAAGTAATCAGTTCCCAATATAAAATGAGTTCTGGACCAGCTTTCCATAACAAAGTCAACAGTTATTCTTGAATTTCCATTGATATGTGGAAATATGAAATTAGTTTCAAATATTCCCAATGGTTTCATGCAATTACTTGCACTGTGGAATTTTATGCCATCAATGGGAAAAAATTGATATTCAAAATTTGGTACACAAGTCCTAAGAAAGTGTTTGGAAACACAAGCGCAGAAGGCTCCTGGGTCAAGTAAAAGCTTAATGGGTTTGTTATCAGTTAACAGTTCTATTATACAGGAGTTACCGGCTGTATATCCTTTGCCCCTGTTTGCTTTGGTTTTCATTAGTTGTGAATCTTGAATTTTTGATAAATCAAGTTGACCATTGCTTAATTGTGGCAAGTGGGAATAACATTCTATGATTTCAAAAGTGGCATTGATATTTTCTATATATTTTGGAGATTCAGATAATAATGAGGATTTATCACCTGAATTATCTTCAATTACCTCATCCTTTTCAACATCAGGTTCCTTTTCAATGTCAATTAAATTGATTTTCCCCTTCTTGGGACATGTATCAGGTAAATGTGTGGTTCTTTGCAAAATATGGCACTTTCTCATTACATATGCAGATTTATACTTAATATTATTAGAATTTTCATTTGATTTTTGTGCACAGAATCTTTGCAAGGTAGATTAAATCATGTTTTGAGATTTACCTGACTAGAACCAATTCTGGTTCTGGTAGTTACTTATTCCAATATATTAATGATATCTTCTGCTGAAGATTGCTCAGTATTTCTGCTTTTGACGGAATTCTCTAAGTCCCCTCCAAATTGTGTTAGAATTTTTCTTTGAATCAAAAATTCTGACATGTCAGGATATAATTCTGTTAATCTAACTTGCTGTTGGAAAAACCATGGTAAAGCTTTGTCTTTCTCAGCATTAAATTTAGAAGATTTGAAAGATGTTTCAACCTTACATCTCCAAAAATCATTGGCCCATTTGTTGATAATTTGGGTTTTCCACCAAGTCCAACTTTGGTGTACATGTGCTTGTCTTAATTTGATATACCATCTATATACTGATCTGGTATAAAAGGTGTTAACTCTTGCCATTACCAATCTTTCTGGTAATTTAAAATCTTCTTTGATCATGTCAATACCTCTGATAAGCTCCATATGGTAATACTCTCCTTTACCAATAAATTGAGCTCATTCTTGAAGTTTTGGTAGTTCTTTCAAGAGTGCTTGGCCCATTGATTGTTCCAAGTTATGAAAAGAAGTGGAAAATTAATTTTTCAACTGTTAATTTTCAACATCAAATACTTGTGGATTGGTCATTCCCACATTCTCATTTTGATTCAGAGGTGTAGACATTCTAGGTAAGGTGTGCAGTAGTTGTTCCATATCATTCATTTCACTGTCGCTACACCTTCGAGAATTTCTCAACTCATGTTGGAAGCTTTGTATTAAGTTTATTACTTCATCTTTATAAATATCTTCCTAATGTGTCAATTGTTGCAATGATTCTGTCTGTCTACTATTTTCAGAAGTAACTTTATTAGATTTCATTGTTAATTTTGATACTGCTTTTTGTGAGGTTTCAAAACACTTTTTCAAGGCCATTGTATGTGTATTTAATGCAGTATATGAATTTGAAGTATCACCAAGAACTTTCTGTGAGCCTTGGAGGTATCTTCAGATACCCAAAAGACCACAAAAAACAATATAAGATAAAATTGAAAATGAAAGAAAATTATTTATATTATCAAAAAAAATCAAAATACAAATAGAAATTTATACAAAAAAAATGAAAATTTCATTATAAGTTTGAAATAAAATAACAATGAAATTTTAAATTGTGAAAACAAATTTTTACTTGAAAAAATTAAGTAAAAATAAATTTTCAACAACAATACCAAAATTGAAATATTTTTGTAAAAAGTTGAATAAAAATTATCATAACTTTTTAGCCAAAAAATAAACCTATGAAAATTATTTCACCACTGGACTCTTCATAACAAATAAGGTGGGATCATCTCTGGGTAAAATTTCTGCAACTCAACTTAAAATAAGCTTGAGTTAAGTTTTAGTATTTTCTGTACAAGAGTTGAAAATCCTCAAAACCTTAATTTAATTCACACCAAATGTGGTTTTAACCATCAATTTTTGTATTAAAACTAAGGTGTTTTGTGTAGTTTAGAAGTTATGAAGAATTGAAGGATTTTCAATTGAAATGTCAAAATGTGCACATGTATTGCATAAGGGAACTTTAATTTACATATGAGGTATCAATTATTACAGTTGCGTACTATAAAATTTCAATTGAATTACATATTTCAACTTTAAGTATAATAAATGATGAAGAATTAAAGAAAAAATAAATTGGAAAGATGGATTCTGGGGGGGAAAAGGAATCTTGGTGCCAAGGGTGAGCTGGACCCCCAAATTCCTGGCTGAAAGGCGTGAAATTTCAAAATCCACACAAAATTTCATCACTTTTGGCCTGGAATTCATTCACAGGGTCTGTGAGTGAATTGATGATGCAGTTTTGATACCAACCAGGGCAGTTTTAACTGTGGCCAAGAGGGTAAAACTACCCTGAGGATAAAACCAGCATTGTAATAAAACGTTTGACTAGTTTTGAAGCCTCTTGCACACATTCTGACATTTTTTGAATTCTTGAAACCAGGAATTACTATATCAATGGCTGATTTAAGGGTTCAAAATGACTGAAAATAGCAAAAAATGTATAACACCAACCCTTTTTTGGTCTGAACCAGGGTTCAATGATGCCATAATTGGCCTTTCTGTGGTCAGAGTATTTTCCACGACTAAAAAGGTCAAATTGTACATTTCAAGTAAGAAAATCAATGGTTATAAAAGAATGTCTTCTTTGCCCCACTTTTCTCTTCATGTTAGAATCCTTTCCTTTTATAATTAGTTTAAACACTGTTAAACCAATCAATAAAAGACTCCAACCATCCTTTTTATATCATTTTGAACCTTTTAACCACGTTAGAAAATAATTTCAATACTTTTTTGTAAATCTTATAATCATTTTTTACGCTTGAACCATCCCATAAGTGAATTGAAGCATCTTTCATCACTCTTAACTTTGTCACTTTGATTCCAAATCAACTCTGGTCAATTTTGAGAATGTTTTCACTTTAATAATCCTTCTAAAGAATATGTTCTTCCATCAATTTACTTCATTTCTTTGCTCAATCAATCACAATTGAAGTTGCTCTTGAAGAAATTTCTCTTTTAGCCTTAAATATGTCTTGTAGAGTATTTTTGGGCAAATTTCTATTGTTGGTAAAATATAAATTTTTATAATATTATTGTTATATATATATAAAACTAAAAACAATAAAATTGGCGTTTTTTCTCTTAAAAATTTTAACTCTTAACATTTTTAATCATATTCTACCTTATACAAATTTTGAGGACAGGAAAAGTACTTGATATTTAAATCAAAGTTTCATATCCACACCTTACACTGTCTTTTTATCTTCTTTGATGATATTTATGGCTTGTTTTATTCTTCTTTGAAATCTGTCATCAATATTGAATTTCCAATATTTGTCTGTTAATTCTCTAATGATGGCAGATTGTTGATTTAGTTCATTTCCAAATGAATTGTAATTATTGGAAGTTTTAATTGTTCTTGAAGCTTTTTCAAACCCATAAATGTCTCATTTATTTTGCTAAGACTTAAGTTATTTGTCTTAAGATTGTTACAAATGAATGAATTTTTGTCAGCAATATGCCTTCCTCATTCTTCATACCTATATACAAGTTTGTAATGTCATTGATAATACCAGAAATCATTTCTGATATTTTAGTCTGGCTTCCTCCTTCTTCTGTCATTCCATCATTTTTCTGGCCATCTGAAATACATCTTATATGGCATCCTGCTGAATATTTGGGATGCTGTATTCTGGTTGTAAGAATTTGTGGTTGGTGCTTTACCTTTGCCCTTGTTCTGAGCTTTTGGCTTCTTTTTCACTTTGTGATTTCTGCTGCTGGCTACTGAAGCTGTTTTTGGCACCTCATTGGGTGGTGGATGGTAGTTTTTCTCAATTCGGCGGTTGAAAGCAACATGTTTTTCTTTTCCATCCATGGATGCAATGCATTGAGTAACTTGCAAGTCATGGGATGGCCAAGCAATTTTCTCACAGTCAGTTAAGAATTCTGGAAGTCTTTCCACAGATCTGCAAGGATCTTGTTCTCCTTGTGCTGAAATTAATTGTTGTAGGCCTACTTTCTGGCTTTGTATATGTCCATTCAGGCTTCTTGTGGTGGTTTCAGTGCTGTTTGAAGGTAAAACAGTCTTATCAACTTCAGAATGGCATAATTTATCAGTTTGGGATCCATTTACTGACCCTTTTCCTTCTGTAACTGATTGGCTTCTGTGATAATCACGTCTATAACCTGTTTGGGAGCTACTTGTGGGATTATAGCTGGCTCCTGATCTGGCTGAAGGAATTATCATGATTAAAAACATCAAAAAATAGTAATTTTATGTCAAAAACATACTATTTGCCAAATTCTGTTCCTTTTGGAGAGTATAACTAATGTTAAAATTGACTCATTATGACAAATCTTGTTCTGGTTGATTATTCGGAGTTATAATAACAGTACTTGCAGGAATGGTGGTAGTAACTGTTGATGTAGTTTTAATATTTTCTTTCCTTACGATGTTGTCAGACACTACTATAAATGAAGAAAGCAATTAATTGAGTAAAAAAGAAATTTTGAAAAAGAGGAGTGAAAAATAAAGCCTCACTTATAATGTAAAAAAGTGTTATTTTTTATGAAATTGTTGAATTATAAGTATTTTTTATGGATTTTGAATTTTTAAAAATCAGAAAGGGATTTAAAAAGATTAAAAATGTATTTCACAGGTAAAATCTCATGGCTGGCCCCCAAATGTAAGGTGTGGATATGAAAATTTGAATAAATAGCAAGTACTTTTTCTGTCCTCAAAATTTGCATAAGGTACAATATGATTAAAAATGTTTAGAATTGGAATTTTTAAGAGAAAAAAACACCAAATTTTTTTTTTTAACTTCATAAGCATAAAAAAAATAATATTATAAATATTCATTGTTTTACCAACAATAAAGATTTATCCAAAAATACTCTACAAGAGATATTTAAGGCTACAAAAGAAATTTCTTCACAAGTAATTTAAATTGTAATTGATTGAGAAAAGAGCTTCAGACAATTGATATGAGAAAAGGGTCTTTCAAAAGATTATAAAAGAGAAAAAACACCCAAAAGTGACAAGAGTGAATTTGGAAACAAAGTGACAAAGCCAAAAATGATTAAAAATACTTTGATTCACTTATGGGGTGGTTCACGGGTAAAAATGATTAAAATTAATTTTTTGAGTGGTTTAAATGTTTAAAATGATTTAAGAAAGGAGGTTGAAATATTTTATTGATTGGTTTAAAAGTTTTTAAACTAACTATAAAAGGAAAACATTATAACATGAAGAGAAAAGTGTGGCAAAGACATTATTTTATAGAAACCAATTTTCTTACTATAAAACTAAAATTACCCATTTTCAGTTGGGGAAAATACTCTGAAAACAGAAAAGTAAATTATGGCATCATCGAACCCTGCTTTTAGCAATTTTTTGGAATTTTCAGCCATTTTGGACCCTTAAATCAGCCATTGCTTTACTAATTCCTGGTTTTAAGCCTTTGAAACACGTCAGAATGTGTACAAGAGACGTCAGAACAAGTTAAAACCTTTTTTAAAAAGATTGTCTCATCTTAAGGGTAGTTTTACCTTCTTGGCAACCATAAAATCTGCCCTGGTTGTTATCAAAACCTCATCATCAATCAAGACATAGACCCTGTGACTCAATTCCATGCCAAAAGTGATCATCTTTTGCATGTATTTTGACATCTCACACCTTTCAGAAAGGAATTTGAGGGTCTGCCTCCCTGTTGGAGCCAAGAATTATTTTCTTCCCCAGAATCAATCTTTCTAATTTATTTTTTCTTTAATTTCTCATCATGTATTATACATATAGCTTACATATGTAATTAAATTAAGTTTTTACAGAAGAAAACTGTAATAATTGACACCTCTTATTTGAATTAAAGTTCACTTACGTAATACACGCGCACATTTTGACATTTTAATTGAAAATACTTCAATTCCTCATCACTTCTAAGCTACACAAAAATTGATTATGAATACCATGTTTGATGTGAATTAAATTACAGCTTTGAGGATATTCAACTTTTGTACAGAAAATAGTAAAAACTCAATTTAAGCTTATTTAGAGTCAAGTTACAGGAATTTGACCCCAGGGTGACTCCACCTTATTTCTATTGAGGAGTCCAATGGTGAAACAATTTTGATATTTTTATTTTTTTGATAAAAATATATGATAATTTTTATTTAACTTTTTTCCAAAAATATTTCAATTTTGGTATATTTGTTGAAAACTTATTTTTACTTATTTTTCAAGTAAAAATGTGTTTTCACAATTTTAAATTTCAATGTAATTTTATTTTGAAATTATATTTAAATCTTCATTTTTGTGTATAAATCTATATTTATATTTTAATTTTTGTTTTAATAATATAAATAAATGCATTTTAATTAGAATTGTATCTTGTTTTATTATTTGTGGTCTTTTGTGTATCTGAAAATACCTCTAAGGCTCACAATAATGCAAATCCTTGTAGTTCATTCAATACTGGGATCCAATACAGGTTCTGTACAGAATTCCATGAGTAAGAAGAGGGATATGTGCTCCACAGATGAAAAGTTTCAACCTGTATTGGGGAAAACTGCCCAGATGTGCTTTTGAATCCACATCTGAGCCCAATGCAGTTTATACAGGCTGTGAGAAAGAGGACTTTTTCACCCAATTTCAGCATAAAAAGGGCCATTCCTCTTCCCAAAATAGAAATACGCATCCTTCTCTTGAAATGTTACATAGTACAACTGTCAAAAACAGTTATACTCTGGGAACATAATTAGGTATACTTATCATTCAAAGTATTGCATTGTTTATCATGATGACCCAATGGTTAGAGGGGCACCCAGGGTTTTCAGTAGCACCCAAAACCACTATTCTTCTACGGTAAAACCCTTAATTTTGTTTTTTATAATCTTTTTATTTATAATATACCATTTGACAGTCATATTTTCAGTTGTAATTAGTCATAACACATCTTCTTGATAGACTCATCCTCACATTGATGGTGCCAAGTTATGGACAGAAGTGGAAAATCCATTTCTTAATTGTGATTTTTCTAAATTCAATACCTGTGGGTTTGAATTTCTTTTACGCTCGTTTTGATTTAGTGTTGTAGACATTTTTGGTAACGTGTGCAGTAATTTTTTAATATAATTCAGCTTAGTGGTGCTACACCTTTGGCAATTTCTCAGTTCATTTTGGATCCTTCTATTAAGTTTATTAGTTCAATTTTATACATGTCTTCTTTTTGTGTCTATTCTTGCAATAATTCTTTTTGTATATTTTTTGCAGCAGTGACTTGATTTGATTTCATTGTTAATTTTGATACTTCTTCCTGTGAGGTGTCAAAACACTTTTCTAGGAAATTATATGTGTCTTTACTTCAGTAAGTGGATTTGAAATATCATTAAGGACTTTCTTATTCTCTGCTTTGATAATATCAATTGCTTGTTTTATTCTTGTTTCAATTGTGTCATCAATATTGAATTTGTAATATTTCTTGGTTAATCCTTGAAGTGTGTTGGTAAACCCATGTAAGCTTTTAGGAAAAACACGTAAGCCCTTACGTGTTTTACTAAAAATTTTAAGGCCACAAATTACATTAAAAATGCCATTTATGGAATTGTTCAGGCTATAAATGAAATGAACAATGTCATGAATGGCATTTTTCATGCCATTCATTCCATTTTTAATTTCCTTAAAAATGGCATGAATGGTATTAAAAATGGCATGAATGGTATTAAAAATGGCATGCATGGCCTTAAAAATGCGATTTATGGCATTGTTAATGTCATTTATAGCCTCAACAATTCCCTAAATGGCATTGTAAATGTCATTTGTGGCCTTAACAATGCTATAAATGGCCTCAAAAATTTCATGAATGGCCTTAACAATACCATAAATGGCATTGATAATGCCATTTATGGAATTAATAATGCCATTTATGCCATTGAAAGTGCCATTTGTGGCATTAACAATTCCATTTGTGGCATTAAAAATGCCATTTATGTCCTCAATAATGCAATTTATTGCATTAAAAATGCCATTTGAAACATTAGTAATTGCCTATATTGCATTGATAATTCTATTTATGGCATTAATTATTCCCTCTATTGCATTGACAATGCCATCAATTACCTTCAAAATGCCATTAATGGACTTCAAAATCCCATTAATAGCCATATTTCATTTGAAAACCACCCCTTATGTTCTTACCATACAATTACATGTTTTTAACAATTGATGGGAAAAAGACATAAGTTGTTACTAAAAACACGTAAGGGCTTAAATGGGTTCATCAACACCCTTCTTGAATGATGGCAGATTGTTCATTTATTTTAGTACCAAAATAATTGTTATTATTGGAAGTTTCAATTTCTCTTTGAAATATTTCAAAACACATAAGTATTTCATTTATTTGGCTCAGACTGAAGTTTTTTGTTTTAACATTGTTGAAAATTGATGCATTTTCATCAGAAATATGAGTTTTTGCGTAATTTGTAGCTAGCTACAACTTTGGAATACCATCCCAAATCTCTGAAATCATTTATTATATTGAAATGGGGCCTCCGCCTTAATCTGTAATTGGATAATTGCTCTGGCCATTTGAAATAAATTTTCCATGGCATACTGCTGAATATTTCGGATTCTGTAGCCCTTGCTGTAGGGCTTTTGGCTGGTGCATTGACTTCGCCCTTGCTCTGTGCTTGTGGCTGTTCATTCACATTGAAATTTCTGCTGCTGGCTATTGAGGCTGCTTTTGGAGCTTGCTTGTTTGGTGAAGAGTTTTTTCCTCCATTCTGCTGTTAAAAGCCTCATGTTTTTCTTTTCAATAAATGGATTCCATCCATTGAGTAACTTGCAAGTGTTGGGATGGCCCAGGAATTTTCTCACCATCAGGTCAGAATTCATGCAGGTTTTCCACAGATATGCAAGTAACTGGTACTCCTTGTGCTTCAATTCATTGTTGTAAGCCTTATGGATGGCTTTGTGTATGTCCGAAAAGGCTTCCTGTGGTGGTCTGGGCTCTGTTTTAAGGTAAAAAAACTATTATAAGCCTCATACTGACATAATTTGTCAGGGTGGCATTCATTTACTGATCCTTGTGCTGCTGGAACAGATAGGCTTCTGTCATAATCAGCTCTATAACCTGTTTGGGAGGTGACTCAGGGGTCTTCTTCTATTATTGTTATAGTCACTGACAGTTATAACAATAAGAAGTGTAAAGCTGTTAATGAGACAATTACACGTGGAAAATATGAATATTAACCACTTATAAATAATATAAATATTATTTATAAAAGAATTAAAACACACACTGTGCAGAAATAATTCTTATAGAATAAAATTCTATATAAAAAACTAATACTAGATAAAAAAGATATAGAACTTTAGAGAAAACTTACTTATAATATTTATTTAATACAACAAGTCAAACAACAACAGTTATTATATTAAATAATAATTATAAGTTAAAAACACGCCAAAAATCAATATTTTTAAAGATAAAACAACCTTTTATAATAAAAATTATGATTAAAGAGTTTTTAAGAGGAATTTGTGGATTTTTAAAAGATATTTAAGATGATAATTTTATATAATAAAATGTATTGTTGGTGATTACAACAATAATCTGAATTATATGATTTCAATTCTTTAATTTTGATTAATAAAGAATAAAATAAATTAAGAATTACTTTAATAATAAGATTTTATATTTAATAAAACTTTACCTGTTTAAATTTCTAATATGATTGGATTGATAATGAATGATGGACAAAGACAGTGATGAAAAGACTCTTTTTATGTCTTCAGAGCAGCTCTCATGATTCATAATTAATATAGAGGGCGTGCTCATGTCAAAACTGAAAAACCATGCTTAAAAATAAAGCTCTTAACTTAAGGTAACTTATTTTCAATTCCAATTAAAGTTATCAGTGTTATTCTTAACTCCATGTAACTGTAATCCCCATTTAAACTAATTATTTTAAGTTTTTAGTAGAAATAAACTTATTTATATTAAATTTCATTACATGAACAACTTAAAAATAGAGTTTCAAGCAGAAATCTCTTAAACTTAATTTTTAATTAATTTTTAAAGAAATTATAATTTTCTTTGAGCTTTAATCAAAAGAGTAAATTTCTAGGCTAAATACCCAGGAATTTATTTATAAAAGATACTTAAAATTTGATTCGTATATAGAAAATATTGAATTGTAAGCTGTGTGAAAGTTTCAAGAAAATCCATTAAGAATTGGATTTTTAATGAATTTTTGAAGTTATTGCTATTTTTCCATGTAAAATAGCAATACACACCATATCTTAACTTTTGATAAGATTTTAATGATTGTAGCCTTAAAATTTTAAGCTTTTTTAAGCTTATTAAACTTAATTAAGTTTTGACAGTTCTTAAAACCTTAAATTCAAGCCTGCATATTGGGATTTACCCTTTGGTAGCTTGAAATTCCTGTCTAAATTGGGATAAAAGCAGTTTAAACTTTAATGTTGGATCAAAGTGTAATCTTAAAGTATAAATAAGGTTGAAAACCCTCCAATACAGGTGGACAACCTTAATTGAATCCTTTCAGATCCAAAAAGTTGGGTACCCCAGCTCTATTTGGTCTTTTTCCTTTGTCCCACCTTTCTGCATGGATTTTTCCCTTTTATTTATTTGAAGCCATACTATGGCCTTAAACCCTTTTAATTTGTACTCACGCAGGATTTACATTCTGTATGGCAAATCCTTAGCCAATTCAGTAAATATACCCAACACCTCAATTTTAACTAAAATTTTGGTAAGTTTGCATAAACTTTATGCAACTTCAAATTTAAGCTTATTTAAGCTTAAATTCAACAATGTTAATTTTTTTTTGAAAAATTTACATTAGTAATGTGAGATTCTTAAATCTTCCAATAACATAAGAAATAAGTGTTTTTGGGTATAACACCTTATGGATGTACCCTAGTTTATTTTTGGTGTAGAATCCAAAAATGACATAGTCTTTATAACTTTGTTTATCCAAAAAAAAGTTATACTTATTTCTTGTTATTTTATATTTCAAATCCAATTAAAAAGTCTGTTTAAGACAAATTTAACTGTGTATAAAGCTATTTGTGGCCTTATGGGTATGTTATACATACCTCACAGGCTCACAGTATTACTTAGGTCAAAGTTGATTAATTCCCAAGACATTGGTTCTGTTTGGTTATTCTGAGTTATAATAACAGTAATATTATGCTGAGAATTGACAGTACTTGCAGCCATAATGCTAGTTACTGTTGAGGCAGTTTCAATATTTTCTTGTCTTACCACATTTTCAGAAACTAAAGTTAATGAAAAAAGCAATTAAAGAAGTGAAAAAAACATTTCTTCAAAAGAGAAATGAAAAATTAAAGCCTCACCTATAATTTTAAAAGTTATTGTTTTTTTCATTAATTTTTCAAATTAAAAGTATTTTCTATAGATTTCTAAGTTTTTCAATATAAAAAAAATTAAACAGGGTAAAAAATATGTTGCAGGTAAAATATCAGGTGTGGGTTGCCAAATGTAAGGTGTGGATATATAACTTGGTTTAGAAAACAAGTAAATTTCCTGTCCTTAAAATTTACATAAGGTAAAATCAATTAAAAATGATAAGAATTAATATTTTTGAGAGATAATATGCAAAGCTTATTGTTTTTAACTTTGTAAGTAAAAGGACATCATATTAGAAAGATCTCTACATGATATTTAAGGCTACAAAAGAAACTTCTTCAGCAGAAATTTCAATATAAATTAATGGAGAAAATAAATGAAGGAAGCTCACATGAGAAAAAAGTCATTAAAAAGATTATTAAAGAGATAACATTCCCAAAAGTAACCAGCATGACTTTGGGACCAAATTGACAAAGTGAACAGTGATGAGAGATGCTTTAATTCACTCATGGGGTGGTTCAAGGTAAAACTGATTATAATGATTTTTTCATGTGTTGAAAAGCTTTGAAATGATTTAATACGGGTGTTTGGAATCTTTTATTGATTGTTTTAAAGGTGTTTAAGCCAACTATAAAAGGAAAAGCTTCTAACATGAAGAGAAAAGTGATGCAAAGAAGACATTCTTTTATAGATACCAATTTTCTTACTAAAAAAGTTAAATTTACTCTTTTCAGTCGTGAAAAACACTCTGAAAACTGAAAAGTCAATTATGGCATCACTGAACCCCGGTTGAGACCAAAAAAGGGCTGGTTTTAGCCATTTCTTTCTATTTTTAGACATTTTGAACCTTTGAATCAGCGATTACTGTAGTAATACCTGATTTTAAGCCTCCAAAACACGTCAGAATGTGTTTAAGAGATTTCAAAACCAGTTAACACTTTTTTACTATGATTGTTTTAAAGTAAGGGTAGTTTTACCCTCTTGGAAACAGTTCAAACTGCCCTGGTTGGTATGAAAACCTCATCATCAATTGAGACACAGACCCTGTGACTCAATTCCAGCACAAAATTGATGGACTTTTGTGTGGATTTTGACATCTCATTCCTGTCAGAAAGGAATTTGGGTGGCTGGCTCCCCCTTGGAGCCAATATTCCTTTCCCCCCAGAATCAGTCTTTCCAATTTATTTTTTCTTTAATTCCTCATCATGTATTATACTTATAGCTTATATATGTAGTTCAATTGAGTTTCTACAGTACACAAATGTAATAATTGAAACCTCATATTTAAATTAAATTTCACTTATGTAATACACGTGCACATTTTGACATTTTAATTGACACTACTTCAATTCCTCATAACCTCCTAACTACACAAAACACCTCAATTTTAACACAAAAATTGATTGTTAACACCACATTTGATGTTAATTAACTTAAGATTTTGAGAATTCTCAGTTCTTGTACAGAAAATACTAAAAACTTAATTTAAGCTTGTTTAGAACTGAGTTAAAGAAATTTTACCCAAATGTGACACCAAATTAATTTTATGAGGAATCCAACAGTGAAGTAATCTCAATATGTCTATTTATTGGACAAAATATATAATAGTCTTTATTAAAAAATTTGCAAAAATATTCTAATTTGAATATTTTTGTTAAAAAATAATTTTTACTTAATTATTCCAAGTCAAAATGTATTATCAAAATTTCAAATTTCAAAGTTATTTAAATTTTAAATTATAATTAAAATTATAATTTTGTATAAAAACTTTATATTTAAATTTTAATTTTTTACTTGATAATAAATAAATTCATTTTATTTATAATTGTATCATTTTTTATTATTCGTGGTCGTTTGGGTATATAAAAATACCTCTAAGGCTCACAATGTGGTATTCCATCTCATTAGTATCAACTTCAATCTTAACAGAAAAATAAATAAAAAAAGAATTCAATATCTAAAATAGTTTTGAAGTTCAATACAAAGCTGAAAAGAAGTCATTGTTACAGGCACAGTTACAATTCTGGACTAAAAGTGAAGAGAAAACCTTTCTGTCTCAGTCACTACTGTGAAAAAGGTGGTTTTTCACATATTGTGTCATGCTGACATCACAGCTGACATAATCTAGTTTTGTCTGACTTTTTTGTTGCCTTTCTCAAGGCCCCTTAGTTTCAACTTCTGTTTTCAGTCATTTTTAACTTCATCACCATCCTTCCTTTCTTAATTTTTATCTTTGGGGTCTGTCAAAAAACCTCCATAATTCTTTCTTTTCCTCCAAAGTTTCAACTTGCTGCACAAAGCTCTCTGTATATTAAATTTACTCCCTTACTCAAAAGATTACTAGAGGTATTTTTCCACTTCCCAAGCTGCAGAACACATACAAGCACAAATCAGACTGGAATCAGTTATCAGGGTCCTTTTGTAAGCGGCAGAAGCCAATGTCAACATTGAGAAAAATAGGCTCCCCATACAGATTAAATAGCTATCTCCAATGATTTCAAAAAAATTACGTTGTAAAAGATCTACAAAGACTGAAAAATCAGAAACTAATGATGAACTCAAAAACATACTCTATTAAAATATTATCCATCAGTTGAAGTTATATGTGAGATTCTGATTTCACTTCATATTATCTGCTTTCAGATTTACTTATCTGATTTTGTTTTAGCTTGTGTACTGTAATTTATTGTTTGACTATACCTCATATGTGGACCAAGTAGACTAAATTGTGGAAAGTCATGCAGCATGATTATACACCTAATGAATTTCGTTTTGCCTCAAAATGGAAAAACATTGAAATTAGTGGCTGGGGTACTTTGAGACAATCAAAAAATCATCAAACATATCAAACTTGAATTTTATTTATGAAATTATATATTCTGTCCCAAGTGCTACTCATTATATGATTTTGAACTAGGACATGATGAATGTGGTTGTGACCAACCCCTAAAAGTAACCCCTGTGGCACTGAGTTATACCGAGTTTTCAAATGTCAGCCACTGCCTCAGGTAAAATTTACTTCAACAAAAACTACCATTTCTGCAACTGCTTGCTGAAGAGGCCAAATTACCTTATCATGTCAACCCTGTCTTCAAATCCCAAAACCTAGCTTCATTTCCCAACCCCTATCAGATTAGCTCAACTGGTTCATTAACCTATCTGAAATTGAAAACAATGTTGAATCATGTGCTGGTAAATTATTGATTCAAGGCTCAAAAATTGTTGTTTATGTTTCTCAAGGCTATGTCTTGGAACCTAATTGGAAGAACAAGATATTTATGAGCTTGGAACCAGGATTCAGCCTGGTATTGACTGGTTCAATCCTAAAGGCAACAAAATGGCTACAAATAAAGTCTCTATGGGAGTCATTTCTCTCAATTGCCTCAACCTCCCACCTCGCCTTAGATTATAAACTCATTAAACATATTTTTCTGGCATTATCACCACCCAAAGGCAACCAGATATGATAACCATCAGAAACATCTTGAAATAACTTATCAATTGTCAGGGTTAGTCTATGATATAGCTGTAAAATTATAATGAAAAGCCATAACTGTGAGTGTGACACAGAAATAATCATGAAAATGAAGTGAGGAGATTGTCAAAAGGGCTATACTAAAATAATTCAGTGATTGTGAGTGCCATTGATAGCCCCAGGTTCAGTGTTTATATGTTGGTTTACAATAACAAACCCTACAATAATAAAAATACAATTATACCTGTTTAATTGTAAGGTTACCACTTATTTAAGAAGCTATACCTTGTAATAATATTGAGAACAGGATGATGGATTGTCTTTCTGGTGAGATAAGGCCTCCTTTTATCTTGTTCTGGGGTAGCAGGAGGCTGTTTACCTCTCCACACAAACACAGAGTGAAAATTTATACTATGGTGGGCTGGTTTGTGGCTCTACACACTCAATACAGACTAGTACTGGGTGGAAATGTGGTTTTAGAACCACAAGTTTTCATTTTTACCCTATACAGGGTCAAAACTTTCCCCAAGAGAGTTTACAGGGGTGTTTTGGTTCTTCTGACACGTCAGAAGCTGTACAGAACTTGCATGGACCCCTGCATTTGACTGAAATAGGAGGTATTGAAGTATAAAAAAAGCTTTTTTGGCTGTTTGAAACCTACTAATCATACTTATGGGATAGTATCCCACAGTAAATCTTTATTGGTCGTAATGTGAGATTTTGACCTTAAAATTGCTATAAATTTGTCAGGTTTTAAGATATTGACCCCAAAGTTTGTTCATTGTGTAGCCCTGGATAGATTCTAAACAATGGTGCCTCATTTGGTATGGGTGACATTAATGATGGCAAAATTATGCCATGTTCAAATTTAGTTATCCAGAGATGTGATTATCTCAAAATCTGAATGGAACTGGCTTTCCCCATAACTTTGGTTCTAGATGAGATATGCGGAAATGAATGGCAGCATAATATAGCCCCAATTGTGTTCTTTCCAAAGGGACCCTACTTTGGGTATCTCACACTAACACTTTAGAAGTTGGACAGGAGGTTAATGTTTTTTTCATCCTTATTTGACCTTATTTTGGCCATAACATCTGTCACCCTGTGACCCAAAACCAGAGCTTAAGCATGACAGCCAAAATACCATAAATCAATGGTATAGCCAGGATACCACCAAAACATGGAGCTGAGCCAAATTAGCTCAAAAAGTATCAAAAGAGGAGGAAACTCACTTCTTTCTGAAAATATAAGTCCCATCACCGTAGGACAAAGAATAACAAAGTTATTAATGCTCAAAGTCATTGCTGAGCATAAACCTTAAATTTCACCTCCCATCTAAAATACAGAGTAAGAGGCTTAACCTCATCAAATGGGTATTCAAAATGAATCTCTAATCCAGGGCTATCCAATGGTACCAGCCAAACTGAGCTAGCACCAGTATTACTGAAGTTATGGTCAAATTCAGGCCAAATAAGGGTGAACAAAGCATTCACCTCTCATCTAACTTCTACAGTTTGAGTGTGAGATACCTAAAGTGGGGGCTTTTTGGAAAGAGCACAATCAGGGCTATCTGATTATGTCATCCATTTCCTCATATCTCAACTATGGCAGAAGTTATGGGGCAAACCAGCCCAATACAGCTTTTTGCCTAAACCACACATATATACAACAATCTTGTACATGGCATAACTTTGCCATATTTGATGATAACCATATCAAATAAGGTACCATTGTGTAGAGCAAATACAGGGCTACACACCGATTCAATTTTGAGGTTGATAGCTCAAGAACTGAAAAATTCACAGCTGATTTAAGGTCAAAATCCCACATTCTGACCAATACAGCATTACCATGGGATAATATCCCATAACCATGATTATGAGGTCTTGTCACAATGCTGTCTGCCAGACCTCAGCAAAGGGAACTCTTGCCAAAAAGGCTATTAAAACGGTTGAAAGACCGGTTAATACTGGCAAGTCATAGATCACATTCCACCATGTGACAGTACCCCCGGGTTTCAGGCAATGCATCCTGAAGTGCATGTAACTGATGGTATTACCCATGTCACTCTCATGGAGCTACATTAGTCACAACAGGAGCCTACAAGGAACCCTTGTACGCCAATGGAGCGGAAAACCCAGCAATTTCTGGTTGTTTGATTGAGACCCCTCCTTTTCTCCAACCAGAATCAAACCCATGACTTTGGTAACCAGTTTATTGTCACAATGCTGTCTGCCAGACCTCAGCAAAGGGAACTCTTGCTGAAAAGGCTATTAAATCAGTTGAAAGACCAGTTAATACTGGCAATTTGTAGATCACATTCCACCATGTGACAGGTGTCAAACTGATGAAGAAGCATGTTTATACTTGAATACCTCATAAGTCAGTCAATACTGGGGTCCCATACAGTTTCTGTACAGCATTCTATGTGACATACACATCAGAAGAGGGCTATGTGGTACCCAGATGAAAATTTTCACCCTGTATTGGTGAAAACTGCCCACATGTGGTTTTGAAACCACATCTGAGCCCAATAAAGGCTATACAGGTCCATGCAAACCACAAGCCTGTCTCAGAGAGTGAAAAAATCTTCACTTCCTCTACGTGGAAAGGTCTAACAGCCCTTCCATCCCATTTCAGAATAAAAAGGAGGCTTTTAAGAGCCAAAATAGCTTTCCTCATCCTGCTCTTGAATACCCTATGTAATAAAATGTAAAAAACAGTTTTACTCTTGGGTAATAAACAGGTATAATTATAATTTTAATTTTTGTAGTCTTTATTATTGTAACCCAACAGGTAAAGCTGCACCCAGGGCTTTCAACAGCGCTCACCACCACTATATTTAATATAGTAAAGCCCTTTTATTTTTGAATTAAACCATTTTTAATCCTCATAAATATTTTTAAAATCCTTTTTACCATGTCACAGTCATAGTTAAAAGTTGTAAGTACATCTATATTACTTTTATCATAGACTCAGCCTGAAAACATCTATTTTTTGGTGCTATCTCAACTTGGCTAGTACCATTGGATAGCCCTGACTGAGAGCTTTAATATGAATACCCATTTTCTTTGGTTAGGCCTCTTTGCCTGGATTTAAGATGGGAGGTGAAAATTGAGGTTGATGCTCAGAAAGCTTTTTGGAAAGGTATAAATTTGTTATTCTTTGTCCTATGATCATTGGACTTTCATATCTTAAAAGAGGTGAGTTTCCTGTTTCTTTTGATACCTTTTGAGCTGTTTTGGCTCAGGTCCTTGTTTTGGTGGTATTTTGCTCTATCATTGGTTTATGGTATTCTGCAAGTCCTGTTTGTGCTCTGGTTTTTATTCACTGGCTGACATAAATGGGATTTTGGTGCTAAAGAGGGGGATCAAACCTACCACTCAAAAATACCAATCTGGACACAAGGTAGCAGTGAAGGTGATATTTCAGCTAACCATGAGGTTTTGGAGTTTATGTCACACTCAGAAAAGAAATTTTTTCCATCTTCCAAAATTAAGTATGATGAACAAAATTATGTGGTATTAGGATGGCTTCTTTATTGAAGAAACATGCTGAATGCCTTATTTGATTGGAAATAAGCTGAATCAACAGCCGTCCAGAAAAAACTAGCCAAAAGAATGGAATAAATCATCAGAGGTAAATTTCTTACCTTATTGGGACCCAGTCATAAATGTCTCTCTAGGTGGAATGCACAATTGGTATGAGGGAGTACTCCAGAATAACTTTTTTCACCATTGGGGTATTGAAAAAAGTGTGGTCAAAGGGCAAGCTGAATAATTGATGAGCCAGAAAGTGAGTGCAATGAGATGAATATTGATGCTGAAGCCATGGAAGTGGATGATTGTAAGGATTTTGATGAATATTTCAGGCAGTTTCTTTCATATCTTTCAGGTGAAGCAAAGCAAAAAAGAAAAATAATAATGGGAGAGGTTGTTGTTCCAAAAGGGGTAAGTCACATAACAGCACAGGTGAGTAATTCCAGTTATGATAAATTGAAAGCAAGTGTCTACCTACCATTATTTGCTATGGATTATTTGTGGAAAAACAACACACAAAATAATCTTCCCCTTATCAAAACTGGGGCTCTTATTCAATGTACATTTATGATTGGACTTTTCAGTTACTTCGAAGTCTCAAGGTAACTCCCAACCATCATTATTTGATGCATATTCCTGAGCAGTTAGAAAAATGGGGGCCATTGATGGGGAAAGTTTAGTTGGTGTTTTCCAGCATTATAAGTCAAACTCACGAAATGGTAAGGGATAGTTTTTTTAGTGTTTGATAAAATAGATGACAAAATTTAGGTTCAGGGGCAATGGAAGAAAAAATATTAAGAAGTTTGGTCAAATGCAGCAATTAGAGAATGTGGTGAGATGACACAATCAGTACCCAAAATTAAACAGGAATTAAAATGGAAGAAAAATTAATTGGATTAAAAGACTTATGAGGTATTTCTCCCATATTTACAGAAAAAAATTCCAAATTTAGTTGATTATTGCAATTTGATCACTGGCTTGAAAGAAATGGTGGTGAGGAATTAAATAACCAAACTAAAAGATGTGGAGTGGTATCTTGGACTACTCATATAAAAAATACCCCAAACAATCTTTTATACATGAAAATAAATGATAATATCACTTGCTATAGTAAGGTGTCTCATGTGCTTGAGTTAGAGCATGAAGAACTCCTTAATCTGCATTGGTGTATGTCCAATGGTTTGAAAATGTGAAAAATGTGAAAAAGGGTTTGAAGAAGTAGAAAGCTCTTTATCAATTTAGAACATCAAAAATCTCCTTTTATGCAGAAATTTCAGCTTTATTTCAATCACCAAGATCTCAGGCTTGACTGCATATTGCAAACTTTGGCTTGGTCTGTAGGCTTCTAACATCACAGTTTTTTTGTACAAAGGGTCAATAAATTGGTGGTCCAAGAAGGTGTGTGATGGTAATTGGTCGTGAACATGTTTTAACCATATTGATAGTAGATTTCTAGACAAGTGTAATTTTAAAGAGGTTGTTGATGTTGATTTCCAAGCTCAAATGAATCTGGTAACAAAGGTTTTTGTTGAGTTTGCACTCTGAGCTTGGCTAGTAGCTGGGTGCTGAGTTATGTGGGTAAAATGATTACCTAAAAATCTGAAATATTGGAATAGTATAAAATAAAAGGAAAATTCCTTTTTAAGCTTCATTTGGAGCTAAAAAAATGATTTTTTAAATTTAGTTTCACATAAAGAAACATTCTTGATTCTAATTTGAAAGAAAAGGGAAATTTTAAAAGTGTGGCAAGATAAAAAGATGTTTTCCAATGTATTTTCAAAGAAAGGATACTTTATGGAGATTATGTTTGTAATTAAAGATCCTTATTCCAAGTATTTTGCAAATAATTTACATTTGAAATGTTCTTTAAAATAAAAAAAGGACTTTTTTATTTGTGTTTTCTGATAAAAAATATTTTAAAATGTATGGTCAGAGAGAACTGCATTTGAATTTTTTTTTTAGATGAAAATTCATTGTAAATTCATTTCCAAAGAAAAAATAAGTATTTAGGAATGTGCTCAGATTTGAAATACATTTAAAAATTGAATAATCATGAACAATTCATTTTAATAGTGGGCTTAACATGTAAAATACACTATGTGTTTTCATATCAAAAATCAAGGTTTTTATGTAAAACCACATCTGGAATTTTATGCAAATAAACCATAAATTCATGGGGATCTATAAGGTGTATAATACCCATATATTAACCCTTGAAATCAAATAGCTATTATTGACCAACTAAAGATGTATTTTTCAATGTGTTTTGAAAGGAAAATCCAATTGTAATTGTGTTTCAAAAGGAAAATACACTTTTGAATTTGTCGTAAAAGCTAAGAACCTTTTTAAATGATTTTTCAAAGTAAAACACATTTTTTTATGTATCTTCCAGTATTTGAAAATCTAGTCGAAAAAGGTTATTCCAAGGAAAATAGAATTTTCAATGTTTTTTCAAAGAACAAAAGATAAATCTTTCAATTTATTTCCAATTAAAAAATAAATTCTAAAATGTGTTTTCAAATACACAGTACAAAAAACAATTTCTTACCAAACTGCAATATTCATATCAATTAATTTTCACCTACAACATACATATAATAATGTATCTTTATGTGCAAATCCATTCCTAAATGTAATTTTCCTAAAAATACAGTTTGCATATATTTTCAAAGAAAAAAATAAAATTTCAAATGGATTTCCAAATAAGAAATCCGGTTCTCACTATATTTGCCAATCATAACTCTTTTTTATAGACTAACATTGTCCATGTATTTTCAAACCCCCCATCCTTGTTTCAAGGTACTGATCAATGTAAAAATTTAATCTCATTATACATAGAAATTCAATGAAATCTCCACTCAAAATTCTCAAATAAAGAAACATTTTATAATATTGATGCTATTAAAATAAGAAAATGGTTCATGTACATATAATAATATTGACATATAATTTTCTCCAAAGAATACCAAGTTGGCTTTTCTTAAAATAAAACATGAATATTATTATTAACCATCATGCGTAGCATATCTTTCATGTCATACATTTGCTCTTTGAAAAGCCCCTATATGATTGTTGTCATTTGAAGTGTCTGCGTAAATTTAACAAAATTTCTGATCAAAATTCAACTAACCATACCTCCACAGTTTGTATAGCAGTTAGAATTACCTTAAACTCAGCCTAACCGTCAATTCAAACAAATACACATATGAATTATGTGAGCCTTAGAGGTATTTTAATATACCCAAAAGACCACAAATGATAAGACATGATAAAATTCTAAATAAATTTCTTTTATTTATATTATAAAGTAAAAAGTCAAAATATGAATATAAAATTTATATAGGAAATCAAAATTTTAATTATTGTTTAAATTTAAAATTTAGAAAATACATTTTTACTTGAAAAAATTAAGTAAAAATGAATTTTTCAACAAAAATATCAAAATTAAAATATTTTTGGATAAACATTAAATAAAAATTATCATAACTTCTCATTCAATGAAGAAACATATGAAAACAAAACCTTAATTTAATTAACATCACATGTGGTGTTCACCATCAATTTTTGTGTTGAAATTGAGGGGTTATGTGTAGGTTAGAAGTTATGAGAAATTGAAGTATTGTCAATTGAAATGTCAAGATGTGCACATGTATCATAGAGGTGAACTTTTATTTACATATGAGGTATCAATTATTACAGTTGTGTAAGGTAAAAATTTGATTGAATTACATATGTAAATTACAACTATAATACATCATGAGGAATTAAAGAAAAAAAATTGGAAAGATTGATTCTGGGGGGGAAAAGGAATCTTGGCTCTAAGGGGGAGCCAGACCCCCAAATTCCATTCTGAAAGATGTGAGATTTCAAAATGCATGCAAAGTTTCATTACTTTTGGCCTGGAATTGAGTCACAGGGTCTGTGTCTCAATTGATGATGGGGCTTTGATACCAACAAGGGCAGTTTGAACTGCTTCCAAGAGGGTAAGACTACCATTAACTTAAACAATAATAGTAAAAACAGCTTTAACTGGTTTTGGCGTGTTTTGAAGGCTTAAAATCAGGTATTACTACAGCAATGGCATATTTAAGGGTCCAAAATGGCTAAACAATCAAAAAATGGCTCAAAGCAGCCCTTTTTGGTCCAAACCAGGGTTCAGTGATTGCATAATTGGATTTTATGTTTTCAGAGTGTTTTTCACAACTGATAAGAGTAAAATTGACTTTTGGAGTAAGAAAATAAGGGATTGTAAAAGAATGTCTTCTTTGCCCAACACCTTTTCATGTCAGAATTTTTTCCTTTTGTAGTTAGTTTGAACACTGTTAAACCAATCAATAAAAGATTCCAAAAACCCTTATTATATCCTTTTAAACCTTTTAAACAAGTGAATAAATGATTATAATAACTTTTTGTAACCATTATAATCATTTTTACCCTTGATCAACCCCACAAGCGACCTCAAGCACCTTTCATCACTGTTAGCTTTGTCACTTTATTTCCAACCTCACTTTGGTCAATTTTGGGAATTTCTTGTCTTGAATATTCTTTTTAAGGCTTTTGTTTCTATATCAACTGTCTTCAGCTCATTTCTCAATTCATTCCAATTGAAATTTCTTTTGTAGCCTTCAATATCTCCTGTAGAGTATTTTTGGATAAATTTTTATTTTTGGTAAAACAATAAATTATTATGATATTATTGCTATAGACTTGTAAAGCTAAAAACAATAAATTTGGCTTATTTTCTCTTAAAAATATTGAATTTTCACATTTTAAATCATATTGTACCTTTCATACATTTTGAGGACAGGAAAATTACTTGATTGTTGATAAATTTTCCATATCCACACCTGACATATTATATGAAATTCCCCCACTAAACTTCATTTTAAATTTACATATCTTTGTTTTTATTCAAATAATCATACGCTTAATTTGAGTCTAGTTTCTTTTCTTTCCTTAACCAAACAATTTCTCAATATTATATTGACCAAACAATGGTCATTAAGTCACACATCTTCAAACCAATCAACCTAAGAGATGAGATTGAAAGAATGCTCACCCTTGCAATTTGCCTTGCATGAAAGCCTTCTATATTATTTATGTACACTACATGCCAAAAGCCCTCTAAGAAACACCATATTAAAGAATATTTACAATTTCTTTTCATATATGTTTATTTAATAGAATTCAAAATTATGTATACTTCACTATATCATACATTCAAATAAATACCAACACTTTTCAACTCATAAAAAACTACACCCCCTTTGATAAATTCACATTTCCAAATATAATTGTGGACTCCATTCTGCCACTCTAAAAACCCTTTTTCACATCAAAGCACACCTTAGTTGAACTCTCCAAAGAATCAAGAACAAAGATCAAAGCTCTCACCAATTGAAAAAGCCATCTATCAACCTGCCCATACATTTGAAAACCCACCATTGTTTGAGCCAGATTCAAAATTAGAGTTGTGAGCCTTAGGGGTATTTTCATATACCCAAAAGACCACGAATAACAAAATATAATATAAATCTAAATAAAATAACTTTATATTATCAAAATAAAAACTAAAATATAAATGCAAAGTTATATACAAAAGTAAAAATTTAATTATAATTTAAAATAAAAATTACATTCAATTTTAAAATTGTAAAATTACATTTATACTTGAAGAAAATTAAGTAAAAATGAATTTTTAATAAAATTAATGCAATTAAAATATATTTGGTAAAAATTGTACATAAAATATGTTATAGCTGTTTATCCAATAAATAAACCTAGGAAAATTACTTCACCATTGGATTCCTCATAAAAAATAAGGTGGGGTCACCTCTGGGTAAATTTTCTGTAACTCAACAACAAATAAGCATAAATTAAGTTTTTAGTATTTTCTGTAAAAAAGTTCAAAATCTTCAAAACCTTAAATTAATTAACACCACATGTGGTGTTAAACATCAATTTTTGTGTTAAAACTGAGGTGTTGTGTTTAGTTTAGAAGTTATGAGGAACTGAAGTATTTTTTATTGAAATGTCAAAATGTGCATCTGTATTACATATGTGAACTGTAATTTACATATGAGGTATCAATTATTACATTTGTGTACTGTAAAAACTCAATTGAATTGTAGGTGTAAATTACAAGTGTATTATATGATGAGGAATTAAACAAAAAATAAATTGGAAAAATTAATTCTGGGGGGGAAAGGTACTCTAGCTCCAAAGGGGAGCCAGACCCCCAAAATCCTTGCTTACAGGCATGGGATGTCAAAATACATGTAAAATTTTATCACTTTTGGCCTGAGATTGAGTCACAAGGTCTGTGTCTCAATTGATGATGAGGTTTTGATACCAACCAGGGAAATTTGAACTGTTGCCAAGAGGGTAAAACTACCCTTAAGTTGGAACAATCTTAGTAAAGACAGTTTTAACTGGCTTCTATGTCTCTTACACACATTTTGTCGTGTTTTGAAGGCTCTAGACCAGGTATTACTGTAGTAATGGCTGATTTAAGGGTCTAAAGTGGCTAAAAATAGCAAAAAATGGCTTAAACCAGCCTTTTTTTGGTTTGAACCCGGGTTCAATGATGCCATAATTTGCTTTTATGTTGTCATAGTTTGTTCTACAATTGAAAAGAAAGAATTTTACTTTTTGAGTAAGAGAATTGATGGCTATAAAAGAATGTCTTCTTTGCCTCACTTTTCTCTTCATGTTAGAATCTTTTCCTTTTATAATTAGTTTAAACATTGTTAAATCAATCAATAAAATATTCCAACCACCCTTTTTATATCATTTTGAGCCTTTCAACCACGTGAAAAAATCATTATAATCATTGTTTGTAACTCTTATAATCATTTTTACCCCTTGAACCACCCCAAAAGTGAATTAAAGCATCTTTCATCACTGTTAACTTTGTCACTTTGTTTCCGACTTTACTCTGGTCACTTTTGGAAGTTTTTTCTCTTTATAAATCCTTTTAAAGACTTTTTTATTTAATTAATTTCTTGCAGTTCTTTTCTCAATCAATTCCAATTTAAATTGCCCTGGAAGAAAATTCTTTTGTAGCCTTAAATATCTCTTGTAGAGTATTTTTGAATAAATTTTTATTGTTGGTAAAACAATAATTCTTGATAATATTATTGTTCTATACCAACAAAGGAAAAAACAATAAAATTGGCATGTTTTCTCTTAAAAATAATATCTCATACTATTTGTAATTATTTCTTACCTTATACGAATTTTGAGGATGGAAAAGTACTTGATATTCCATCAAAGTTTCATATCCACACCTTAAATTTGGGGGCCCAGCCGTGATATTTTACCTGTGACATAATTTTTTACTCTTTTGAAATATTTTATCTCATATTAAAAAATTTGAAAACATATAAAAAATACTTATAATAAAAAAAATCCATAGAAAATAACCTTTTTCATATTACAAGTTAGTCTTCATTTTTTTCATTTAGCTCTTGAAAAAAATCTTTTTTTACTTAATGAATTGGTTTTATCATTAATTTTAATGTCTGACAACATGTTAAGACAAGAAAATATTGAAACAGCCTCAATAGTAACAAGAATTATTCGTGCAAGTACTGGAAATCCTGACCATAATAGTACAGTTATTATAACTCAGAAGAAATCAACCTGAACCAATTGCTTCTGAATTAATTAGCTTGACATAAGTAATACCCCTCACAAAGCAACAAATGTGGCCAATAGTAAGTTTTTTGATGTAAAAATACTATTTCTAAGCCTTTGAATCATAAAATATGCCTTCAACCAGATCAGGAGCCAGCTATAACCACTCAAGCAGCTCCCAAAAAGGTCATAGATGTGATTCTGGTAGAATCCAATCAGTTACAGAAGGACAAGCGTCAGTTGATGACCTCCAAATTAATAAATTATGTCATTCTGAAGCTGATAATACTATTTTACCTTCAAACAGAGCTCACACTGCCACCAGAAGCCTCAGTGGACATATACAATGCCAACCAGAAGGCTTACAACAATGCATTGCAGACAAAGAGTACCAGATCCTTGCATATCTGTGGAAAAAATGCATTAATTCTTACCTGAGTGTGACAAAATTCCTGGGTCATCCCAACACTTGCAAGTTACTCAATTAATGGCATCTATTGATGGAAAAGAAGAACATGATGCTTTCAAAAGGAGAATGGAGAAAAAATAACCCTCCACCACCCAAGAAAGTGCCAAAAACAGCCCCAGTAGCCAGAAGCAGCAATTCCAATGTGAAAAAAGCAGCCACAAGCTCAAAAAAAGGGAAAAGGCAAGGCACCAGCCACAAAACCATACAGCCAGGGTTACAGGATCCCAAAGATTCAGCAGGATGCCATGGACAATATATTTCAGATGGCCAGAACAATGAAGGAATTTCAGAAAAAGGAGGAAGCCAGATTGAAATATCAGAAATCATTTCTGATATCTTTGCTTCTATCCCAGAGCTGTATGAAGCTATCCATGACGTAAAATCTCATGTTTCTGATAAGATTCATCCATTTTCAACAATCTTAAAACAAACAATTGAAGTCTGAGCCAAAGAAATGAAACACTTATATGTTTTGAGAAATCTTTGAGAACAATTAAAACTATCAATAATGAAGCTTATTTTGGAAATAAGATAAATGAACAACATGCCATTATTGAAGAATCAACAGATTAATATTCTAAATTCAATATTAATGACATAATTGAAACAAGAATAAAACAAGCCATAAGTACTATCAGGGAGGGTTCTTGTGCTCTTGACACCAGGGTGAATCTTGCGTCAATTGTTGGCGATTGACTTCACGTCGCACCACGGTCAGTATAAAATCTTGCTTCAGTTGTGTTAGTGTCACTTTATAGTCACTGAATTTAGTGGTTCATATCACATCAATTGTCACATGTGTCACTCAAAGCCCAAACCCATTTCAACACTATTTGTAATACTCAGGTGATTTCACCTCATTGGCTTCCACATCCCCACCTAATCCGCCATGACGCTTTGCATGCTTATGTGCCCGCACTGCCCTCCAGATGAGACTCCAACACTGCCCCCACAAATCCGTCCTCACCACTCCTTATGCCCTCCTGACACTGCTTACCATCGTTACACTCGCGGAGTGCCCTCCCGACATGCTCCCAACACTGCCTACCATCCTTACGCTCGCGACGTGCATTCCTGACACTGCTTACCATCCTTAGGCTTGCGCAGTGCCCTCCCATATGCTCCCAATACTGCTTACCATCCTTATGCTCACAGAGTGCCCTCCCACATGCTCCCGACACTGCTTACCATCCTTACGCTCACGGAGTGCACTCCAGACATGCTCCCAACACTGCTTACCATCCTTACGATTGTGTAGTCCCCTCCCAACATGCTCCCAGCACTGCTTACCATCCTTATGCTTGCGGAGTGCCCTCCTGACATGCTCCCGACACTGCTTACCATCCTTACGCTCGCGGGGTCCCCTCCCGACATGCTCCCCACACCACTTATCCTTACGCTTCCACATTACATCCATAGTGTACAGTGGCTTGTTGGCATACACAATGAACGCAATTGCCAAAATATGCTGAGTGGCCTTCTCTGCAAACACGACCTAAGGGGAAGTTGGTCAGTATATTCACAATGTTGTGGTTAGGGTTTAAATCATCAGACTCACAAATTAAAACCTAATAAGGGGACTATATAAGACAAGAATTGTGTCTCTTGTTTCCCCAACAAAACCATTTTATTTCATATCATTCAAATGGAACACTTTGCTTAGTCCTTACCTCATGAGCGTTGAATAGTTCAAAAGTTTACTTTAGTAGGTTTCTCACTAGTCAACTTTATTCAATGTCTCACAGGGAAGTTATTTCATTTAAATGATATGAAATATGTTGCAACACATTGCCTCCTTCAATTTCCCGACAGATTATATTTTGCAAATGCAATACAATTGCAATATAAGGTTCCAAGTCTGTTGATGCACAGGTTTATTTTGGTCAGCTTGTGGTTCTAAAATGGATTTGTTCTAGAACATTCAATAACTCTTAAGCTGCTTTATATTGATATTTAACTTCTTTCAAACTTGCCAAAATTCTCCAATATTACCTCAAAAAGACTCAATTATTTTAAACTTATTTTACTTCCACCTTTTTTCTTCAATTTGGATTTTTTATTCAAAAATTTTCAAACAAGTTATCAATCAACTCATCACCATTTATTTGCTTAATAAACTACCTCTGCTATGGCCCAAACCCCGGGAAATTTAACTGATTCAATGAACAACCAACTTCAGCCCCAGAGAGTGGGAGTGAAATCTCTGATATGGCCAGTAGTTGTGAATTAGGCATGGAAGTAGAGAGCCAGTCACATGAAGATAATGAAGATCCACCAGTTGTTCCAGAATGTGAGTATTAATCTATCTTGAATATTTCAAATATCTCAAAACCTGATATTGTGTCATAGCCTTTATTTCAGGTCAGCCTCCAAGCTCTCAGAAACCAAATTTTGAAAGTTATGAGAAGGAAAAGACTGTTGAACCTTGTGCACCGACATAAGATGATGGGCAAGATGATGTAATTTTCAGTGGGGAGGTGGAAATTATATCCAAGGAACAATTTGTCTCCAACATTGCTCAAACAATCCCAAGGCTCAAAAAAATTCAAAATGATAGTAAAATTCCTGATTATGTGAGTCAAAAGATTGCTGAAGCCATGAGCCTCCTCAAAATGGATTTTAACCGTAAGTCCATTACTAATTCAAAACAAAATTGATAAAAGAAGCTGCTTACAATAAATGGGCAGGTGTGGAGGTGGGAGAATCTCTACCTGAAGGATCTTGAGTCATAATTGGATTTCCAGGCAAAGGATTGGGAAAAAGACCAAATATAAATGCAACCAAAAAAACAAACAAAAAATGCCGTACCTTTGAAGATGCAAAGGATTCTTGGGATCAATGTTGAAGTGGACCATATTCATAATGAACCTCTGCATACTGAAACCCCCCCATACTCAATTAAACAATCCATGATGAAGCTCCACATACTGAAAGCCCCCCAATACTCAATGAAACAATCAATGATGAAACCCCTCCTTCCTCTCCTTGGAATATTCAAGCTTTTCAAAAAAGGAAGACAATTAAACATGATACAATGGGATGAGATATGACTGATATAATTCCTGACGCTGAGCCTGAAGTGTCATCCTCTGCTGATTTTCAATGAATATTTTTATCCCACATGGAAGAGTTTGCAGGCATTTTGATTTATCCTTCCAATATTACTCAACAATCATAGAAAAGGGGGCTCTATAATATCAATAGTATTTACAAAAATCAATGGGACAATTTACCAACAAAGGATGTTCATACCTTCCTGCCTGTTGGTATTAAGGTGATCAGTAACCAAGAGCTTAAAATGTTGGCCTGGCTGGAGGACCTTGAGATGGAAGGTGAGTTTTATTTTTGTGCATGATACATGATTATTGGCTGTTGAATGGTGATATAAATTGCAATATACAGGGTTAGGTTTTTTTAAGCCAACAGAAACAAAAGCATTTTTTGATCACAACATTTGGAATCTCAAATTGATGAAGGAATCAGCTAAACCTCCAGATATTCTCCCAAAATCTGAACACTACTTCTTCAAAATGGTTCAGAGCCTTCTTTACCCTGCCAATCCGGTTAAACATTTTTGGGCAAATTTTGTGTTTGAATCCATTAGTTTAGCACATACGATGTGAGTGCACCCAGACAATATGTTGCACCAACATCAAATTTGACTGATCCTCCTGGACTTGAACGGGGAGCAGTTGAATACCTTGCCCCCTGCTTAAGTAAATCAAAGCAATGGGCAACCCAACTCATCATTGAAGGTGGCGGGGCTGACAATGAGATATCCACAAAGCCGCACAAGAACCTGGAGGATCGAATGGATACAGTTATCCATTTGATGATTTTATACAACATGGTAAGTGCACATACAAACCTTGAAGTTAATGGCATCAAAGGCAAACTCACAAACTCAAAAAAAAATGAGGCCATCAAAGATCTTTTGACGTGTTACAAGAATCTTGCAATAAATCAAATTTGCTATGGTATGTTAGCGGCTTTCTGTGCGGCGGGGGTTTGTGGCTTGATGGTATGCTCAGATGACTGGAGAACAAGCTCAGTTAAAGGGGCTTTATCACTAATTGACATTTCAGACAAACTTTCAGAGGGTAAAAATCTAGTGGAGCCAGTGTGGCTACGTACTAATAAGTATATATGTAATTTACTGAATAAAAGTTTCTTCTCATCAGAGTCTTTTAACCCCACTGTACCTCCGAGATTTGAATTTGCACAATGCTTAATATTAGACTTTGGTGATGCCTGGGTGGCAAAGCACGTTCTTGGTTCAAGTGATGAGGTTACATTGACTGTACCCAGGTCGGCTAAACTGTCACAACCACAAGTTTGGCCCTCCTCCTTGATGGCTGCGGCAATTCAACCTGGAGCCAAGGTGGGGCCAATTGGTCACGTCATATCTTTTATGGCCAATTGCCCCCCTTGGGTGTTCTATGGCATCCACGCCATAACACCTTCCAATGACCATTTTATGGCCTCAGGCATATCCTGCCGTCACTGGCCTTCTTGGCCAACCCCCAGGCCTTCATCTTTGATTTTGGGCCTGGGGGGTCATTTTGTCTTCTAGGGGCCTCCAGGCCCCCCAGCCATCATTCTTGGATTCAGGGCCACCCCTTTCATTATTGGGGTTTTGGCCTAAATGGCCTTTTTGGGCCATTTAGGCCCCATACGGCTCCTACGGCCCGTGGGCCGTGGGCCGCTGTTCGTAAGCCATGGTCCATAGGCCATTTAGGCCCCTTTTGGCCTAATCCAATGAGGTTAAAAGGGGCCAGCCACCTAGGCCCCAAGTTCAGGTGGGCCCACCTGAGCCAATATTGGCCACCATTTCCTTGGACCCAAAAATGACCAAAAACCTCATGGACACCATTTTGGCCATAAATCCTGTAGGACCCAATTTTGGCCATGGACTGCCATGGACCAATAGTTCAGCCATGGCCTCTGGAAACCACCAGGGGCCACCAGATCAGCTCAGTCCGTCTTTCCCCTCAACTCCAGGTGATTTCTTCCTTTCCTTCATACCATCCGTACTCAAGGTTGCAGGCATGGTGCATATATGGTATTATATACCATTATGCACCATTTTTTCTCAGAAATCCAAAGGTGACCTTTTCAAATGAAGGTCTCAAATCCCAACGCCCATTTCGAATGGGTATTAATCAGCTCATCAGTCTGACAAGTTATGGCGGCAATCAGAAGACTCTTCAAGGATCCCAACCACCTGTATCTACAGGAGTTGGGTTGGCACAATTTATTCAGGATTATTCAAGGGCAATTCTTAAGAGGTATTATATCATTTCAATCAGTTTTCAAGGCATCAAGTATTCAATACTCCTTGGACAACTCAATTCATCCATACAGGCCTCATTCAATCAACCTGTATGGTCTTGGCCCAATTGGGCCATTCCATATTCCACTGTGGGAATTCCATGACACAGTTCAAATTTCAAGATGGCCAGAACTGTATTTCCCGATTCGGAAAATACAGTCATTGATCCACCTTCCAGGATCAATCTTTCAGTTTTCACATATACCGGCTACCTTTCATCACCTGGGGACTTTTTCCCCAGTTAATTAATATAGTGGATTTATTTTTATCTTTATTTCCTTTTACATTATTAAAGTTAATACTGATAATCTTAAGTCAGTCATTAGCACTTTTCTCTTTTCTTTCCTTTCCTGTCAGTGGATATTGGTGGTCATATCCTTTATTAATTCCATTGTTCTTTCTGGCAGGTTGAAACAGTGAATTGAGGATTCACTTGGCTGGCTTCTTGGCTTTTGGCTTTCTTTTACCTTTGGCCTTTGGCTTCATTATTATTATTCTTTGTTATCTTTGGCATATTTGTCATTTCTCTAATTCCTGCTTAAGAAATATATTCCGTAGTTTTTCTTCTTATCTTTTGGAGCCCTCCAAGTGAGTTCTTGATTCCTGAGTGCCAGGCCCTCTTGCTTCCATAAGAGCCCCTGTGACATCATATTAATTAACTCATAATTTCTTTTCATTCTATTCATTCATTCTTCATCATTTTATTCATTCATTATTTATCATTTTCATTCATTCTTTCATCGAAATTATGACTCTTTAACGCTTATGAATTTAATGATTCTTTGTCACCTCTCAATTTCCTCTCATTCATTCTTCATTCTGAAAATTGAAAGCTGACCCAAATTTCATTTTAGGTTTATCTGTTTAATCTCAATCTTAATCATCAATCTCATTTTTATCCTTCATTCAGGCATATTATCATTTGATTCTCAGATTATTCATCAAATTGTTAAGACACGTTCTTCATATTAGGATTCATTTTGATTTTGTTCCTCAAGAATTTCGATTTTCAGGAAGAATTCACTTGATAATTGATTTGATTGACTGATTTGACATAATTGATCTTGACTTCAAGATAATTGATTGAACTGAAGATTTTTTTTCATTGACTTTGCTGAATTTCACATCAAGACTTTGACATAAATTGATTTTGACTCAAGAATCCATTTGACTGATTGATTTTCACTGCAAGTTTTTATTTATTGATTGATCGATTGATTTTATTGACTTCAAGATTTTTCATTGATATTGATTTTGCCTTCAAGACTTATTTGATTTTATTGATTGATTTCCTTGGAGCTTTTCATTGATTCATTGATTTTTTGACTCAAGATTTGATTTGATTTGATCCTCAAGACTATTTCTGTTTTGCCTCAAGTTTTATTCAAGTTTTGACTCATTTTTTTTAAACTTTATTCTTATTCAATCATGCCACTCCAACATTCACCTCCTGCAAGACAGACCAGATCTCAGGCTCAAACTCAAGCTGTTCTTACTCCTACTCCAAGAGTTCCTCTTGACGGAACCCCAGCAGTTCCTCAACCGAGGGCCCAATTAGATAGAGGACCCCGCATGGAAGGAGCAGCACCATCCAGGAAGGGGGGAAGAGTGCCAAGAAGATGAAATTCTTTTTCAGGAGTAGTTGGCGGTTTTCCAGGCATGTCAAGGACTAGTTTCAAAGGTGCAGGTGAAGATGGTGAAGAGGACGAGGAGAATTCTGTGGAAGAGGAAGAGTCTGATGGTACTGAAGCTGTCCCTGCTCCTGTGGAGGCATCCCAAGGTACTGGAGGGCCAACTCTAGCCCAGTCTAATCAGCCTGTCTCTCATCAGTCTGAACCATATTTATTGGCCATTATGCAGCAAATGACTCAGATTATGGCCAATCTTCAAGCAGCTTCTTCTTCTGAAGCATCAAGACCACAAGCCTTCAAGACTCCATCTATGAAGATACCAGAATGCTTTGATGGGACTCAGCCCTTCAAAGTCAGAAGCTTTATTCAGTCATTCCAGCTTATCTTTCATAATGATCCGGCAAACTTCTCTCAAGACAGGAAGAAGGTTCTTTATGCCACTTCATTTCTTATTGGCAGGGATGCAAAATGGATTGAGCCTTATCTTTCTAATCTCACCAATCAAGACTCAAGTTATCTTCTCAATTCTTGGCCATTGTTTGAATCCCAACTCTTCACTTTATTTGGGGACCTGAATGAAGTTAGAAAAGCTGAAGCAGAGTTGGATGGCCTTATAATGAAAGAAGGTGGCCTTGTTTCACTATACATAGCTGACTTCAGGAGTTTGGTTTCAAGAATTGTGGATTGGGGAGAAAGAGCTCTCATGCATCATTTCAGGAAGGGATTGACATCCAGGATTCTGGCTCAATTGGCCTCCCATCCTTCAAATATTGATTCTCTTCAAGACTTAGTGGATGTTACCCTGGAGCTTGATACCGGGTACCATGAGGGCAAAAGGAGAAGAATCATCATCAACAGAAGAAGCCTGAAGCCTCAAAGTCAAACTCTTCTCATCTACAAAATCCTTCAAGCTCAACTTATAAGGAGAAGAATTTTCATGCTCAAAATCAGGAAAAGCCCCATTCTTCCTTGTTGAATAAGGACTTCAAGTTGAAAGGTTCTGAAAAAGAAAGAAGAATCAAGGAGGGCTTGTGTACTTATTGTGGTGGGAAGCATAGTCTTGATTCCTGTGTCAAAAGGCCTAAAAACAAGCTTGCCAAACCGTCAGGCCAATTTCCCAGCCAGGGAAAAGCCTGAGTGAAGATCATGTTGTGTTCAATGGTATTCACAGTTTTCCATCCAGAGCACAATTGTGCATTCTGAATACTGGGGTCAAAAATTCTCTCAAATTTTTTGTTTTTTCTTGTCTTTCTGATGTTTTTTACAGTATTCGCATTGATTCTGGTGCTACACACTCATTTATTGCAAAGCAGTTTGTTCACAAGTACTTGTTGATTACGTCAGAACTTCCAGAGAAGATTCCCCTTATCATTTTGGACTCCTCTGAGTCCCCTTCCTTATTTGTGACTCACCATACTAAATATATGGTTGAGCTCCCTTCCTTCCCAAGCTTTGAATGGGACTTTTTAGTCATTGATACTCCCAAGGGAGAAAACCTCATATTGGGCTTTGACTTTCTCAATCCTTATAATCCTTCTATTGATTGGAGGCAAGGGCTGATCACCTTTAATCCTGATCATTTGGACTATTCTGATCCTTCTAATTCTTTCCGTAATGATCTTCTTGTGCCAAATCATGTGCAGCTCTGGTTGGTGATTTTAGAACACCATCATTTTTGTCTTCTGTCCATATTCCGTCCCTTAATTCCCCACAGTCATTACTATCTCCTAGAGCTGAAGTATTCAAAGAGATTCAAGATGTTGGAGAAGATGATTCTGTATCTTCACTTCACCTCTTATTTGGGAATATGGACCTTCCCCCTCATCTTATCATGACTCCCTGGAGGAGTTGTGGGATGAAGAGGAAGAGCCAGAAGAAGTAGAAACCGTGATGAAGGTTGTTCCTCCTGTCTATCACCAATACTTGGATGTATTCTCCAAGCTGAAAGCAGAGAAATGTCCTCCTCACTGTGCCTGTGATCATCATATTGAGCTGGAGGGGTCTCTACCTCCAGTTGGGGTGATCTACTCTTTATCCAAACAAGAGTCAGATACACTCAGGGCCTACATTTCAGAGAATGTAGAGAAAGGTTTCATCCGGCCAAGCTCCTCTTCAACACGAGCACCTGTCCTCTTTGTCAAAAAGAAAGATGGGGGCCTCCGTTTGTGTGTTGTTTACCACAAACTCAATGCTGTTACTAGGAAGAACAAGTATCCTGTTCCTCCTATGAATCAGCTTCTCAATGTCTTTAATGGTTCTTCTATCTTCTCCAAGATTGATTTGCATGGTGCATATAACCTTCTCAGAATCAAGGAGGGTGATGAACACTTGACTTGTTTTAGAACTAAATATGGCAGTTATGAGTACTTGGTTATGCCGTTTTGGCTCACCAATGCTCCTGCTTCTTTCCAAAATCTTGTCAATGATATATTTCAAGATCTTCTCAATGTTTATGTTGTGGTTTATTTGGATGAAATTATGGTCTTTTCCAAATCTGAGGAAGAACATGTCACTGATGTGTCCACTGTTCTTCCCAGACTCAGAGCCAATAACCTTTTTGCTAAGGCATCCAAATGCCTATTCCATGTTTCTAGTGTGGAATATCTTGGTTATGTAGTTTCTTCTGAAGTCCTCAAGAGGGACCAAGCAAACGTCCAGCAGATTCTCAACTGGCCGCCTCCAAGAAACCTCAAGGCTCTTCAATCTTTCCTTGGCTTTGCCAACTTCTACCGCCGTTTCATCAACAATTATTCAAAGAAGATCAGTTCACTCACCAGTTTCCTCAAGAAAGATTCATATTTTCCACTCAATGAGGAAGCTCTTAGTCAGTTTCACCAACTCAAAGAGGCCTTCACCACCGCTCCAATCCTTCTCTACCCACAATTGTAGAGACCAATGCATCAGATTATGCTTTGGGTGCTGTACTGAGTCAGGTCTCTGACTCACGATAACATCCCATTGCATTTGACAGCCGCAAGCTTATCCCAGCAGAGCTCAATTATGAAATTAATGACAAGGAACTACTTGCATTTTCTGGGCTCTCAAGAGCTGTCGGGATTTTCTTCTTTCACTGTCTTCCTCTTTTGAAGTTCTCACCAATCACTCTTCCCTTCAATACTTCATGACCTCCAAAGTACTCACTCGCGGTCAAGCCCATTGGGCTGAATTCCTTTCTGAATTTCATTTCTAAATGACTTACCGCCCTGGCCGCCTAGCTACTCTTCCAGATGGCTTATCACGTTGGGACGACGTTTATCCGGAGAGGGGGGAGGATTTCATCAGCAAGAATCCAATGAGTCTTCAGAAAATCATGAAGCAAGATGAAGTTCAACCCTCAAAGTTTTTGACAGTCAAGGTGGAATCTTTTTCATATTTTATTGATTCAGTCCAGAAGAAATTATGGCAAGACCCTCAGTACAGAAGTATCCTTGAAGATTTGGGTAAAGGTAAATCTGTCCAAGATTATTCTCTTGCTTCTTCTTCCCAACTTCTTCTCTTCAAAGATTGGGTGGTAGTCCAAAATGACTCCACAATTCAACTCAGTATCCATCAAAAGCGTCACGATTCTCCTCTAGCTGGACACCCTGGCCAAGAGAAGACTCTCAAAGTTGTCAAGCAGGATTTCCACTGGTCCGGCATGACTCAATTTTTCAAGGATTATGTTTCATCCTGTCAACAGTGTTCAAGAAACAAGAATATTGATCATAAGAAGTTTGGATTCCTCAAACCTCTTCCAATTCCAAATAGCCCTTGGATTTGTCTTTCAATGGACTTCATCACTCAACTGCCACTGTCCAATTCCTTTGATTCAATTCTGGTCATAGTGGACAGATTCTCAAAAATGGCGGTTTTTATTCCAACAATGTCTTCAATCACTTCACTGGATTTGGCCCATTTATTCATCAAGAATATCTTTTCAAAGCATGGACTTCCGTCAAGCATTGTCAGTGATAGAGGTTCACTCTTTGTTTCTTCTTTCTGGACCAATCTTTGTCAGCAGCTCAAGATTTCAAGAGACTTGTCAACTGCTTCTCATCCAGAAACTGATGGACAGACAGAGAGGGTAAATCAGATACTAGAACAGTATCTTTGGATGTATGTCAGTTATCATCAAGATGATTGGAACACCTGGCTCCCTCTGGCTGAATTTGCCAACAATAATTCTGGTCACTCTGCAACAAAACAATCACCATTTTTCACTGTTTATGGAAGAGATCCACAATTTGATTCAGTTCACATCACTCAAGATACTCCTTCTGGAAAGTTATCAACCAAAATCCAATCGGTACAGCAAGATGTCAAGAGAGAACTTGAAGCTTCCATAAACCTGTTTAAGAGGTATGCAGATAAAGGTAGAGCAAGTCCACCTGTTTTCAATCCTGGTGACATGGTATGGCTTTCTTTCAAGAATATCAAATCAACCAGACCCACCAAAAAACTATCTGAAAGATGGTTGGGTCCTTTTCCAATCTTGAAGAAAGTCAGTTCTCATCCTTACCACCTCAAGCTTCCATCTCAATGGAAATCCATCGACCCAGTCTTCCATATCTCACTCTTGGAACCAGTCAAGACATCAGCAATCCCAAATCGCCATCAAGAGCCTCCTCCTCCAATTATCATTGAATAAGAAGAGGAATGGGAAGTCTCTCAAATACTGGATTCAAAGCTCAAGAGAGGAAAATTATGGTATCTGGTGGAATGGAAAGGTTTCAGTCAAGACCCAGAAAGATCCACTTGGGAACCAGCTGAAAACCTCAAGAATTGTCCTGAACTTGTCAAAGATTTACATTCTTTGTATCCTGACAAGCCAGGACCCAATTCTTCAAAAGCTTGATCTTTTTATGGTGCTTGGTGGGGAGAGGAATTACCAAAAGTAAGTCCCACTCCTGGTATGCACCTTTAGGGGTATTCTACTCTTCTTTGTTGTAAGCATCACCTTGGCCACTCTGTGAGCACTTTGCAATTTGGAAACAGATTCATTGGCCTGGCTTTCAACATAAATTCCAAAATTATGGCCATTTTTCAGTTGGGCAAATGGACCATTCACTTTCATTTTCCTTTCCAAGTTTTGTAATTCAAGACATTCCTTCATCAAAATTTATATTCTTATTTATGACACTGGCGGGATTGGAAACTTCTAAAAGTAAGTTCCTCTCCTGGTTTGCACTTCACTGAGGGGTCTAAAATCTTTTCAAAACATCACCTTGGCCACTCTGTGAGCACCTGGCATCAAATTCTTTTATCCAGGTCCTTGGCCACTTTCAAATCAACCGTCAAAATCTGTGATGAAGATTGGATCCCCCTTCAAAAATCTTCCTTCTTTTTTATCTTTACTTTTCTTCAAATTTCTTTTATTATAATCTTTATGCCAAACTTCTACGTCAAATTCAATCCTTCAACATTTTCAAAGCCAAATGTCAAGAGAAGACTACGTCAACCTCAATTCATATGTCAACCTTAATTATCAGTTCAAAATATTGTTTTCAAGATCAAATACCTCTGGAGCCCCTGTGTCCAATCCGTCCCAACAGCCTCAACAGGCTTCTACCTTATCTTGGTGCTCAGGAGCTCACCATTCAAGGTAGGGGGGTACTTGCACAACCACGAGTTTGGCCCTCCTCCTTGATGGCTGTGGCAATTCAACCTGATGCCAAGTTGGGGCCAATTGGTCACGTCATATCTTTTATGGCCAATTGCCCCCCTTAGGTGTTCTATGGCATCCACGCCATTAAACCTTCCAATGGCTATTTTATGGCCTCAGGCCATATCCTCCCATCATTGGCCTTCTTGGCCAATCCCCACTTCACCAACCCCCAGGCCTTCATCTTTGATTTTGGGTCTGGGGGTCATTTTGTCTTCTAGAGGCCTCCAGGCCCGCCAGCCGTCATCCTTGGATTCAGGGCCACCCCTTTCATTATTGGGGTTTTGGCCTAAATGGCCTTTTTGGGCCATTTAGGCTCCCTACGGCTCCTATGGCCCATGGGCTGTGGGCCTCAGTCCATAGGCCATTTAGGCCCCTTTTGGCCTAATCCAATGAGGCCAAAAGGGGCCAAAGGGGCCAGCCACCTAGGCCCCAAACCCCAATTGGGCCCACCTGAGCCAATTTTGGCCACCATTTCCTTGGACCCAAAAATGACCAAAAATCTCATGGACACCATTTTGGCCATAAATCCCGTAGGACCCAATTTTTGCCATGGACCGCCATGCCCTCTGGCAACCACCAGGGGGCACCAGATCAGCTCAGTTTGTCTTTCCCCTCAACTCCAGGGGATTTTTTCCTTTCCTTCATACCATCCGTACTCAAGGTTGCAGGCATGGTGCATATATGGTATTATATACCATTATGCACCATTTTTTCTCAGCAATCCAATGGTGACCTTTTCAGGACCCAATTCCACCTTTCCAAATTAAGGTCTCAAATCCCAACGCCCATTTCAAAGGAGGATTAATAAGCTCATCATTCTGACAAGTTATGGCAGCAATCAGAAGACTCTTCAAGGATCCCAACCACCTGTATCTACAGGAGTTGGGTTGGCACAATTTATTCAGGATTATTAAAGGGCAATTCTTAAGAGTTATTACATCATTTCAATCAGTTTTCAAGGCATCAAGTATTCAATACTCCTTGGACAACTCAATTCATCTGTACAGCCCTCATTCAAACAACCTGTATGGTCTTGGCCCAATTGCGCCATTCCACATTCCACTGTGGGAATTCCATCACACAGTTCAAATTTCAAGATGGCCAGGACTGTATTTCCCGATTCGGACAATACAGTCATTGATCCACCTTCCAGGATCAATCTTTCAGTTTCCCCATATACTGGCTACCTTTCATCACCTGGGGACTTTTTCCCCAGTTAATTAATATAGTGGATTTATTTTTTTCTTTATTTTCTTTTACATTATTAAAGTTAATACTGATAATCTTAAGTCAGTCATTAGCACTTTTCTCTTTTCTTTCCTCGCCTGTCAGTGGATATTGGTGGTCATATCCTTTACTAATTCCATTGCTCTTTATGGCAGGTTGAAACAGTGAATTGAGGATTCACTTGGTTGGCTTCTTGGCTTTTGGCTTTCTTTTACCTTTAGCCTTTGGCTTCATTCTTATTATTCTTTGTTATCTTTTGCATATCTGTCATTTCTCTAATTCCTGCTTAAGAAATATATTCCATAGTATTTCTTCTTATCTTTTGGAGCCCTCCAAGTGAGTTCTTGATTCCTGAGTGCCAGGCCCTCTTGCTTCCATAAGAGCCCCTGTGACATAAACTCACAACCAGGATTGACCCGTTTTAGATTAGGTTTGTACTAGATAGATTGTAATTGAATTTTGCAAAGTTATTTGTGAATTCAATAATCATGACTTCCTATCCTACTACTGCCCCAATGCCACAGTCTGAGTACCAATAGTAATTGTACGGCGGCATGTCTCCATACACCATTGAAAATACTCCGAGAGACGCACACTGAGTCAGGAAGTTGTGCCCGTGAGTAGCACATGCGGGGTGTTCCTGTGTCTTTCAAGAGGACTAGGATAACTAGGAATCCGCAGCAGCGTGCATATTGCATTCGCATGTGCTTGCCATATTCCACATGGTTGGTTTTTCACCTCATTGAATGGGAAAATCAATATGTCAAATTGAATAATGCACTATCCACTGCAATTTTCAGGTTCAGGTATTTGAGATCACAAATTCGCAAAGGTCAGGTGTGATCCTTCTTTTTAGCTTCAATTAAAAAAGATTCATCAACCACAATCAAATTTATGTGATATCAATAAATCAGTAATCATTTGGTTTTAGTTCATTTTCTGCTGCAAGCATGCCATTCACAAAAAAAAGGAAAAGAGCGTAACAGGCAACTTGCGGGAAAGCGTTGGGCTGAGGAAGGAAATTGTGAGTTGCTTGCTTAATCTCAGTATATATATATGCTTCCACATTTATGTGGCACCCTCATTGGGCCCCATGCAAGAACATTGGCTTTAGTCGGTTCAGATTGCGCCGATGTCATGTGGGCTCCAACAGGGAAGTCAAAGGATGTGTGCCGAATATAACTCCTTAGGCATTGGACACCATTCTGGACTCAAAACTCCTTAGCTTCAAATGGCAGGAAGCAGTATCTGATATCTTGTCTGCTTCAACACATAGTGATCGCTCAACCACTTGGGAATAGTGGGAGATCCCAAAAGACAAATGAGCACAAAATGACCCGATGAATAAGTTGTTATCCTCCTCTCGCCCAACAGCACAAATATCAATTCCAGTATCAAAAAATATGTCACCAAGTGAAATTTGGAGGCTTGTGGATGTCAATCAGATCAAACACATTCACTTTGGCCATGTGGCAATTTTCTCTTCAACCGGATTACTCATTGCCCTTGTTGAATTCCGACCATTCACAACAATGAGTGAAGTCGAGGTCAATCAATGGGATGAATTATCACAATTCTTATTTCACAAGAGAAGATTCACCAACACAATTGCAACAAATGGGGCATTACTGGAGGGATTTATGTTTGTGATTGGGTGGTGCAAATGCAGCACAAAGAATGAACAATTTGGTCTGTATGGAAGTGTTGGTAAAATTGATAATGCAAAAGATTACTGGCGGAACCAAGGTGCCAATCTTAGCTCGGTGGGTTGCATTCTAGGTCAATCCTTACAATATGTTGGGGATAGTTTATTTGAGAAGATTCAAAATTGCTACAACTCATTGGGGGTTCTGTCTTTTGATCAAGTCAACTATGAAGGCAATATTCCCGCAAATCAGAGTGCATGTGAGTTTGCTTCTGAACTCACTTTCACCATGAATGGATTCAAAAACTCACCTCATCTTGATAGGGATGCATCACTGTATGCTTTGGGATGGTGGTTTCAAGCTGATAAGCGGACCGTCCAAATTCAAAGAGATGCATCAAAGCGGTGTACAGGGGGAAAATTGATTTTCCCAAATGAGCATTTTTGGATTGATCTATCCAATTGTCATGGGCTCATTCAGGTAGTTTGGGCCAGTAGTACATTTGTTCATTATACTGATCCAGCACAGGACAACAAAAGCACAACACTAGTAGGTATGTCTGCACAATGCTCAAGGAGGTTTGCAAAAACAACGTGCCAAAAAAGCCACGGCTATTATGACATTGGCAAGGGAACAGGCTATCAAATAAGGGATGGTCATAAAATCTCATGACAATTGAAAGAATGAGGAGATTTGAATTTGTGTTGGAATTACAGCATGATAGGTAAATAATGGTGGGGTAAGGCAGAGGACAATATAAACCAGGATTGGATGGTTTGGAGTGTGGGAGATGGGGTGGCTCACATGAAAAAGGGGTGAAGTGGATTATGTATGGTGGCATGCCATGGTACATATGTCCTGGTTTGGTGCTCTTGTCCAGGATGCCAATGCTTCACACGCGAATCCTTATGCTTGTGCAGGTTCCAGCAATGCTAAAAGTTCCTTAAGCTTCACACACAAATGATTATGCTTGTATGAGCTGCCAACAATTCAAAAAAACCCTGATAGCGGTGCAGGCTCCCAACAATTTACACACCAATCCTTACGCTTGTGAAGGTTCCCCACACTTTAATAGTTTTCTTATGCCTGTACAGGCTTCTGATGATTCACACACCAATCCTTATACTTGTGAAGGTTGCCAAAAATGCTGACAATTTCTTACGCCTGTGCAGGCTCCTGACAATTCACACGCCAATCCTTATGCTTGTGAAGGTTCCCTACAATGTTAAAAATTACTTACACCTGTACAGGCTTCCAACAATTCACACGCCAATCCTTATGCTTGTGAATGTTGCCAACAATGATGACAATTTCTTATGCCTGTGCAGGCTCCCAACAATTCCCATTCCAATCCTTACGCTTGTGAAGGTTCCCAAAAGTGCTAAAAATTCCTTACGCCTGTGCAGGCTTGCGACAATACACACGGCAATCCTTACACTTGTGAAGGTTCCCCAAAATGCTAAAAATTCCTTACGCCTGTACAGGCTTCCAACAATTCACATGCCGATCCTTAGGCTTGTGAAGGTTGACCACAATGCTGACAATTCAATACATGACTAAGCTTAATAGCGTGTGACCATAGGAAAGGCAATGTCTCATGAATCTGGAGTGGATTGCTCACATGGGGGAACCTCCCCCTTTTTTAAATATAAGATTTGATATGGCTCTAAACCATGGAAGAAGAAAATATAGGAGATGGTAACGGTGACTATTGGCGCATTTTTGGCAAAAGAGGTTCACACAAACAAATACTCACTCAAACTTTTGGTGGGGCACTTACACAAATAATTCTCACACAATCACGGATTTGCTCTAAGGAGGAAATACATAATTTTTACGTGGACAAAGAATGTAATAGAAATTGAACATAACAATGATTGAATACAAATAATTTATTTAAAAGAAAGTATTACAAAAGAAAAAAAGTGGAAATAATGAGATTTGTTTTAAATTTTTATTTTTCTAGGAATTTCGAGACTATCCCTGTGATGTCCTCCTTTGGATAAGCCTCCAGTGCCTGGGCAAGGAGGGAGTTTAGTTCCTCCCGGAATTCCCAGTGCATCTCATTTTGATGAGTTGCATCCACAAAAGGAATAATGTGGAGCAAGCCGCAATGCTCCAACAAGATCTGGTTGATTGATTTGTGGACAATGGCTCAAGGAATCATGAAAGTTGGTTGTAAGTCGGTAAGTTCCTGGCGAGTGTCATCGTGGGAATGAGAGGGGCTTTGCACTGGGAACAGGATGGGAAGGTGGGCGAGTCGGAGAAGGGGAGGGGGGGATCCAACGGGCATATTGTCAATGATAATTATGTAGCGGGGAGTTGCGGGAATAGCGGGAGATGGTCGAAGAAAAGGTGAGGAAAATTTGAGAGGAGTGAAGAAAGAGAAGTGGTAACTTACCAAAAGGTTCCTCCGTGGATTGCGTAGGAGCCACCTCAGGTTCTGGCTCATGAGTTGTATCGTCCTCAGGTGGTTGGGAGGATGGACTCGGGCCAGGAATAGGTGGCTCTTTGGTGTGGGAGGGTTCTAAAAAAGGAGTAAGAGTCAGTTAACATGACTCAAAAGTGAAAGTGAAAATTAAATGAAACTTTGGCTGCTTACCGCAGAATAATTATGCTGACCATCGGGTGCCACTCGGGCCTGGAGTGGGTTGCCGCGGGGTTTGCTCCTGAGGCAAAGTAGGAATGGGAGAGTCTTGTCAGGGGGTATTAGGGGGGTTTTGTTCTATGAGTAATGGAAAAAAGTCAGTATTATTGCATGAAGAGAAATGAGATAAGGAGGAGAAAGAAAACTTACTTTGGCGTTTGAATCCCATTGGTGACAAGACATGGTGATGATTGGCCCAAGCTTGAATGTCCTCTTGCCATCGCCATCCTTCATTGGCCGGATAATCACTTCGCTCAGGTTGTGGAGTGAAGTGACCATTGGATGGTGGCCTAGGAGGGGGGAAGACAAATTGATACTTGAGGGGACAGGGCTAATCATCCAGAATCATTCCCGTCGGCCTGCTTGGGGTCCCGGTGTCCATTCGCGCTCAGATATGGTTGCATCATTGTTGACCACAAAGGAGTCCTTGCAAGGGCATCTTGGGCAAGAACTCTTCTGGCTGTGTGGTCAGAAGGGGCAGACAACAAACTAACATTTCTTGTGTGCTTGTTGGCAAGCATCACAAGCGTTGGTTGTCGTCAAGGAACAAATGCAGGGGATACCCCCCTTGGTGCATAAAGTGCACAACATCTAAAAACAAAACGATTGAGGTTAGTAACTGAATAGAAAGTAAAAAATCAAGAAAGAAAATGGTGGATAGAAGTGGGGGTCTGAAGGGATCAGCAGGAAAAACAAACAGGCAAAAGGAAGGGGAGTGGTTTCAGTGGAGTGCGAAAGAAAAGAATGAAAAGGCAGGAAGACCAAGGGGAATATGTACAATAATGACAACAGCGGGTGAGCTTGAACGAAGTGGAGCGGGTGAGAAAGAAAGTGAAGGGCTTGTTGTGTGAAGATGGTCTTTTATACCATGGGGAAGCCGAGACAATCTCAGCAGTTGCAGAACACGCAAAAGTCTCAGCTTCAAGTTGTGTGGGCAAAATTTAAGCTCAGTCGCAGCGAATGCTGCAACTGAGAAGGGAAATGCTGGCATGAGGCAGAAAAACAATGGGGTTATGGCTGAGTATTGCAATTGATTAAATTGTCGAGCTCAGTAAAATCCCCTCTGTTTGCTTAAATAGCCAACCAATCCACCAGGAGGGTGGTTGTGAGGCCATTGTTGAATGTGCATGGTGGGTGCAATGCACAAGTGCCCCATGCAGAAATGCACGTGGTGCATTTGGTCGCAAGTGACCGCGGAGAGATTACAGGCTGTATGGCCTGGTGATAGTGTTTGAACAAAGGGGGGGGCTGTAAGACAAGTGAATACAGTGTGAGCTTGGCTCAACCCATTGCTCAGGTTTGCTTTTGGGTCATAATTGAAATGCTCAGTGGCTGAACATTTTAATTGCACATTTATTGAACTATGGATATAACAATATCAAATGCACTATGCTGAGCAATTGCTAGGTCATTTTTGTAAGCACACAATCTGAGCATTTGGCACAGCATCGGATGACATTTCAGCCAGATGCAGCATTTCACACGCTTTGGTGAAGTGCTGCAAACTGAGCCTTCCAATGAACTATTTCAAAAATGGTCCGGACCATGGCTTTACTGAGCACTTCCACACGGTGCTTGTGACCATGACATGTTGAGCTTGCATGTGCAAATTGGGTGAAACACAATGCTGAGGATGTGGCACATGAGCTACGTATATGCAAACAATCGGAAGGTGGATACCCATTGGCTATATTCATGCAGGCTGAAGTAGTATTACACCTTCCTAATCTGTACAGTACAGGCAACACTGTAGTATGCAGTACATCTTTGTATATGTATGCTGCAGGGCGGAGCAAAAGCTGTACAACAATGTAACATGCAATCACGTCAATCCATTGAGTCATATATGTCAACTGCATCCCTTTGATGCACCTTGGTTGGAGAGCTCTACATAACTACAGCACAGATGCGGGTGTAATTCAAGTTAATGTAAGTGTGTAATAATGGGATGACTTATTATTTGGGTCATACACAAACAGTGGATTCACTCCGGTGCCATTGTTGGGGCAAATTTTGACTGGCCGCCGTTGTTCATCGCGCGTGGCCATTGGCGGGCAGCCACACACTTTCATATGCACCCCCCAACAAATCATACGCAGGCAACTTTCACACACCTGGAAGACATTTTACTGCCAGTCTTTCGACCCACTATTTTCTTGGTTGGGTGGTCAGGTTAACTGCAGACGCTCACCCACTTGTGCGTGGAAACCTGAGGCCAATCAGTGTGGATTTGCTTCAGCCTCATCCGCATTAAAATAATAACGGCCTATGATTGCTGCAGCTGGTTATGTTTGCGTGGGGATCTCCCACCGTGGGTCATTATCTGCACGTTCTCACGCCCCCCACGCAACTTGTGGCGCCTGGCTTGCAGCCAAAAATTCCCTGGGGTGGGTGGCCTCTTTTGCCGGAGTTTTGCACACGCGTGAGGCAAAGACCCTGATGCCAATCTTGGTGTATTAATACCTGCCTCAAACGCAATAGGGGTGAATGTATATGTGGATCATGGCTCACGGCTGGCACCCCCTTTGATCATGCCACACATTCCCCCCTGGAAGCCCAGTAGGAATCAGTAAGAAAAAAATTTCAGGCAAAACCAAGCTCATGTTTGGTGGCATGCCACTGAACATATATCACCCTCCCATACACAAACATCCCCACAGTGAGATTGCCCTTTGAAGCCGCCAACATTGCCCAGTAGGTCCCTGTGGAACAATTAACCTTGGGAACATCTGCTCATTGTTTTCTGTCACCCCAGCGAACATGGCTGCATGCCTCTAATATGCCCCTCCACAATAAGTTGCTACAACCCACCCAATTTTGGATATGCTAATGTCAACCTTGTTCCACCAAAGGTTGCATAAATTGCTGCAGATCCAGAAGTCATATCGGTGCACCCACATTTTTGTCACCTTGCCTTGATATATGCCCCAAATTGGATATGAAAATTATGAGACCAAGAGGCCCACCTCCATCAAGAACATGCACGTAACCACAGGACATCCCCCCTTGAGCCCATTGCTGCCTCTCATATAAGTTCCCCACCTGCGCTTATTGGTCTTCATTCCCTTTAGCTACCCCTTCCTGATCATATAATTTCCAACTGTCCCCAAAGAATTCATAATAGCCATCATGTCAACCCCTTCACAACCACTTTTCATTGGGATGATTAATATTTGTATCAAAATAAATAGTAATATGACCTTAAATCCTGATAATTCCCACTTAGTTTCTTGGATTATCCTATGGCAGCATCAACACAACATATTTTTATATCTCCCCAATTACCAGCATGCCATTGGCTCTCTCCCTGGAGCCCTTACCAAAACATTGATACCATTCCTTGGGGCACCAAAAACTTTCATGCACTGTGGTCCTGGTGGGGAATAGATTGAAAATTGCCAATGCAATCCTCCTCACATATTATTTTTTGAGGGAGTATTTATGACTGATGCAAATGATCCCTCCTTATCTCAGAAACCCAATCTAGCATTGATGTTCTTCACATGGTATCCAAACATTCTATTCATACTGGAAAGCTTTCAAACACAAGATTTCAAGCCTAGAATGCCCAAAGAGTATGACTTCAATACTCATAGTCAATGTCAACTCTTTACTCCCACATTTCCTGCTTCAAACACAACGCCAGCTTCATATCCTGCTGTTTCATCATTGATTTCCAAGCAAAAACTGATATAATTACCCAGTGGATCAGACCTCCCCATGATGACCCCGCCCCATTCCATTATTCACACACCCCTCCTCCCTCATCAAAAGACCGGACTAGCTTTTCACTGGGATTGAGAAATCCCCAATGGCCAATCAACCTGTAACATTTGGGCAACCTCACCCCCAGGATCCACTTTTAATTCCAGGCACATCATTACAAACAAGGTTGTTAGCTCATTTGAATCCCTTTCAACCAATACCCCACTTAGAGGACTGCTTGCGGATGATATGGGATTAGGTAAAACCATTCAGGACATTGCTCTAATTGGTACCTCCAAGGAGCGGATGATTGCAAACCCCCATCGCTCCATGCCCACCATGATCATCTGCCGGCTTCGCTTGATTACCAACTGGCAATCAGACATATCCAAGCATTCTCAGGCTTAAGCACTGCATGCCAAAATCTACCATGGTCCCACTTGTCACTCATTATCCAAGGCTGAAATCTTAAAATATGATATCATCATCACTTCTTACAATACTATCACCCAATAATTTAAGCAAACATATACCTCTACATCATTCATTTTTCAAATCAATTGGCATTGTATAATTTTGGATGAAGCACAGTGAGTTGCGGAGCTTAAATGATTCAAATTACCTTTTATATCCAATAACCCTTGCCCCATCTTATAGCTATATTTTCTCTCAATACACTGCCACTCACCATGCCATTAATAGCCTCCTTTCATCCCATTTAATATGCTTAATGGGCACACCTATTCACAACACCATTTATGACCTTTTGGGCATAATATCATTCATCACTCAACCCCAGAGTGCCAATCAAGATAACTGGTCACCATTCATCCTGAGTAGTCTTTCCAAAGGTTTCAACTATATTTTTCATTTGGCATTGCGGCATTTAAGTTTGCGCCACACCAAAACCACACATCTCGGATCCCTCCCCACTATTAGCCATCATTATGAGCTGCTCCGACTCAACCCAACCATGCAGCAAGAATATTCCACATTATATGAGGAATTCCTATCATCCAAAAGCAAAGGACCAGGAGAATTTTTCAGAAATATTAATAAGCTGCAAATATGTTGTAACCATCACATCATGCTTAACACAATTGCGGAGGCAGATTTGGAAGACCCCGAGGGCACAAGCACTCAGGATAACTCCCGAACAATCACATGAACTATTGTGGATGTGGAAACATGCATGATGAGTAGTAAAATTGCACACCTCCTACAAAGCTTAATGAAGAACAAACAAACAAGGTGTGTGTCACAGGGGCTCTAGTGGAAATACAAGAGTGGCCTGGCACTCAGCAATCAGGGAACTCACTTGGGAGACTCCAAAAGAAATAAAGAATAAAATAATAAGAATGAATTCCTCTAAAGATATGCAGGTACAAGATGAGATGCAAAGAGGAAAAGGAAGCCAAATGGCCAAAGAGCCAACCAAGTAAGTCCTTAATCACTGTTTCAACCTGCCAAAAATGAACAATGGAATTAGTAAGGATATGACCACCAAATATCCATTGACAGGCAAAGAAAGATAAAGAGAAATGTGCTAAATGACTGACTTAATAATATCAGTATTTGCTTAACTAAAATGAAAAGAAAATAGAGACAAAATAAAATCAAAGTATATTAATTAACTGGGGAAAAACCCCCCAGGGTGGAAAGGGTAGCCGGTATATGTGAAAAGTTGGGAGCTTGAGTTCTTCAGGCTGAAAACTAATCTGTATTGATCCTTGAGGCTGTATTGATTGTTTTGGGAATTGATACAGCTGGCTAATGTTGAAATTGAATTGGGTTGAATGAACTTCCCATGCTTGAAAATGAAATACAGTCCTTGGTGAGTCCAGACTGTATTGAAATGAATGTGGTTGCCAAGATGGATTGAGTGGAGCTTTGACACTTGACAACTTCTTTTGGCACCGCCTCTTGAATACACTTTTGAGAATGAATTGAAAGTATTCCATTGGAAGGAATACTTGGAATGAGAATAACCAATGACTGCTTGATGGCGTCATTGGTCTTTGACGCTGAAACACTTGCTCTTGAGCCTTGATGATTCCTCTGAATGATTGGGTGCCTTGATGACGTGATGAGATGTTGGAATGTTGAAATGACCCTTTGATATTGCCACCATTGAATTGCTGTTGGAAAATGGTGCACAATGATGTATAACATCATTTGTGGCATATTGGTTCATTGACAAGAAGATTACGTCCAAAGGACTTGAGATGGAAAAGCAGAGGGGAAACGGATGGCTGTGGTGACTTCAGAGCTTGGAAGGTGTTTCTGGGCCCTTTGGGGGTTTTGGCCACTTTTGGGTTCTGAGCCAAAAACTGGCCCAAAAGGCGGGAAAGTGTCTTTTGGACACTTTGCGTCAAAGTGCGCAAAAAATGCGCAAATGCGCAAAGTGCGCAAAAAATGCGCAAATGCGCAAATATGCGCAAGTGCGCAAAAAGTGCGCAAATGCGCAAAAGTGCGCAAATGCGCAAAAGTGCGCAAAAATGCGCAAATGCGCATTATGAGCCCAAATGGCCAAAAACAGCCATTTGGGCCATTTCCCCTGGTTTTGAGGGAAATGACCAGAAATACCCATTTGGGCATAAATTGCCGCTATGGGTTCTGGATTGAGGTAAAGGGCCATGAAGGCTCCAAAACACAAATGGCCATAAAAGGTCCATAAGATGATGACGTGGCCTTATTGGCCACTGGTGATAGATATGGCCAATTGGCCATAAATGAACTGTGGCTTGATATGCCATATGGGGATCCAAGGAGGTGAATTGCCATGGTTGTGACAGTACCCCCCACCTTGAAATGGTGAGCTCCTGAGCACCAATACAAGGTGAAGCCTGTTGAGGCTATTGGAAAGATTTTGAGAGAGTGATTCAAGAGGACTGATTAAGTTGAAGAATTTGAAAACTGATATTAAAAAATTGACATTTGACGCAGGACTTGCTTGATCTTCTTTTGACATTGGCTTCATGATTTGAGTTGAATTTTAAAATGAATGAAAATTTTTGACGTGATAATTGGCATGATAAAATAAAATGTAAAATGAAAATAAAATGAAAATAAAGAATGAAAATGAAAAATAAAGAGAAAAAGAAAAAGAGAAAAGAAAATGAATTGAATCTTGAGGAGGTTCCAATCTTCATCACAGAGGTTAATAACTGATTTTGAAATTGGCCAAGGACCTGGAAAGAGAAATTTGATGCCAGGTGCTCACAAAGTGGCCAAGGTGATGTTTTGACAAGATTGTAGACCCCTCAAGGAAGTGCACACCAGGAGAGGAACTTACTTTTGGTAATTACCACTCCCACCAGTGCCATAAGAATAAAAACAAAATGCTGAAGGAATGAATTTGAATTTGGAATCTTGGAAATGAATTGAAAAGTGAATGGCCCATTGTCCCAAGTGAAAATGGCCATAAGATTGGAAATGAATTTTGAAAAGCCCGGCCAAAGATCTGTGTCCAAAATTTGCAAAGTGCTCACAGAGTGGCCAAGGTGATGCTTACAACAAAAGAGTATAATACCCCTAAAGGTGCATACCAGGAGTGGGACTTACTTTTGGTAATTCCTCTCCCCACCAAGCACCATAATGAATCAAGCTTTTGAAGAATTGGGACCCGGCTTGTCAGGATATAAAGAATGAAAATCTTTGACAAGTTCAGGACAATTCTTGAGGTTTTCGGCTGGTTCCCAAGTGGATCTTTCTGGGTCTTGACTGAAACCTTTCCATTCCACCAGATACCATAATTTTCTTCTTTTGAGCTTTGAGTCCAGTATTTGAGAGACTTCCCATTCCTCTTCTTCTTCAATGATAATTGGAGGAGGAGGCTCTTGATGCCGATTTGGGATTGTTGATGTCTTGACTGGTTCCAAAAGTGAGATATGGAAGACTGGGTGGATGGATTTCCATTGAGATGGAAGCTTGAGGTGGTAAGCATGAGAACTGACTTTCTTCAAGATTGGAAAAGGACCCAACCATCTTTTGGATAGTTTTTTGGTGGGTCTAGTTGATTTGATGTTCTTGGAAGAAAGCCATACCATGTCACCAGGATTGAAAACAGGTGGACTTGCTCTACCTTTATCTGCATACCTCTTAAACCGGTTTATGGCAATTTCAAGTTCTCTCTTGACATCTTGCTGTACTGATTGGATTTTTGTTGATAACTTTCCAGCAGGAGTATCTTGAGTGATGTGAACTGAATCAAATTGTGGATCTCTTCCATAAACAGTGAAAAACGGTGATTGCTTGGTTGAAGAGTGATCAGAATTATTGTAGGCAAATTCAACCAGAGGGAGCCAGGTGTTCCAATCATCTTGGTGATAACTGACATACATCCGAAGATACTGTTCTAGTATCTGATTTACCCTCTCTGTCTGTCCATCAGTTTCTGGATGATAAGCAGTTGACAAGTCTCATGAAATCTTGAGCTGCTGACAAAGATTGGTCCAAAAGGAAGAAACAAAAAGAGAACCTCGATCACTAACAATGCTTGAAGGAAGGCCATGCTTTGAGAAAATATTCTTGATGAATAAATGGGCCAAATCTAATGAAGTGATAGAAGCTATTGTTGGAATAAAAACCGCCATTTTTGAGAATCTGTCCACTATGACAAGGATTGAGTCAAAGGAATTGGACAGTGGCAATTGAGTGATGAAATCCATTGAAAGACAAATCCAAGGACCACTTGGAATTGGAAGAGGCTTGAGGAGTCCAAACTTCTTGTGATGAATATTTTTGTTTCTTGAACACTGTTGACAGGATGAGACATAATCCTTGATGAATTGAGTCATGCCGGACCAGTGGAAATCCCGCTTGACCAGTTTGAGAGTCTTCTCTTGGCCAGGGTGTCCAGCTAGAGGAGAGTCATGCCGCTTTTGAAGTATATTGAGTTGAATTGTGGGGTCATTTGGGACCACCACCCGATCTTTGAAAAGGAGAAGTTTGGAAGAGGAATCAAGAGAATAATCTGTGACAGATTTACCTTTACCCAAATCTTCAAGGACACTTCTATATTGAGAATCTTGCCACACTGCCTTCTGAATTGAATCAATCAAATTTGAAAATGAATCCACCTTGACTGCAAAAAACTTTGAGGCTTGAATTTCATCTTGCTTGATTATCTTCTGATAGTTCATTGGATTCTTGCTGATGAAATCCTCCCCCCTCTCTGGGTAAACGTCGTCCCGACGTGACAAAGCATCTGGAAGGGTGGCCAAGCGGCCAGGGCGGTAAGTGATTGAGAAATGAAATTCAGATAGAAATTCAGCCCAGCGGGCTTGACGGCGAGTGAGAATCTTGGAAGACATGAAATATTGAAGAGAAGAATGATTGGTGAGAACTTCAAAAGGGGAAGAAATGGAAAGAAGAAAAGCTCTCCAGCGCTTGAGAGCCCAGACTATGCCAAGGAGTTCCTTGTCATGAATCTCATAATTCAGCTCAGCTGGGAGAAGCTTGCGGCTATCAAATGCAATGGGATGTTTTCCTGAGTCAGAGACCTGACTCAGTACAGCACCCAAGGCATAATCTGATGCATCGGTCTCTACAATGGTGGGTAGAGAAGGATTGAAGTGAGAAAGGATTGGAGCAGTGGTGAATGCCTCTTTGAGTTGATGAAACTGTCTAAGAGCTTCCTCATTGAGGGGAAAACGGGAATCTTTCTTGAGGAAACTTGTGAGTGAACTAATTTTCTTTGAATAATTCTTGATGAAACGGCGGTAAAAATTGGCAAAGCCAAGGAATGATTGAAGAGCCTTGAGGTTTCTTGGAGGCGGCCAATTGAGAATTTGCTGGACTTTTGCTTGGTCCATCTTGAGGCCTTCAGAAGAAACAACATAACCTAAGTACTCTACACTAGAAACATGGAATAGGCATTTGGATGCCTTAGCAAAGAGGTTATTGGCTCTGAGTCTGGAAAGAACAGTGGACACATGAGTGACATGTTCTTCCTCAGATTTGGAAAAGACCATAATGTCATCCAAATAAACGACAACATAAACATCAAGAAGATCATAAAAAATATCATTGACAAGATTTTGAAAAGAAGCAGGAGCATTGGTAAGCCCAAAAGGCATAACCAAGTACTCATAACTACCATATTTGGTTCTAAAACAAGTCAAATGTTCATCACCTTCCTTGATTCTGAGCAGGTTATATGCACCACGCAAATCAATCTTGGAGAAGATAGAAGAACCATTAAAAACAGTGAGAAGCTGATTCATAGGAGGAACAGGATACTTGTTCTTCCTACTAACAGCATTGAGTTTGCGGTAATCAACACACAAACGGAGGCCACCATCTTTCTTTTTGACAAAAAGAACAGGTGCTCCTGTAGAAGAGGAGCTTGGCCGGATGAAACCTTTCTCTACATTCTCTGAAATGTAGGCCCTGAGTGTATCTGACTCTTGGTTTGATAAAGAGTAGATCACCCCAACTGGAGGTAGAGACCCCTCCAGCTCGATATGATGATCACAGGCGCGGTGAGGAGGAAGTTTCTCTGCTTTCACCTTGGAGAATACATCCAAGTATTGGTGATAAACAGGAGGAACAACCTTCATCACGGTTTCTATTTCTTCTGGCTCTTCCTCTTCATCCCACAACTCCTCCAGGGAGTCATGATAAGATGAAGGAGGAAGGTCCATATTCCCAAAGAAGAGATGAAGTGAAGATACAGAATTATCTTCTCCAACATCTTGAATCTCTTTGGAGACTTCATCTCTAGATGATAGTAATGACTGATGGGAATTAAGGGAAGGAATATGGACAGAAGACGGAAATGATGGTGTTCTAGAATCACCAACCAGAGCTGCACATGATTTGGCAGAAGAAAAGTCATTACTGAAAGAAATTAAAGGATCATTATAGTCCTTATGATCAGAATTAAAGGTGATCAATCCTTGCCTCCAATCAATAAACGGATTAAAATGATTGAGAAAGTCAAAGCCCAATATGAGGTCTTCTCCCTTGGGAGTATCAATGACTAAAAAGTCCCATTAAAAGCTTGGGAAGGAAGGGAGCTCAACCATATATTTAGTATGGTGAGTCACAAATAAAGAAGGAGACTCAGAGGAGTCTAAAATGATGAGGGGAATCTTCTCTGGAAGCTCTGAAGTAGTCAATGAATACTTGTGAACAAACTGCTTTGCAATAAATGAGTTGGTAGCACCAGAATCAATGAGAATACTGTAAAAAACATCAGAGAGAGAAGAAAAAACAAAAAATTTAAGAGAATTTTTGACACCAGTATTCAGAATGCACAATTGTGCTCGGGATGGAAAACTGTGAAGACCATTGAACACAACATGATCTTCACTCAGACTTTTCCCTGGCTGGGAAATTTGCCTGACGGTTGGGTAAGCTTGTTTTGAGGCCTTTTGAAACAGGACTCAAGACTATGCTTCCCACCACAATAGGTACAAAGACCCTCTTTGATTCTTCTTTCTTTTTCAGAGTTCATGAGCTTGAAATCTTTATTCAATAAAGAAGAATGGGGCTTGTCCCTCTTCTGAAAATTCTTCTTCTTCTTTTGACTTGAGCTTGAAGAATTTTGAGGGTGAGAAGAACTTGACTTTGAGGCTTCTGGCTTCTTCTCTTGATGATGACTCTTTTCATTTTGCCTCTCATGGTACCTGGTATCAAGTTCCAGGGTAACGTCCATTAAGTCTTGAAGAGAGTCAATTCTTGAAGGATGGGAGGCCAATTGATCCAAAATCCTGGATGGCAATCCCTTCCTGAAATGATGAATAAGAGCCCTTTCACCCCAATCCCCAATTCTTGAAACTAAACTCCTGAAATCAGCAATGTATAAGGATACATGCCCACCTTCTTTCATTCTTAAAGAATCCAACTCAGCTTCTGCTTTTCTGACTTCATTCGGGTCACCAAATAGAGTGAAGAGTTGAGATTCAAAAAGACGCCAAGAATTGAGAAGATAATTTGAGTCTTGATTGGTGAGATTGGAAAGATAAGGTTCAATCCATTTTGCAGCCCTGCCAATGAGAAATGAAGTGGCATAAAGAACTTTCTTTCTGTCGTGAGAGAAATTTGCCGGATCATTATGAAAGATAAGCTGGCATGACTGAATAAAGCTTCTGACTTTGAAGGGCTGAGTCCCATCAAAGCATTCCGGTGCCTTCATAGATGGAGTCTTGAAGGCTGGTGGTCTTGATGCCTCAGAAGATGAAGCTGCTTGAATATTGGCCATAATCTGAGTCATTTGCTGCATGATGGCCAATAGAGATGGTTCAGACTGATGAGAGACAGGCTGATTAGACTGGGCTAGAGTTGGCCCTCCAGTACCTTGGGATGCTTCCACCGGAGCAGGAGCACCTTCAGTACCATCAGACTCTTCCTCTTCCACAGAATTCTCCTCCTCCTCTTCACCATCTTCACCTGGACCTTTGAAAATAGTCCTTGCAGTTCCTGGAAAACCGCCAACTACTCCTGAGAATGAACTTGATCTTCTTGGCCCTCTTCCTTCCTTCCTGGATGGTGCTGCTCCTTCCATGCGGGGTCCTCTATCTAATTGGGCCCTCAGTTGAGGAACTGCTGGGGTGCCATCTAGAGGAGCTCTTGGAGTTGGAGTGAGAACAGCTTGAGCTCTGGCCTGAGATCTTGTCTGTCTTGCCGGAGGTGAATGTTGAACAGGCATGATATCAGGAACAAAATTGAAATAAATGAATTGAAATCAAAATTTTCTTGAAGTGAAAAGAGTCAACAATCAAATCTTGAGGAAAATGAATGAATCAAAAATGAAAATCTTCAAGTACATCAATAAATCAAAATCAAATGAAGTCTTGAAGTCAAACAATCAATGAATCAAATCAATCAAAATCAAAATCTTGCAGAAAATCAATCAATCAAATGAAATCTTGAGGCAAAATCAGTTTATGTCAAAATTCTTGATGTGAAAAATCAGCAAAATCAATGAAATCTTCAGGTCAATCAATTTTCTTGAGGTCAATATCAAATATGTCAAATCAATCAATCAATCAAAATCAAGTGAATTATTCTTTAAAAACCAAAATTCTTGAAGAATGAATCAATTATGAATCTTGATGTGAATAACGTGTCTGAATATCTTGATGAAAAATTTGAAAATCAAAGAAAACCAAGATGACACCTGAATTATGAATGAAATGAAAATTGATAATTTGAAAAAGATTTTAAAGAGAATAACAAAAATAAAAATGGGTCAGCTTTCAATTTTCAAAATGAAGAATGAATGAGAGAAAATTGAGAGATGACGATGAATCATTAAGTTCATAAGCATAAAAGAATCATAATTTCGATGAAATGAGTGAATGAAATTATAAAGAAAGAATGAACAGAATGAAAAGAAATTATGAGTTAATTAATATAATGTCACAGGGGCTCTAGTGGAAATACAAGAGTGGCCTGGCACTCAGAAATCAGGGAACTCACTTGGGAGACTCCAAAAGAAATAAAGAATAAAATAATAAGAATGAATTCCTCTAAAGATATGCAGGTACAAGATGAGATGCAAAGAGGAAAAGGAAGCCAAATGGCCAAAGAGCCAACCAAGTAAGTCCTTAATCACTGTTTCAACCTGCCAAAAATGAACAATGGAATTAGTAAGGATATGACCACCAAATATCCATTGACAGGCGAATAAAGATAAAGAGAAATGTGCTAAATGACTGACTTAATAATATCAGTATTTGCTTAACTAAAATGAAAAGAAAATAGAGATAACATAAAATCAAAGTATATTAATTAACTGGGGAAAAACCCCCCAGGGTGGAAAGGGTAGCCGGTATATGTGAAAAGTTGGGAGCTTGAGTTCTTCAGGCTGAAAACTAATCTGTATTGATCCTTGAGGCTGTATTGATTGTTTTGGGAATTGATACAGCTGGCTAATGTTGAAATTGAATTGGGTTGAATGAACTTCCCATGCTTGAAAATGAAATACAGTCCTTGGTGAGTCCAGACTGTATTGAAATGAATGTGGTTGCCAAGATGGATTGAGTGGAGCTTTGACACTTGACAACTTCTTTTGGCACCGCCTCTTGAATACACTTTTGAGAATGAATTGAAAGTATTCCATTGGAAGGAATACTTGGAATGAGAATAACCAATGACTGCTTGATGGCGTCATTGGTCTTTGATGCTGAAACACTTGCTCTTGAGCCTTGATGATTCCTCTGAATGATTGGGTGCCTTGATGACGTGATGAGATGTTGGAATGTTGAAATGACCCTTTGATATTGCCACCATTGAATTGCTGTTGGAAAATGGTGCACAATGATGTATAACATCATTTGTGGCATATTGGTTCATTGACAAGAAGATTACGTCCAAAGGACTTGAGATGGAAAAGCAGAGGGGAAAAGGATGGCTGTGGTGACTTCAGAGCTTGGAAGGTGTTTCTGGGCCCTTTGGGGGTTTTGGCCACTTTTGGGTTCTGAGCCAAAAACTGGCCCAAAAGGCGGGAAAGTGTCTTTTGGACACTTTGCGTCAAAGTGCGCAAAAAATGCGCAAATGCGCAAATGCGCAAAGTGCGCAAATATGCGCAAATGCGCAAAGTGCGCAAAAAGTGCGCAAAAGTGCGCAAAATGCGCAAAAAGTGCGCAAATGCGCATTATGAGCCCAAATGGCCAAAAACAGCCATTTGGGCCATTTCCCCTGGTTTTGAGGGAAATGACCAGAAATACCCATTTGGGCATAAATTGCCGCTATGGGTTCTGGATTGAGGTAAAGGGCCATGAAGGCTCCAAAACACAAATGGCCATAAAAGGTCCATAAGATGATGACGTGGCCATATTGGCCACTGGTGATGGATATGGCCAATTGGCCATAAATGAACTGTGGCTTGATATGCCATATGGGGATCCAAGGAGGTGAATTGCCATGGTTGTGACAGTGTGGTCCAACCAAATCAGTGGTTTATACCCAATGGACCCAATTTCTAGATTTGTGCGTTAATTCTAATGTGCATCCATTACCAATTGAATCCATCTGTCTTTTTTTTATTGTAGAATGAGTATTGCACTTGCCCATCACTCTATCCTTTCAGCACAAACTGATGGAAAAATTACAGAACGAGCGCAGGAGAAGGCACTGGAGAATTTCTTCAATAATCCTGAATGTGAAGTACTGATTGCATCCATTGCCTCAGCTGGAACTGGCCTCAATAAAACTTGTTCTAATATTTTCTATTTAATGGTGAGGGGACCCCCAAAATTCTACCCTGATTTTTGGACCCTGACATCCACATTTCAAGGAGCCCAATTGGAACCCAGCCATTGAGGCTCAGGCTGTTGATCAACTCCATCATATTGGCCAACAACAGCCTGTAAAGGTCATTCAGTTGAGATCAACATGCGGAAGGTACCTTTCAAGCTCATCTTTGACCCTGATTGTATTTCTATTCTAAAATCCTTCCTTATGGGAATGCCATATTCCAATCACCAATAGGTCCAAGAAAAGAAAAAATCATTGACTGCGTGAGCCTTACTGATATTATAAAATTTGTGTTTGACCAAGTTGATAACACCTGCTAACCCTGGCACAGGTCCACAATTATTAACACCATGCGCTGGATTGAACTCCTTCAATATTTCCTCAATGAGAATGAGCAATAGAGTATTATTTCTAAGGGAGACGGTGATATATTTCAAATCATATTGTCTATATTCTGACATATTTAGCAAGTTGTTGCATCTTTAAGAAATAACAATTAGATTGTATTACATTTGCACTAATAATTCACAAAATATTAATTTGTAATGCTGGTATACATTTATATTACTAAGTTATTGCAGAGCATCACCATTCGGCTTAATAACTGGCATGTCAAGTATTTTGAGGGCGCTAGTCTGCATCTTACTACAGCTCTTGAGCCAATCTTGATCAAATACCTGAAATGATAGGCCTGCCGGAATATCACCATCATCTGTTGAGCGTAATTCTCACAATCTATCAATAGTTTTTTTCCCCTTTTTTTCAATGCAATTACAAAACTCTATGTCTTGATCCATTTATAATACCAATTCATTAAATAGCTGGGAGCGCCAGCGTAATCCCACTTTGCGGTAAACTTGACGCCCATTTTCCAGTACCTCCTCAGTATCTGAGCATAATCGAGGGTCATTGAATTTTAATGATAGAATGGGAAATTTAACTGTATCACACCATTCACAACGGTGCTCACAGGTCTGCACATAATCCACTACATCATCATCAGTCTTTGCTCACAATGAAGAAGAGATACAGTAACTAACCCTTTGACAAGTCTTTGCGAGCTTTTGATTATCCTTCTTTTTAACCAAATACTTGGCATCCTTTTGAATAGACTTCCATTCTCTTTTCAAATAAGTGAAATATAGCTCCATTAAAGCCGCCACAACCCCATAGCTTATGATCCTTGTTCCAACATTAATCATGATACTCGGTTCTGACAAGTGCAAGACAGAATGTAAGGTAGAACACCATAGACATCAGCTCATTGAACAAATGTTGCCATGAGCTCTCCCAGTCCCAAGTGAATCGCTTTAATCCTAGCTTGTGGAGCTCATTTTCGCAGTAGCTTTGGAAACCCTGAGACTGAACCTGTGTTGATGGCTCATTGAAAACATCCTTGGGGACATATACGAGATGACCAGCCACTTGAATTGCAATTGCATGCTCTTCTGTGCTGGGTAGTGCTCGTAACGAGGAAAAATCCTTATCCCTAACTTTGAGTATGAACAGGTAATGGGCATGTACTGCTGATCCCATTCCATGGACATTCTCTGGAAGTTCTTCTTTCAGCCATTTTTGTTGCTCCTTCTGGCTTGCACGTTTTGCCACATTTTGAGCTTTAGGAGCCTGGTTCCTTTGCTGTCTTACCTTGGATTTTTCAAGAATACTCTGCACAAGGCAAATTTGAGGATGGGTGAGCTCACTATTTGACTGAGTGCCATTCTCATGTGCAGTGAAATTGTCCCTCCTTGGTTCATCATTTGTTTTCATTTGAGTTGGAGACATGTTCTCATCCTCATCATCCACCATTTTTTCTCTTGATGAACTGGCATGAGCTGTTCTTTGTTTGGGGGCATATGGATGATGATGTCCAGTGACTTTCTCTTTATGGACCAGAGGTGAAGATGCATA